>JAACJT020000037.1:5785653-5824563 GCA_009936485.2 Gymnarchus niloticus
CATAGTTAAGTTAGGGACGAACCCGAGTGTACGGCAAAGCAGGGACGCGGACCCTAGGGAGGGGGGGCGGGGGGGGGGGCGGGGGGCCGACGGGGGGGGGGGCTAAGAGGCGGGAAAAGATGCAGCTTGCAGCATGTAGAAGGGCACTAAGCTAGATCAGTGGCCATATGGTCACTTCTTGTTCAGAAATGCCAAGTGGCAGGGCCTTAATACAGAGCCCCCTATGGGTAGGCTGTGCATTATGCAAATAACGTACACAGCGGAGGGTGTAATGCAGACCTTCACAGAAGAACATATCCCAGACACGCAGCACGCAGGCCCAGGGGAGCGTGCGGGAGAAGATGCACATAAACCACTCAGTCATGTAGAGGATGGGGTCGATCTTAAACTTCTTCAGGTGGCGGTAGGCCATGGGGCAGACCCGTCTCAGCAGGGAAAAGAAGATCTCCCCATCCAGCTGGATGGCCTCCTGGATACACAGAGAGCTCTTCAGAAATACTGGGACGCATCCCGCAGCGTCACAAACGACGTGACATATGTCTGAGAATCAGTACGACGTTAGACATCTTTACAAAAGACCCCTGACTCGTTCTGATAGCTTTAAGGGGGCTTCAGAAAGCTACATTCTTTCTCTTATGGGAGACACTGGATCGCATTGTCCTGGTCGACATCCACCAATGGGAACATCCGGGCTTGTTCGTCCACTGAAACAACGGGGAGACTGTTTGCCCAAAAACAAAACAGACATTCAGCAGAGCCGGCTGGAGAGAGGGGAGATAAAGGCAGTGCTGGGGGAGATCGCAGGTGAGCGTGACTGACGTGGCGTGTGCCCGCATGTGTGTACCCACCAGGCCGGCGCTGTAGTAACCAGGGAGGTACTTTTCGCAGATCTGCACCAGACACCAGAAGGCTTGCTGTGGGGTACAGAACAGGGAGAAGAGGTAAAGATACGTAGCACCTAACGGCCAGCAGAGTCACTGTAGGCAATATCAGAGCAAATTAGGCTACGTGAGCAATGGCATTACTGCCAAACAGAAAAGGAGAGAGAACAAAAGATTGAAAGAAAGAGAGTGTGTGCCCATGAGAGAGAAAAGGTGTGGGGGTGGGGCAGAGAGAGAGGGTCAGCCCAGAAGAACCTGACAGTAAGAAGCCGTGGTCTCACGTGAAGCAGCTGAAGGGACATTTAGCAGAAGTAAAACAGAAGACACAATTAAAACCCGACAGCCATGGTGTTTCTGAGTCAAGTACAGATGCTGAAGAGTCCCTCCAATAAGCTGAACCCTTCCTCCTCCTCCTCCAACCCCGCCCCCCAGGACCCGGCCTTACCTCCGCTGGCATGTGCATGAGCAGGACAGCAGCCACAGGGGCCTGGGCCTGGCAGTAGCCCTCATCCGGCCGGTACACCGTATAAGCCTTCAGGATGCGGTACAGGTCCTGCTGGCTGGGGGGGCAGGAGCATAGGGTCACATGACACAGTGCAACATGGGTACCATGCCAGTGTTCCTGTCGCACAGTTTTCTAGCTGCCCAAACACTCAGACGAACGGGACGAGGTGAGCAGAAAGGGCAAAGACTCAGACAGGCAGGACTAGACTACTAAATTCCACTAACTGAGCTAACAGAGCAGTAATTCCAAAGATGAAAAGCAGAGCCTATCCACTGTGACCCCCATAAGCTTCTACAGGAAGACCAAACGTGAAATACCAAAATGTGTACACACACACACGGCGGTCACATAATGACCCCAAACTGAACCTACAAAACAAACCAAGGGTTACAAACAGCAGACACACACACATACAAACATATCCATGCACACATGCAGACACACAGACGTGTTGATGAATCACCCGTATCCGCCTCGAGCGGCAAACATCTCGTGGAAGGGGAACTGTCTGTGCAGGTCCTTCTCAATGATATCCAGCCATTTAGGGTCTCCTGGTTCCCTATCAAGCTCCTGTGAGTCAGAAAGAAGCAAGGAGGTTAGCACAACTCCTCCTCGAACCCATGACCAAGGAAAGCAGACTGTACTTCACAGGGGTACCACAGACCCTCGCCCTCAGCACATGGATCCCACTGGCTGATTCAGAGGAAGATGAATCTTGTGGGAGTGGGAGAGATCTGTTTAGTCTGACACGGTGAGGCAGACGGCATCATTAGCTAGCAAACTTACGGCAGTGTACCGTGACGGCAGATGGAACCAGACCCCACCAAAGAGCAAATCACTGTGGTGGGGGGAGGAGAGACTTTCCGCTGCTGCTACTTCAGTCAGTCATATTTACCATTGACAGCAAACACCCAGATGCTGCCCAAGCCAATGACAAGGAAGCAGCATGACCAGTAGGGGGCGTGGTTATGAATGATAACCTTCAGGTTACAAGCCAAGTAATCTTCCCATAAAGAGGTGAAACCATAAGTCAATCAAGATGTCTCCAATTAACACTGCAGGGTACGCGGGGGTGGGGAGGGGGTGTTAACTGCAATACCTCAAACTTGCCAGGGTTGGTCTCCAGCAGCTCCTGACTGTTGGACAGCAGCTGCCAGGCCTTGGCTCTGAGAGATGAGGGAATCCCCTTCCTGCACCGCAGCTTCACCTGAGGTGACAGACTGGTGTCAGAGCAAACAGGAGTGGGGAGGGGGACATGGATGGGGGGCAGGGTCAGACGCAGATGGGGAAGACAAGGACAGGGGGAGAGGGTAAAGAGGGGATGAGGAGGACAGGGGTGAGGACAGAGGGAGGGATGATGAGGACGGAGGGCGAGGAGAGAGAGCGGGAAGATGAAGAGGATGAAGAGACAAGGACAGAGGGTGACAGATGACTGAGGCGTGACAATGTACCTTCTGGAAGCGGCGTGAGACCCACTTGTCCCAGTTGCTAAACATCTCTAACCACTTCAGTTCCCTCTGTCTGGCCACGTCCACACTGATCTCCTTCCCACTGGCAGCAGGTATGAGAGAGACCGAAAGAGCGTCACGGATGCACACACGCACGCACGCACAACCAGCATGTCCAGGATCAAGTCTGTCACGTGAGCAGGTGGCTCTGACTTCCACTTAGCAGGAAGGCTAATGGCAGCCTGACTGCTAACCCAGACGGGCTGGGTAGTGAGTCACAGAGTCGCCCTCAGCACACCGTGACTCATGGAGGGAAGTGGCCCTAAGGAGGGACGAGCGGGATACAGGAGTGAGAGCGTGCCGGAGTGCTACTGCAGACCGCCGTGACCTGGGCCCCTATGTAGGGTTGCCAGGTTTGTGCCCCCTCCCCCCCATTGCAGCTAGTTCTGAAATAGGGTTGCCTGTTTGAAGTATTCACTCTGAATTGAGGATAGCTTAAAAACAGCAATGTGGTTTGTAAAACATGACAGGTTTAAACCAAAACGGTCAAAATTAAAAAGGCAGGTGAAAATAAACCCCCCTGAAGAGGACCTCACTTCCTCAAAATGAGAATTACTCAAAGAGGATGGAGGAACCGAAAGCACAGCCCTTGAATGCCAGTGTAAACCTTTACATTCAGTAGGGAGACTTTGACAGCACAATCTCTGTACTGGCAGGTACTGGCAGGACAGCAAGGGGTAGGCCTGTGGAGCAGAGGGCCCTGAGTGCGAGTCCTCACCTGCTGTCGGTATACTGAGCCCCACCCAGGAAGCCGTACTTATCGGTGCGCTTCAGTGCCACCCCATTGACCTCAGAGTCCGAGCCCAGGGAGCTTGTGTCGTCGCCGATGCCCGACAGGGACTCCAAGGTGCCCGACATCAAGCTGGCTGACTCCAGGTAGCTGAGGGTGTCAGGGGCGGGCCGGTAGAGCGGGGTGGGCTGCGGCTCCTGGACGACAGGGATGGGCGAGCCATGCGAGGAGCTGGGCGGGCGGTTCTCGGAGGGTGGGCGGTTCTCGGAGGGTGGGCGGTTCTCGGAGGGTGGGCGGTTCTCGGAGGGTGGGGGCCACTGGAGGCTGTTTTCCCCCTGGGGGCACTGAGCCTCCTTCACTGGAGCAGCCGCAAGGTTCAGAGAGTTGCTGGTTTGGGGGTCCAAGTGCTGGGGCTGAGCGGTGAAATTAGGAGCTGGGTTTGCATCAACGCTGGAGTGGAGGGTCAGAACAGGGTCACGGTCAGGTGGGAGACACATTTCAGAGGCACAGGGAGGTGCATCACAGGACCGCACCTCTGTGCCCAACTCCACCTCTCTCAGCAGCCCCGGGGAGGGCTTGGGGGGCGGCAAGAGGGGGCCTTTCCCATCTTGAGTGGTTTCTTTACCCCCTCGTCTCATGGGCGCCTTCATGGTGAGGTCCCCATACAGACCAGACTTAGAGCCAGGGGTCTGTGAGGCGGGATGTGAGTCCGGGCCTTTTGGCAGGCCTGGAGTAACGTGAGAGTCACCCAGACCTGGAGGGGAGGGAGTAAGGGCTGATATTTCAGCCATGGTCTCTTCTTACAGCCTGAGAGAAAAGAAAGGAGGGAATCGGGCATTAAATATGGTGACGTGCTTCCAGAAACTAAACTGGCGAGTGCCATTTTGCAAGAAAGTATTTTCTCTCCTACATTACTGAGATGCCAAAGCACAGTGCATACAAAGGCAACACCTTTGACTGTATAGCGTTAACAAAGCCAGGACGTAACCCAAAACCTCAGGGAATTACCATCACCATGCTACCCAGCAACCTCAGGCGCTTTCCAACATTCACACATTATTTAACGTTCGCGGTTTCTTTGAGGCCTACCTGCAATGCTGTTACTAATACATATTTATTTAACTAAGCTTGATAAAGGTTAGCTTCTGATTGTAACATTCATTTATATGGCCATATATCCAGACGACACAAAAATTTGTGCGTATAGGGGCCCCCAGTGAAGAGCTCTGGCCAATATAGCAATGTCCTCTTCAGATGTTATATACATGGAATATATTCAAAGAATACTCCTACGGCAACATCTCAGCACACACAGGGTTTGAATAAAAATTTTCAAAGTCCAAGCAATGCTCAAGTGCTATCAGCCATGGTTATGGAAGTGAGGAAAAGTGAAATACTTTTCCAGTGAGGTAACTACACGGCATGGTTAGAGTCAGCTGTCAGTTCAGTTTCTCCATCCTTTAAGCATTCAGTACTCAACCCTATTCAATTACAAGACTTTACTTCACATCTTTTTCATGAAACTTCCTGTGTCTTGCAATCCCAGCGTTACTGTTTTCTGAGCTCTTCCTATGGTTAATAAACCATGCAATTAAAGATCGGTCACGCTTTAAAAACACACCTTAATACAATTTCCATTCCCGCTAATAGCTCTGGTTGCCGCGTACTTCCCTATAATATAAATAAAGCCAGTGGTGCCGTCTGCCATGAGCAGTGAGGAAGTTGTTTTTACACCGACCTCTTCTCCACCGTGCCACTCACCGGCCGCTGTAGCCCGTCTATAGGCTGTATGAGAACCAGAAGGTCACTGAGACAGCCTCGGTCCCTCCATCGCCTACTGTGCATCTCAGTGCCGGTAAACGTCCGGCCACAAAGCGGACTCCACCCATTGGCTCTTATACAGTCTTCCCCTCTCACTCAGACACACAAAGACACGGCCAGCTCCTGACATCGCTGAAGCCATGATGAAGATATTGCTTGTTAAACACGCACCCCGACATCCTCACACTGTACCCTCATCATTTAGAGACTGAACAGCCAGGGCCCGGTGTCTCTCATATACACTGTAGACGCTCTGTGCTGTCACGGTGTTGTTTATCTAAGCCGGTTAGTTATATGGTAAACTCACTACCACTTGTTTCATATCCTGTCTTGTGGTCTTAGTCAACTTCCCAGTACGACACTGAAGGTGCGCTTCACCCACGGAGCTGCATTTTTTGCTAGGCCTCACTCTCCATCCTCGGCCTTTCCTCAGGGCCCGCACGCGGCTGTACTCACCCTCAGCCTTGGCGTCCAGGGTGCTGCGTCCGAATGGGCGCCAAAAAGGGCCCGGCTCCCCTCCACAGATACGGTAGATTCTACCCCCTCCTGCCGGCGAATGACACCGGATGACTGCGGAGTGGAGGTGGAATTAGGATGAAAGGAGTGAAACGAGGACGACGGGGGTGCCCCCTAAACCGGTCAGATTGATCGATTTCGGCAAGACATCGTTGTCGCTCGTAAACCCACATTAAGTCTTCACGAAATCCCACCGATGCTATTCATTAGTCAGCTCGGACTCAGCCGTTCCGTTTCTCTCACTTACACATTCATAGACTCTCCATCCGCATTTCCTACCGCGGTTCTGACACTGACGCGCGCGCTCACGGGCGTCAAGCGGGGACGCGCAGCTGTGTTCCTCCGGTCCGCCGCGAGCTGTTCGCGTTGTCGAAATGTTCAGTTAAAAAAAAAATACCCACTTTATCGTAACTGTCCCAGGCTCTGTGTACTTATCTGTACAGTATCTAACAAACTGATATCGTTTTATGTTATTATTTCTACGTTTCTTGTCTCCCCATTCAATTGTTGGTGAATATAGTTTATACAAAATAGTAAAACTTAGTCGTCATTTATATTTCAAAATATGGATAATAGCCGTTACGCTGTCAATACATTAAATATAACACGCTAACTATAATCTGTCAGAATAAAATAAGTGAGGACATTATTAAGGAACGCGGTTACTTTAGTGATGGGACAAGTGAGACTTCCAAACCCTAGTATCCCGAACTAACCAATCAATGCTGGCTTTCGAAGCCTCATTTATCGCCAGCATTGATTGGTCGGTTCGGCATACTCCCACCCACCATGGATTTAGAAGCCTCATTTGTCCCATCACTGTTTTTTTTAAAAAATGTTAAAAATAAGGTATTCGAACCATGACCCTAAATTGAGCACAGATGCGTCACAGAGCTTTTTTGTGATCAGGTGCGGACTTTTTTAGCGCTTCGTGTGGTGTTAGGTTCCAAATATACAGCATAAACAGCGGTTGGCCGGTGTTCTATCGAACCACGCAACCCGTGGAGATGTGCCCCCCAAAGCTGTTCTGCGCATGCGCAGTAGACATTTCTCCTACGTCACCGTACGCATCGATTTGTGCAACCTTAGAGAAAAAAGTTGGCTGTTGATGAGTAATACCGTAAAAATCTGATGTTTATTTCGACGCTTTGACGTCTAAACGTGTAACTACTTCCATGTGCACACTTGTTTTGCTGCACCGTATCCATCGATTTATGCAACCTTAGAGAAAAACGTTGGCTGTTGGTGAGTAATACCATAAAAATCTTATGTTTATTTCGACGTTTTGAAGTCTAAACGTGTAAATATTTCCATGTGCACACTTGTTTTGCTGCAGAACGAAGTTATCTAAAATGGCGTGCTTTGCATATGAAAACTTGCGTTATGCAGCAAAACTACGTTGATGCACAACGCATAAGTTAGCTGAAATGGCGTGCTTTGCACGTGAAAATTACTTTTGCTGCATAACGGAACAGTTAGCTGATAATAGTCTGTAAGATCTGTAGGTATGGAGAAAAACTGGGAAGAAGTATTCAACTTTCTGTCTGTGGGAGCATATCCATCAGGGTATGATAAGTCCCAGAAATTAAACCTTAGGAGGTATGCCTCCAAATTCACACTAAAAGGTGAATATCTGAAGTACAATCAGTT
Organism: Gymnarchus niloticus; assembly: GCA_009936485.2. Lineage (NCBI taxonomy): Eukaryota > Metazoa > Chordata > Actinopteri > Osteoglossiformes > Gymnarchidae > Gymnarchus > Gymnarchus niloticus. The sequence continues at coordinate 5,793,265 of JAACJT020000037.1, forward strand.
GGAGTGTTTTGGTAAGATAGATCTTTATTGAATGTCGCTCTTAATGTTCAATGCAGAAGGACAGCTCTTCTTTGTAAGCAGAAGAGCCATTAAAACCAAAGAAGAGGCAAGGACCGTCTTCTAGCAATTTCATTCCTCTCCAATTGGGGGGCATTCGGGCATCGTAAAAACAAGGTCTGCTATGTGCTCCAGATTTTAATGGCATGGCATGACCATTGATGCTGACAGCAGTATGTGGTAAACTTGTTTTGTGTTTTGATATAGTTGTAAAAACTCTATACATGTTAACAACTAATTTCTTAAAGGTCCTGGAATGTGATCAGTGCCAGAAGGTTGGAAAACCTTTGACAGCTCCACAGCCATTACAGTGTATTATGGTAAATGTGTACAGTAGTATCTTGATATTACGTAATAGATATTGTGACATTATTAAATGTTACATAACAGGTATTAAATACTTCAAAAAATAAAATATTTGTTTTATCATGATAGGTGTCTGCTGTCTGGGAGCTCGTAGGCATTGATTTAGCAGGACCTTTTCCAAAAACTGTGGATGGATTTCAATATATCCTTACTGCCACAGAGTACTTTTCTAAGTGGGTTGAGGCTTTCCCACTGAAAACTAAAACTGCAGCTGAAGTGGGACGTCACATCTGCAGTGCTTCTATTCGACATGAGGAAGTGTAGAAGGAAAGGAGGAAGGAACAAACACATACGTGGCCAGATTTCAAGCTGAACACCTTTGCAATTTTACATAGCAAAGTGCATAGCTTTTTTTTTTCTTCTTTGAGAGAATTTGCCTGATGCAATTTCACTGTGTGGGCCCTTTACATTCTTTTTTTAAACAATAACTAGGTTTTTCTTGAGGATGACAAAACGTAAAAACCAGGGGGCAAAGTGGAGAATATGGACAATGCAGCACAACAACCAGCGGGATTCCAGCAGCTGTGGAGTTTTACTGTTGATGGTAAAGATTTTTGTACCAGTGTTTTAGGCATTTAAAATGAACAAATTACTATTGTCTAGCTAAAGCTTGCAGTTTGCCAAGGATTACCTTGTGAGGAGAAACATCAGTGCAGTCCAGACATCTCCAGAAGCTGTTACCAGTGCACGACTTGAAATAGCTTGTGCACTACTTCAGTGTCAAGGTCAGCGGTATCACACACTGCATGAAAGCTGTGCCATCAAAAATGTATTCTTACTCAAAATCCATGTGGATGCCATCACCTTCCTGGAAAATGATGCTGACAAAAGCATGGTTGAAATGGTAAAGTGTACTGTTAATGTTTTCTACTAAACTCAGAAAAAGATACATATGAAAATGCCCATTCCCTAATATTTTACCACATTGTGCTTTCGTGTAACTGTTGTTTTTAATCATTGTTGTAGGTGTGCTGTGAATCCTGCAGCAGATGGTGACATTGATGGTGCCCAGTACAGCAAGGAAAAGGCCTACTGTTAAAATTGTAGAAACTGTACAAACAAATAAAATTTTGCCACTGTTGTGGCAGGTTCGTTAAAGGCTGTTTTCATTTCTTCTCTAGTCTCCAAAGCTGGTCTGCTGTTTTGCTACTCATTGAGAGGGTTTCTTTAAAGCATGCTCTTTTTATAAGACCATCAGAAATGTTTTGTAAAGTAATCTGGCTCTCAAGGATGCGGCGAGTAAGACGTGGCCTGACCTGAAGTACGTATGCACTGGGAGCATGCTTTGATGAGGCATCCTTGTCAGTCGAACTATGCTTCCTTTAGGTGTGTGCTGAATAATATAATTTATAATATAAATGTTGAGCAGTTGTTAAAAGATTTGGTGAAGTTGACTGCTCGATTTATGTTTGTTAAAATGTAAATATTCATGCCATGTAATAATAATAAACCATAAAAAAATAAACAGAATACGAATGTCACCAGGGGTGAGCATATTATGATGTCTCAGCACTTTGTTCAGCTGCATTTCTCAGCAACGCTGCTCATGTACAAGAACAGAGCTCTAACGCTGAGCTGGGTGCAAAGCTTGACACTTTTCATGTGAGCGTAGCCAAAGGGAGCATCGTTCAATAAAGTAGCACTGATGGATACACATAGCTATAAATTCGCGCTATGGTAGCATAACTTGTCAGAACACCAGCGTGCATCATCTTACACCCTACTCTTGCGGGGGACCTCGTTTGTCATTCAGCGCTGCTAAGTCTGATAAAAGGAAACCTCTAAAACAAAACACCTAAAATAGTTACAAAAAAGTGTATGATAATAATTCTAATATTATAATACACATTCATGGCATAATTATGAATTTTTATTGAAGACAAAATTAAACGATTAAAAATGTTACATTAAAACATTGAAAAAATTTTTCAGCATACTTTTCCATGAAGTTTACCAAACCTGGTATGAACATTATGGGGGAAAATATATGAATGTTAAGCCCAGATAATTTCGTGCTATTTGCACTATCGAGAATAACAGAGTTCTTCAGTAGGACTCTGGGCCACCAGCAACCACCAAAACAGGTTCATCTTGACCTGTTGTGCATTCTATAAATAGGTAAAACTTTTATTCAATTCAGCTGTCCCATGGCACTTTACAGGAGCATGTATTTAATGCCTGACAGGCGGGACTAAGCACAAAAGCACCAGTCATATAATCAATTGTCATGGCTGCTGTCCTCTCCCAACACACACACAGGTGCCCTCTAGAGGATCAGCAGATCTGTTACAAAAGTAAGCTAAGTTTTCTCAATGGCTTTCTTTGGCTAACCATCAAATATTGTCTCATGTGCCTCTTATAAATAGAGTGAAGGATGACACGTCGCTTTTTCCATTGTTCATTAGACCACTGCCCGGTTATTCTTTGTGCACAAAAGCACTTTTTTGGGTGCTAAGGAGACATTTTGCACTGCGACCAGACCAAATTACCTTTCACAGACTATTGGCTTTAAACGGTCATCTGCCCTAGGCTGATTCATTCAATCCATGAAATATGGATTTGTAAATCTTCCTTTGTATATGTTGAAGATTACCACTAATCCTTCAGGCTGTACCTAAATAACTCACATATCGTGACCCGACTTCAAAGTGTCGAGGAAATTATAGTGTTAGTCAACTAATTTTACAAAAATTAATTTTATTTCATTTTAATTCTGACTAACTTTAAAAGGAGTTCACTCACCAAAGCCTACATATCATAACTACCAAATAGCCGGGAATCAAACAGCATGAAAAAGACGCAGGATACAGGACATGTGCACACACAATTATACTCTATGGGCAATTTAAAGATGCCAGTTAACCTAAAGGCATGTCTTTGGATTCTGGGAGGAGACTGGAGTACCTGGAAAGCACCAATACCACAGGACGAGAAGATACAAACTCCAAACACGTGGAGATGTAATTCAAACCCACAACCCAGGACAAGGAAGCAGTAATAGCCATTGTGCTAATAATAATAATAATTAAACCCCCCCCTTTGTGGTACCACAAAGTCATAGATCTAATTCAATTGAATCAGGTCTAAAACTACAAAATAAACATATTTTGAAATATTGACCAGAAGTCGGGTATGGTGGCTCAGTGGTTAGCACTGCTACCATGCACAGCCAAGGTTCAAGTCCCACTGTGTGTGTGTGTTTTCTCTCTGTGCCTTGTGGATTTCTACCTGAAGTCTAAAGACTTGTGTTCTAGGATAATTGCGTCTACTGTGTGTTTAAAAAAAAATTGCCTGTTGTGTATTAGCCTTCAACATCAGGCAACCCATCAATTAGATCCCTTGATTCACATGCACTGTGCCAGACATAACACTATGAGACACATCCAAAAGGCAGAAATATGAATAAGCCCCAACTTTAAGACTCTTAGGTGCTTATGCTGAGAATGATTATTGACTCATCTTATATGGAAAAGTATTTTTATTGTAGTTTAAACAAATGACCCCTCTAGAAAGACATGAAATTCTGAATGCCATCCACAAAGCTTGTTTTCAAACATACATCATTTGAAGAGTTAGAATACTTACTGTTTCTTAGTTTGTTAAGCGATATGCATTGTACCATATGGGGATGTTTCTTTATCGATCTTTAATTGGTTTTAAATTTGATAATGCTTTTAGAATGCTGCATTTTAAATGGAGTGCACTCCAGTCAGAGGAGGAGGTCCCAAGTTATTTAATTAGTGGTGAAAGTAAAGAAACTTCCGTCCATCCATTGTCTATACAACTTATCCATCGAGGTCACGGGGAAGCTGGAGCCGATCCCAGCTAACTTTGGGCACGAGGCAGCGTACACGCTGGGCAGGTCACCAATCCATCACAGGGCCCACACAGAGACAAACAACCATACACACTCACATTCACACCTATGGGCAATCTAGAGTAGCCAGTTGACCTACGCTGCATATCTTTGGACTGTGGGAGGAAACCAGAGTACCCAGAGGAAACCCACACAGGCACAGGGAGAACATGCAAACTCCACACAGAAAGACCCCACTTGGCTGCGAGGATCAAACCCAGAACCTTCTTGCTGCAAGGTAGACATGCTAACCACTGTGCCACTGTAAAGAAACTTATTGAAGTTTATTAGGCATTAAAGAGCCCCCCAGAGCAGCTAATCCTAATACACTCGTTATGGAAATGAAATCTTTATTTGACATTTGCACCATTTCCTACTGTACATTGACGAGTTTTTTTTCCCCCCACATACCCCACCTTAGAACATCTGTGTTTTTTCCACATACTCCATCTTGCTCTACATGAAACACACAGACACATGCATGCATGCACGCAGCTAAGAGTGGACCTTCTGGTCAGAGTGCAGGGTCAAAGACCCCAGCAATGACCACTTGTAGATGTGCCTTTAGCTGTTTGGTGATTCAGAACCCCTTTGCTGACTGTCACTTGGTTCTGAGTGAATGCAATTTCCCTCATGTGAATAACGAGTTATTCAAACTGTGCTTCATTAAAATGACCACGTCATCTCCCCATCAGTTGTGGTATCTTGAAGGCCACGACAACTTTAACTTGCATTTCCAATCTTTACCACTAGGTGGCATGTGTCACTTAGTAAAAGAAGCAGACAACACCTCTGCAAACAGAAGTCATTTGCAAAATAGAAATTTAATTTATCCTTCAAAAATTATGACTATGAATTACATTCCATGTTTTCATACAGACACTCTCCTTCACTGTTCAGTCTATTTTAACATTCTTTTAGTGAGAAGATAGCAGCAATAAGAATGAAGCCCCTTCAACTGGGAAACCACATCTGAACCTCTCCCTGCTGTCTTGCACTGAGTCACCCAAATCATACTTGCCACGTTACTACCTCTCAACAATGTAAATATTGACGGTTACTGTGGAAACCCACGAACCATGACGCTACGGAGATCCCTTGTTTCCAACTGACTAAAGGGAACTCCTAACTCTCTATAACCTCCGGGAAACCAATTTTTCCCACCCACCTTCTAATATCAATCTGAGAAATGTCACTTCTTAACCTTGACACTGTCCAGAATAAGGTTATGTTCCCATTGCAAGAAACATCAAATACCAAATACTGCACTTCACCCATACCCACAACACACCTGTACATGTAGCTGAGATGCCAATACAATCATTTTAAGCAAATGCCAAGCGCTTGACTTAGTTACTGCATTCTGGGAAACCCCTCTCTTTTATATGAAAGTGCAATGATTTGTTTTGAAAACAAAAGAAATCCTGGTAAACAGGGACTGAGCCTCGCCAAAGACCACATTGCCATGAATAAGAAGATGGAAAATACTGAAAAGCAAACCACAGAGCATATGGACCTGTGCTTTCAAAATAGCTTATTACTATAGCAACTGTAACACTGTACAGCATTATTCCACTGTCTTAATGCATTTTTAATAGAAAATATCTTTCAATTGCTATTTTATAAATATGTGAATATTTTAGATATTTCTATGCTAATAGAAACAAGTGAGTAAGGGAATTTTGTATTGAGGTCAGGCATTTGAAAAATTCTTAAATATATGCCATTTCTAATTAAATGCAAATACTATAGATAAAATTACATATTAATTTATATGATTACAATTTTACAGCAAAGTTAATGTTCAAAACTACAAATGGTTACTAACAATCAACTAAATACATGAGAAATTATAATATTGACAACCAGCTAAAGGTTATGACGAATTTGCTATGTTTGCAATCTTCAAACACGTCAAGAACCAACGGGAAAGACAAACATACAATGATTTTAGGCAGTCATGGTCTCCAGGGGAACGGCTCCCCACCTGAGAAAAACTGGCTGGTTTCTTCAGGGAGAAACAGAAAATTGAAAACTACCTGGCTATGCCTGGGGCACCTGATCAACCCCTGACCTGGGATGACAAGCTCCAGCAAACAAACAGGAAGCAGCTGGGGTGGTCTTGCCAGGTGTCCCGGCAACAGCAGCTCAGCACAGAGCCTGAGCTGGAAGTTGGGAGCAATGCAGGCTGAGTTGATTGCTTAAGGCTTCATGGGTTACATTCTTATTGCTAGGTTTCCAGTCAATACGTACAACTTCATATAACGCAACGATGTTTATACAGGAGATGTCAGATGTGCGCGATCACTCAGTGTCTGGAAGGTTCAGTTTCGACAAAGGAGGATCGCTCAATTACAACAAGATTTTTCTGAGAAAATGAATAGAAGAGCGGGATAATGGAAGGGGACGAACCTCTAACTGAGCCTCAACACAATGACAGCCTGGGAACTTCCATCTCTTTGCCCTGAGCTAAACCACCAGCAGCTGCAAAGTTAGGCACTCTTGCTACGGACTGGGAATGTGTTCACCCAGTTCTGTGTGCGAGACCGGGCCTGGTCCCAGCCATACAGTGGCTTGTACTGGAAGTGGCGCTGGGCCTTGTCCGAGCTCACAGTGAAGGATGTGCAGGCTACAGCCAGGGTGTAGCGGTTCAGGAGGGGTGTGTAGTTGTACAAGGGCTTCAGGATTGTGCGCAGGAAGTCATTAAAGTACGCCATGGCCTTTAGGATCCAGAGCGGGATCCTGACTTCACGGAAGTTGAAACTGGAAAGAAACTGCATGTTGAAATCCTCATAGCTCTTGTACGGTGAGTCATCATAGCAAAAGTAAACCTCTCCCCCCAGCTTTTGGGTGTTCTCAGTCAGAGCCCGGGCAGCCAGGATATGCATCCAAGCCACATTCCCTAAGGATCAAAGGAATGAGAGAATAAGTCAAAGACAGATTTTTCAGTCAAACGCTTCTTGTAAAAACAGTTGGTATCAGAAGCCTCTGGTATTCCAAAGCAGAGAGGGTCCATTTTGCAGGAGAAAGAGGCTATAAGACTACGACGGGTGACGAGGGCCCACCTGCATACACACGGCCGTGTTCTGTATCTGGTGGGACGCCGCGCATCACGCAACCACCTGCACGCACGCTGTTTTCGTAGAATTCTCGCATCAGCTGGTGATGCTCGCCGTAGATGCCGGTGGGCCGCAGGGCACAGGTGGTCAGGCACGCCCCCCCACTCACCTGTTACCAGGAGAGAGACCACAGAAGGCATTATGCTGCTGCTAAACGGGATGGCCGCATGGCATTGGCAACGCAATACACATCTACGAGTAAATGAAGTAGATGCAGTTCTGGCACCATTACAAGAGAAACCCATGGCGTATGGTCCTGGCATGGGTTATGGATGGGTATGAGATCAAGACTCGCAGTCTAGAGTGACCAAACAGTGTATTGGAAACTAGGAATGACTCAACTTCACCCCATCCTGGTGTTGCCACCATCCAGTCAAAACAGACACATGCATTGTGCGCTTACGTGTCGAGGCATGTAGTGCGAGTGCAGAGCACTGCTGTTACCTCACGTGCCTTGTGAAATAAAAATACAGGAGGATTTTGAAAGGGGCCGCATCACATTGCTGAAAAGTGTAATTATGTAAGCCATGACAGCTGTACCAGCTATCTCAATTCAAAATATGTCACTGATAAGCCCTTCACTGAAAGCACATACAACACCCAGCAAAACCATATGTTTAGCAAGGTATGCAGTAAAGGAAATCCACAAATCCACTGAAATACAATGGTGCAAGAAGGTTGCTCCAGTTTTTCCATGGCGCACCCCATAAATAAAGCCAAACTCTTGAACTGAAAAAAAGATCATTTTTTTGCCCAGTTGCTCATCAGAGAAAACAGGAAAAATAATCCGGCAATGCATGGAAAAAACTACCTGTATTAATGGAACGGATACTGGAAATTAAGAACTTTCCGAGAAACGTGGCTACAACAGAGACATAAGGATGGCCTTTCTTAAGTGCAAGGTTAATAAACAGAGAAAAATTCCTATCCACCCACTGAAGAGCAGTTTGCGCAACAATAATACAGCACCTCATACAACGACTAAGATAAAGTCTCCAAGATCTGGATTGGAGCAGTCTATGCGGCCCTCTGACTAACTATGCCTAACAATGCTGTCAGTAATAAGAAAACTGCATGACATGCTGCGACATTCCACTACGGTGATGTCTTACCTTTTTGCCGTTGGCCTCCAGCACAAGCCTCTCCGCCTCAGCCTTGCTCTTGGGATACGGCATGTCATGATGCACGTTGTACACGGTGTCCTCATCTCCCCTGATCAGCAGAATAACAGTGTGACAAGATGGCACATGTTCCATGGTTCAGGAAGAGCTACCCGCGACCAGCAGCAAGAATGGCGTCAATATGGGAAAGCCTTAATCGGGAAGGAATAAATTCTGGCAAGCGCGAGCCATTCCGCTCTTCAAGACTTAAGGGAGCCCTCAGAGATGTTGTAATGCCCAGCATGCATTCCATCTCAGAGGCATGCGGTGAAATACCATCGGATCAGAGTGCAACCAGAATGCCAGGGTTCACTTCTCGCAACATGCCAGGAATAGTTTACAGAATGGCGATTTTCTGGCAGAAGCCATGTAGCTTAAACAGTTCAAAGACTGGCATCTAATCAGTCAGGGGGTTGTTGATGCATCCCTGTGTGGAATGATCGATAGAGGGGATCTTCTGGAGTCTCTGTTCTTCCTGTTCGACGTACAACAAAAACCGGCTGAACCCGGGGCAGGCTGTGTAGGTATGGCACCACAGAAACACAGCAGGAGTAGAGGGATTGCCCCTTTGCATCGAATGCCATATTAGCCATCTGATTTCCCCACTCCACACATGCAGACAGAACAATGGAACACACATCTGCTTTTCATCTTTCCCTTCAAAGATTCTGGCCCTGTCTGAGAAGTGCATGTTCCAAACGGTCAGAGAAATTAGAAAGCTAATCGCTGGCTGCGGTACAACTGGAGAAATAAGTAGCATGCATTTCGCATGCCAAAAGGGCAAATGGTATGCTGGAACCAGATGGAAGCAATGAGACCAAGGAATGAAGCTGAAGCATGTCATACTTAAACGACGCAGAAACACAGATGATGTCGTACCGGATGAAATGGTCACCCTTGACATTGGGTCCTACTACTTCCATACTGCTGGTGTAGATTAGATACTTGATCCCATTTTCCACACAGGCGTTGATGACATTGACAGTCCCTGCAAAATAAGAAGGCATTACATGTTGTCCAGCAGCAACCATTCTTTCCTTTGAAAAGGGGAAGGAGTACACCCACCAATGACACCCACGTGCATCAGAAATGACTCAACCAGAGGAGACGGGGCATGCATGAGGCCCTGCGTGCGGTGGCAGCATGTGACTGAAAGACAACATTTCCGAAAACCGAGAAACAGAAACCCCAAGCTCTCTTTTACGGGCTGAGGTGTAGTTTGATTCCGATTTGCGTGTGAAATAATGGGCACCATGAACAGTGCTTCATACTGATCCTAAAAAGAGCGGGAGAAGGACATTAAGGTAGGAGGCTTGATGGTGTGTGGGTGACACTGTGTCCTTGCGGGTAAACACAGACTGCTCGTTGAGTTTCAGACACTGTTCAGCAGGAGGGGGGTGTGTCTGTACATCTGTTTGCGATATGGAAAGCAACACACAGCTTTGTAGTATGTTTACACTCTACCCTGGAAATAAGCACCAAAACAAAGAACAACATGGAAAAAAACAGTGTAGACTGCACATGCGGAAACGCGAAATCACTGGAAAATATATACTTATTGTGGTTTTTTGTTTTCTTCACCCAAAATAACAGATCAACCCATTTTACCACGGAAACCAATCCCATGTGGAAAACACCCGAAGAGTCTTAAATGAAGCAAAAATTCTTCTGGAGACAGGCCACCCATAGAATTAGCAGCAAGTCAGCATCAGGAAGATGGCTTACAGTTGCAAACGGCGGGACTTGAAGAGAAAGGCATCCTACCGTTCACGTTAACGGCGTATATGGCTTGTTCTGGCTTTCTGTGCCACACGTCCACCAGGCTGGCACTGTGGATGACCACGTCGGCCCCCCGACTGTACTCCAGAACGCTGTGCTGGTTTGTCACATCCCCTTGAATCACCACCACCTTCATCCGCTCTGAGGCAGAGAGAAGCCAAGTCACACCTGAGTATCTGTGCACCAGTCGTGCGAGGCACCCAGCAACTGGTTTCACTTTCCGCTAAAGTGGAACCAGTTTCTCATATTTACACCAATGTCATTACATAATCTGCTATCACACTGACTTATTGAAATGCCATTTTTTAATTCAGCTTTTATATGAACAGGAATTAAAATACTAGGCTGGTGACAGGCACATGGGATTAACCGGATCGCCCCACTGTACCCTATGAATCAAAGTACCTCAAGGGGGAAATAAGTTATTTGTTCCGAGCAACAGAAAAACAGCAGCCGTCACCACAACATGACCCTCATTCAACTCCCACGCTGCCGGCTCACCTCACAGTTACAGTAAAACAAGGTAGCACTGCTCGAGGGGAATGACAGCATCCATGACCTACAGACTCACCTTTACTGGTCTCCTCTTTTTATTTCAAAAGAGATAAAAACATTTTACATGCTTACACCAGACTAGTATCAAATATCTAACACAAACTCTTGTGTGAAACGTCAAAGCCAGATTACAGACTGCTACAGAAATGCAACCTAAAGCTGGCAATGTTATCTTAAGGACATTTTAACAAGGCCTATCAGAATGAGAACAATTAGTGTGAATCTCTGCTTACACAGGAGGAACAGAGCAGGCTACCATGCAAACTGCTTCATCTTGGACCTATTCCGCATCCGTCGTGACATGCGGTGGTATGACAAGCCTACAAAGGGGAGGGGATTATCAAAGTTGCATGTACAATGGATATAAAAAGTGTACACACCCCTGTTAAAATGCCAGGTTTTTGTGATGTAAAAAAAATGAGACCACGATAAATCATTTCAAAACTTTTCCCACCTTTAATGTGGCCTATAACCTGTACAATTCAATTGAAGAAAAAAAAAAAATGTTAGGGGGAAAAATATAAAAAATAAAAAATGTACAATAAGCTGGTTGCATAAGTGTGCACACCCTTAAACTAATACTTTGTTGAAGCACCTTTTAATTTAATTACAGCAGTCAGTCTTTTTGGGTACACACCTGCCATCAATTAAAGTGACTGATTAACCCTAAAAAAAGTTCAGCTGTCTTAGCAGGATTTTCCTGACATTTACTCAGTTGCACCATACAGCAAAAGACATGATTGGCAGAGAGCTTACAAAGCATCAAAGGGATTTCATTGTTGAAAGATATCAATCGAGAGAAGGGTACAAAAAATTTCCACGGCATTAGATATACCATGGAACACAGTGAAGACAGTTATCAACAAGTGGAGAAAATATGGGACAACAGTGACATTACCGAGAACTGGATGTCCCTCCAAAATTGATGAAGACAAGATGAACTCTTGGCAGCCTCCCTGACCAGTTATCTACAACACTGAAGGAGCTGCAGGAATTTCTGGCAAGTACTGGTTGTGTACTACATGTGGCAACAATCTCCCATATTTTCCATATGTCTGGACTATGGGGTAGGGTCGCAAGACGGAAGCCTTTTCTTACACAGAAAAATATCCAGGCCCGGCTAAACTTTGCAAAAAAATACATCAAGTCTCCCAAAAGCATGTGGGAAAATGTGCTATGGTCTGATGAAACCAAGGTTGAACTTTTTGGCCACAATTCCAAAAGGTATGTTTGGCGGAAAAACACTGCGCATCACCAAAAGAACACCATATCCACGGTGAAGCATGGTGGTGGCAGCATCATACTTTGGGGTTGCTTTTCTTCAGCTGGAACTGGAGCTTTAGTCAAAGTGAAGGGAATTATGAACAGTTCCAAATACCAGTCAATTTTGGCTCAAAACCTTCAGGTGTCTGCTAGAAAGCTATAGATGAAGAGGAATTTCACCTTTCAGCATGACAATGACCTCAAGCATACATCCAAATCAACAAAAGAATGGCTTTACCAGAAGAAAATAAAAGTTTTGGAATGGCCGAGCCAGAACCCAGACCTAAATCCAATTGAAAATCTGTGGGGGGGCCTGAAGAGGGCTGCGCACAAGAGATGCCCTCACTATCTGACAGATTTGGAGTGCTTTTGCAAGGAAGAGTGGGAAAATATTGCCAAGTTAAGATGTGGCATGCTGATAGACTCCTACCCAAAAGGAGTGAATGCTGTAATTAAATTAAAAGGTGCTTCAACAAAATATTAGTTTAAGGGTGTGCACAGTTATGCAACCAGCTTATTGTACATTTTTTACATTTTTTCCCCTAACAAATTTGTTTTTCAATTGAATTGTACAGGTTATAGGTCACAATAAAGGTGGGAAAAGTTCTGAAATGATTTATCGTGGTCTCATGTTTTTACATCACAAAAACCTGAGATTTTAACAGGGGTGTGTACACTTTATATCTACTGTATCATACACACGTCATGACATTTAGTGGCCCTGGGAGGGATGTCTTAACAACGGGCTGGGTTTCCATTCATTTTCCAAAATTTCATGACTTCTCATGTTAAAGTAATGACTTGGATAGCAAGTACTTTTTTACATTGCTTTTAGACAGACTAAACGCCACACTTTGTTCTGTGTATGCTAAGGTTGGCACACTGCCTTATTTTAGAGGACCTTCAGAAACAGGGGTGGGAAGAAGCAGCAATGGCACGGCCCAGCTTGACCGCCTCCAGCTGCTGTGGTGACAGAATCCACAGTTGGGGATAAAGGGGCGAAACCGAGGAAGGAAAAGGGGAAGGGAGGAGACCAGCACACAGGGTTTGGCGTGACACCATCCCACACCACTCCCTTTCCACTCAAGGAACAATCCATCACACCATGGGCAATCTCATCACCAGCTAGCGTCATGGAAAATATACATAACATTTAGTTAATCCCCCTGGGGGTTGATTTCCTTATTCCAGAATCAGGGATGTACAGAATGGAGCGAACACAGTGGGGAAAAAAAAATAAGCATGGTCAAACCAACAACAAAAAATCTTGTCAGAACAAACCATAGTGTGGAAGGCTGTCCTAACTGTTCAATTAAAGGACACCTTTACAGCTGGCTGAGTAGTCAATCAATACTAGCAAATATTTAGCAAAGTAGGCTGAACTCAGCTAATCTGGAACAATAAATGGTATAAGACAAAACTGCAAAAATTGTCCGAGATTACCCGAAGTTCATCCTAGAGAGTTGAAGGTATTTAGTAAATATTCAGAAGTAAATTTAGGCGTGTGCTTTGCGACAGATTAGTGTCCTGTCTGGGTGGTTAACTCTCATACCTTGTGCTACAGAATCTCCCAGACCCTGTACTGGATATGCGCACTTGAACTATTCAATACAACCTTTGGGCATATATGTGCATTATACAAATGCACACACACACACACACACACACACACGTACATATATATAGAACAGAATTACATTACACTGCTGTGTTTCAATCCCTTGGGGTAAAAAATTCCGCCTAATAATAACCAGTGTCCCTACACAGTCTATTCGGATGACACTGACTATTTATTCCCGGCAGTCGATTTGCGTCACACGGTACATAAGCCACGATAGCAATCATGATAGTTCTAATATTTCGTAATAATTTAAAATATGGAATAGTCGTTTCATCACCGTCCCTTACATCTTTAAAGAGATCAGCTACCCTCTATAACCATTTCTCTAATCATTGTTTTCCACGCCAACGCGGCTAAGTCACAAGACAGCGCCACCGAGAAGCGCACGTCCACCACCGCGCAGATAACGTCAAGCTGAAGTCCGAGGTCGATTTATTTGAATATTGGAAGGCTATATAAATATTGAATTATACTGCGACCTCAGCAAAAGCGAAACACCTACCAGAGGAGCCTGCGTCAACGAAACTACTCGCAGTCGCACCGTCTTATCGCAGCAATCGTTTAAATTAAATATACCGAAGAAACGTGAATAAACCAAATGGTCACCTGTACTGTGTTCCTTCAGACTGGGGTCTACCTGCTGGTCGAACAGGCGGACCTCCGAAACTCGGTCTTCATGCTCCAGCAGGACCTTGAGCAGATGCTGCCCCAGGAATCCGCAGCCACCTGTCACGAAGTACGTCAGACGGCCGTGGCCAGGCATGATAACGGTGTACGCGTATATTAGCTATGTGCTCTTTTTTCAGCCCACACGTCTTCTCCGTTTCGCCTTCTCCTTGCTTCTTGTCGTCCCTCCACCCGAAGAGCCGACGTACCTCGGTGTTTATATACTGCAAGAGACAGAAGCCAGTCAGAAAGGAGGTTGGCACTTCGGAGGGACCTGCCTACCTACAGCACGTCGACTCTCCACACCTCCAGAAAAAAACAGCAACACACTATACAGTAACACACAGGTGTACTCTCTGCCTCTATACACACACACACACCTCCATATATATATTTCTGTATTACTTATCAGCCTAATTCTTTACCGAAGCCGACTTTTCAGGTGAAACCTCGTCGGAAATTAGAATTCATTCTTAAAATGATTCTTAAAGTTAACTTTATAAATGTAACTATTTTAAGCACCCGATAAAGTCAGATGAGATAAACTCGCGTAGGAGAATCGTGGATAGTAAATGGGACTACGGGCGCCTGGCGGCACCCCCACGCTCGGTTTATCTTAACTGGAAAATTGGAAAAAAAGAACTTATTTGGTCGTGCTTCGCCTAAAGGTATTCATTTCAGTGGTATGCACAACTAAATTATATATATATATATATATAGAGAGAGAGCATATATACGGAAGCCGGATAAATTAGGCAGAAATATTAATTAATATACTTCTGTCTAATTCATCTCGCTTGCGTAGCAACAATATGCACGGACGTTATATTATGCACAAAAACGAAATGCAAATCCGTCACGCCAAACTCAGAAACTGTTTTTTGTTTTGTTATCTCATGTTAACTTTACTAAATATGCAAACAGATATTTAAATCTTCATTTTAACAGTCCGGATAGACATGATCTTAACAAGAACGATGAAATGTTTACTTTGAAATCAGTTATTGAACAAAAGTCGACAGAAATGTAAATACATCCTTAGAAATCGTACCGGACAGAAACAACCTCTTTGAGGGCGTTTCTTATAACTGGGTATCAGTTTCACTGCATCATCAGTTTGGGGGATATTTTGTCCATTGGGGGGGGGGGAATTCTCCATCTGTAGATTTTTTTTCCGAGTGTTTGATTTCAAATAGCTTGGAAATGGTTTTTAAATCCCTTGCCAGACTTTATAAGCATCTGGAACCTTCCTTCTGAGGATCTTGTGCAGCACTTCTGATCATGTCATTATGATGCCATGTACCCCAATGGCTGTGACCAGACCAAGTGTCAGAGCTTTTTATAATGTGCCTCTCCAAGTGATGATCCAAACATTTACACCTCATATGGTGCATCTGATTTGAATTTTTAGCTTTAACATGGTGATAAATGTAGGGGTGAGCAAATTTTTCTATACATTGGAATTTTCATTTAAATCGCATAAATATAAATTTGAAGTGTGACTTTTTCAGCTGTCCATCCATCCATCCATCTTCTAAACTGCTTATCTGTAAGGGTCATGGGAAGCTGGAGCCAATCCCAGCCAACTTTGGGCGAAAGGCAGGGGACACCCTGGGCCAATCTACTTTTTCAGTTGTGTCATATTTATCTATCTTATATCTGTCCAATTATATTCTGGCAACATAACTATTAAAACAATGTCCTTCTTCTGTATATGTATATAAATGATAAAATAAATAGTATATAAAAAATGACTTTTTTCATTCCATGTGATGCCACTTTCTGTTAATAAGTCATAGTTATCCTTCAGTCTTTATAAAATAGTGAGAGAAACAGAGCAGAAGGGTTAAATATCATGTCACGTATTTCCTATGGGCCTGGAATGACAGGAAGTGACTCTGGGATCAGGACACAGACAGGAATCTGTTTTACAGGCTTGGTGAATCATTGTGAGTTTTGAATTGGCTTCCCTTTCCTACTGGATTATTTATGCATGCAGTAGCAGCTGACAAAGGACAGTGTTGCCTTACTTTCCACACCTGCCCTTTCCTGCTTATCATTCCATGTACGTACCATTCTAAAGCCAGCATTGGCTTAATTGTCTTTGTCTTGATTAATTTGGCTGGGCTAAACTTGATCCTGTACACAGCTGTTGTTGTGCTCCAGCCTTGTTTGGAATTGATTTCAATTGGGTTTAGCATCCTCTACCAGCACAGTTTATTGTAATGTGCCCTGCCAATACATATTTTGTACTGGTGCACAGAAAACCAAACAGACTAACGCTCCAGTCTGTCTAGAGACTTAGTTTTTACTGAGACGGAGAGGCAGACAGTTAACGAGTGTCTTAACAAATCAGAAGAAACACGTTAGTGCAGCATATCATGAACAGCCTGTCACGAAAACAAAGGCAGAACCCAAGTGCAGGTAAGTCTCTTTAGTCACAGCCAAAACCAGGAGAGGCCAAAAGCCAAACAGACTGGAACTTTGATGCAAAAGGGGTAGTCAAAACCTGTAGTCAGGACAGGTAAGGTCAAGGTCAGGACAGACAGACTTTCCAGAAGGCCAAGGAAAATCCAAAATGCAGTCGGGGTCACAGGCAAAAGTTCAAAATCCAAAAGAGCAATCAGAATAGCACCCAAATCCAAAGATACAACAGGCAAAGAGCAAAACCAGAGAACAAGCAAGGATCATACACAGATAGCCTTCCAAGATAGTCAAATACTCAGTAGATGTTGCAATAAACTTACAATGAGGCAAACACTTGAATGGGTATAAGGAAAGTGTCTTAGACAAGACACAGCTGTTCAATATTCAGGAGATAATGATCTGGAGAAGCTTGGCTGTGGGTGGCTGGGATGGTGTGTTTCACAGCCATTGCTTTCATTATGTGAACTTTAACATAGCACCAAAGTAAAATAATGGGAAAAATGGAAAAATAGTAAAAAAAAAAAAAAAAAAAATTTGTTTGGTCAGGCATTATATCTCCCAACTGAGATCCTGCAGAATGTTCTAGAGTGAGTGGCCAAGGGAATTACAACTGGCCTGACCTGCTCGGCATGCTGTCTTGGTGACTCTCTCCAGGAAAGTGTTCCGACGAAATCAAAATAAACAATGCAAACCATGCTTTGGTTGATGTTTATCCTGAAAATCTCAGTTAAGTTTATATTATTTTCCTGGTGGAATACCACATGTTTTGTGTCTTTCTAAAGCAACACAGGAGGTACACAAAACACTGGAAACGTCAAAGACATATTCATATCAAAAACCTAATAGGAGGAGTACCAGCCTTTGCCTGCTTTGAAAATTGAAACGCTGTCACACTGTGTGTGGTGAAATATTGCACCATTCTGCTCGAAGAGGAGCCTTGGGCACCTTGAGGGATGTAGGAGGTGGAAATCTATTTCACACTGCGGGCTCCAGAACATCCCATACTGTGTACTGATGTTTATATCTGATGGTTTGGGAGGCTATGAAAAGTATTTGAGTTCATCCTGGTATTTGTGAAAAAAGTTGAATTTGTCTAGTGGTGTGAATAGAATGTTATCTTGAAATATGAGAACATTGTGAGGGAACCGTGTTTATGACATAGGGAACATTTGGTCTTTTAAGATGGCCTCAAAATCTTGAGTAACCAGCAGACCTAACAATTCCTATGAGATGGCTGCCCTTAAAATCATGGATCACCACAATGTTTGTCTTTGTACGTGCATAATTTACATGTGTTATCAGGAGTCATACTTATCTTAATGCCCCACTAACATGCCTGAACTTTGCCCCGCACTATGGTTTATAATTGTTATCAGCCATGTGCAAATAGTGGCTTATTCAGTAAGGTTTGTGGGCAGGTTTCCCCGAAAAGCACAAGAAAGTTTTCACCTAGCAGCTAAACTTCCTATGAGATATTCACCCCCTCTTCACTGTGCTTAATAAAAATGAGGTGCAAATCTCACATCTGCTCTGCGTGCGTGCGTGCGTGCGTGCGGTTTGAATGGATAGGCCCAAACCCCCACCCCTGGACCCTGGCCTTGTGCTGACTGGGCTTGGCTCAAACCCACTCAAGGTTGTGCCCCGGCCTTGTGCTGACTGGGCTAGGCTCCAAGACGGATGAAACTTGTTTAATAAAATCAGATATACACTGATTATGATCATCCTTTACTTCTCACAAGTGAAGTAGTGCTAGTTCTAGGTTTCGTTATTATACTTAAACACTATTTTACAGCTTGACCATTAGGCCAATTATATAAAAATAATAATCATCAAAAGTCTCTTATCTGGTACAAAAAAGTTCTTACAACGTTGAACAAAATTTATGCCATATTTCTTTATGGCCCTCACTTCTGATCAAGTGATTATTTTAAGTACTGTCCAAACTGGCTAAAATACTTTTTAATTTTGCCTTAAAAATCCGTGACATAAAGTGTATTACCTTATGTGACTGGTCAATATAAACACTGCTGAGGTTTTAGGTCCTTCCTGTTTAATTTACCTGGTTGTCACCCTCTTCCTTGCCCGTCTTGCAAGTTTCTTCCGCGTTAATCTCGATTTCTCAGCGTTTCAGTTGGGCGGAGACCCTTCAGCTTCCCGAAGCACCGGTTTTCCGTCACCTGAATAAACTTCACTTTGTGCACAGATTACGCGGCCGTCAGGGACACCAAGAGTAAGAGTAAATAGCCATTTTTTTTACCCGAAATGTCATTGCAAAGGGGCATCTCGGAAATAAGCTCACTTCTCCCTTCCTCTCTGGTGAGATGGAGCGCACGGCGGCTTCCTTTTCTTTCTGACCGGCCTTCCTCTTCCCAGTTTGGGCGTACAGTCGCTCGTTTCTTGTGCCGGTTTGTGGGGAAATACGCTGGCGTGAAAGCGACACGGGGTCTCGCTGTGTCAGAGGGTGGAGGCTCGACGCTCAGTGCTGTCGCAGTTCTAAACACAAACGTCACTGTCACATCCCAGGGGACAGCAAGGTCAGGAGCGGCGTGGTACAGCGCCTTTCATTCCTGGACAGCTCCCATTGCGAGGCTGGGGTAGCCAAGGGTATCATTTTAAACACAAGTTTATTAAATATAATATCAAGATCAATAGAGATGATAGTGCCAAGTTTATATTCGACCCCGCTTGCTCGAAACCATTAACATGCAAAAACAAATACGTTTTCTTTCAGAATCATATTGAAGACATTTTATTCGAAAATACAACTAGCAGTTTTCGTTAATCCAATGCTTACGTATAATCCTCACCCGAAGCACAAACGTTGCGTTAAAAAGTAAATGGACAAAAACTTAAACAATACATCTGTTTCAGCTTCAGCTGTATGAACAGCTAATTAAAAGAACCTGTTTAACAGCCATCGCAATAATTACATGTCACTCCAAGGTTCAATGCCAAGGCTGGGTTGCGTTTTATTGACTTTCGCAGAATTTCTGAGCACTAACTCTTAGATTGGAGCTGCGTTCAACAGAGATTGGGTCTGTAATGTAATCGATTTTTCTTCAACATGTGGGCCAAGACATTTTGAAAGCAGTTTCGGTGGCACCAAAAGGAGGACAACACAAGTTCAGTCTACTTTTCAAAGTATTAAGGAGCACATGGTTTAATTACCGTACTGAAGTGTTTTTTTTTCTTACCTTTGACCTGAGCCAATGTCACGGATCCACCCGTTTAGCTGTGGTTTAATCAAAAGGAATGACATAAATGACCAGAGTACTCAACATTCCCACAAGCATCCAAAAATCAGACCATGAAACCGACTGCTGCTTTTTTAAAAAATACTTTAATGCACCATTAATAAAGGGTCCAACGCATTAATACAAGAGAAATATTGCAAATAATATTAAAATAAATCAAATTAAAACAACAATAAAAATAAGAGAACTGAATGGAAATGTATGTACAGTTTTCTGGGAGTAGGAAAGGAGGAACGTATTTACAGACTGATACCAGTGTGTTTCTACGAGAAACAAACACCTCTACAATATTTACACTTAATTCAATGAGCTTTTTCCACTTTTTTTGTTACAACTAGTTGGGTTGGTTTGTAATGAAACAAGAATTATTTTACATATCTTTTCCTTCCTGGGAAACGATTGTTGAAATTCTCCAACCAAAAACCACAAGTGGCCGACCGTAGATGCCCATTTCCAGAGCTTATGACAGGAAGGGAAGTGATAGAGGGTCGGGAATGATGACGCCCCTATTGTTACCAGAATACGGCCAGCGTGACGCTGACTGAGCTCCTGGGAATCACAACCTTCCTGTGGGCAAAAGTACCTGTTGCTCACCCTGCTTTGACCCACAACTGTGGAACGGAAGTCACAGAAAACAGAGAACTGCACTAGATGGATGTAAAAGGCTGGCGGTCACAGATAATACAGGTAACCGAGAGATGTGAACGTGAAGGAGGCTAAGCCAAGGTTAACGGTGTGTAAATGTGTTTGACAAATTAAAGTATTCCTAGACAAAAAGAATAAAAGAAGTCCGCAAGTTGAATATTTGCTCATCCTAACGACTCATCAGTGCTCTGTAATCGCCGAAGCGGATGACAGAAAAGCAAACTACCAGGGTTCCACCTGGCAGTTGGCCAGTTTGATTTGATTTGTTTATGAGCTGAGACTCCAGAGACGCGAGCTGAGTCTACCCGCCGAGCCAAGTATGCCGGCCAGAGAAGCCACATAAGCAGAAACAGTCTTGGCTGCCTCCGGAACCTGGAGTCCTGCGCACGCCAAACTACGTCTCACCCCCACCCTCCTCTCTTTGAAATCCACAATGGAATTTGCACGTGCTGGACTGACGGACACCATGGGGGGGGGGGGTTAATCAACATTCACACCTCCATGGCAGACTAAAAATAATAATTAAAAAAAACATTAAAATAAACTGGCTAGTCTTCATTTTCAACATTCTAGGAGTTGTTTTAGTCCTACATTTCAACTGGGAGCTTTGGGTAACCCAGGACAGCCCTGTCTTCACACTCAGTGTACAATGAGAAGGGAAGACTGTGGATCTCAGGATGGGGCACAGACCACGTGCAGAGTGGGCACACTCCCCTCCCCCACCCTGCTCCATGACAAATAACATACAATCCTGTAACTTACAACTCAGACACTGGGTATGGGGGAAAAAAAAGCCATAAACATCCATTTGGAAAAACTGCACTGTCAGGGCCAAAGGGTTGGCCCTCACTCAGGCCAAGTGCTAGAAACCCTGGTCCAGGGCTGCAGGACTGGACAGGGTGTGAAACAGCTACGGTGCCAAGGAGGGGACAGCGGTCCTCAGCAGGGTGACAGAACAGTAACAGGACTGCCCACTAGGGGGTGTGGCTTTGGGGTGCATGTTGCCCCAGTCACCCCTTTTCTCTGAATTACTAATAGAGGTCATCATAGTGCCTTAACGTTAGGAAGGGGGAGGGAGGTCATGTGCGTGTCAGCTGAGGGTCTGGGGGGGGGGGGGGGGCTACGCGGGGCAGTCAGTTAAGGGTGCCCCGGCAGTTCTCTGTCCCCCACAGGCAAGGAATCTTATTCTCCTCAATGGGGAACTTGTAGTCATAAGTGATTTCCTCGTTGATGCCGATGGGCTGCTTGGAGTAGATCACAATCTTCTTCTGGGACTCGATGGTAATCACCTTCGCGTAGCAGTTTGGCTATGTTGGGGCGGGGGGGGAGATGTTAAAGAGGAAGACCACAGAACAGAAAAACACAAACATGGGATGCGGAGGAGAGAGTACTCACAGTGCAGCAGTGGTTGATGAAGCGGGCCAGGTTGCCACACTTGGTGGCATCGATGATGGTGTCGTGGTCGACCCGGAACAGGTAGCTGCTGCCGATGCCTTCCTGGGCGTAGCGCTTCTCTCGGTTGTCAGCCACCATCTGTGGGCACAAGGCCAACCTAATGTCAATTCGAGTGAGCACGGGGGTATCACATGCCATGGGCCACTGGGGGGCTCTGAGGAGCACAGTACCTGTCTGATGTTCTGTCCAACGTACTCTATGACCATTTCGTCTGCGGCAATGGGCTCCATGGCGAACAGCCCCCACTCGTGGATGCGACTGCGGCCGAATCTTAGCTTCTTCTTGCGAAACTGGGGAAGGGAACGGCAGGCGCCTTAATTCATTACTCTTGTGACCGCCGCACAGACGACCACGTGGCCACCGAGTCGTAGTTTCATGACATGCACCTTGAGCTGGTTGAGTTTCAGTAGGTCGGAATCCATTACGGCCTGGGTGCCGATGGCGCTGAGAAGCCGCCGCTGCTCAGACCGCCGCTCAGACAGCACGCGGTTGGTGGCCTGTTGACAGAGCGTGGGGGGGGGGGGGGTCAGACCGGGGAGACCCATGGTAACAGACACCAGGAAGACAGGCTTCTTCCTGAGGTTTCCTCTCCCAAGGATCCAGACCAAATGCCACTTATGCCACAGAACAGCAGTAAACAGGACGGTAAAACCCAGAGGGAAATAGAGCTGCCCCACTCTCAGCTCAGCCAACACCCAACCATTCATGGGAGACTGAGCAGCATACCAACCAGAGACAAAAATTCAGGCAAATTGATGCCAGTGGCGTGATGGGGTAGGAAAAACTATTTCCTGTTGTTGTCTCAGTGACAAAGGCTGTTTCCCCTGAAAAATAACTCATTTCACCGCTGACACAGTGTACTTAAGTCCCACCCCAGAGTGACGCCACAAAAGCGGGTGTGCCACAGTACCATATTGTCATAGTCCAGCTCCTGCGCTGACCCGGGGTAGAGGTCAAGGTAGATGTCCTTCTCCTTGCGGCTGATGGCGTAGTAGCCCTCACTGCGGGCGCAGCCCGTCACATGCTCACGCAGCTGCTCGTCCAGGTTCTTCTTCTTGCGCCGAGGGTTTGGGATGTTGGTAAGTGCGGCCGGGGTCAAGGGTCAAAGCCGCAGCACATGCCCATTCACTCAGTCATACATGTCTGGACACGTCCTCAAACACTCACATACTGGATAGCATTTTCCTTGTAGACAAAACACCAGAGGGTGCAGCTTAACTTAACTTACCGGAAAAAGTTTCTGTCAGTACCAAACTTACAGATCAAACATTCGGCAGCAGAGAGTTCAGGAAACACCCCCATTCTTACCTGCCCCCATGTCTCAGTGCCTCCCTACTCCTTAAATTCCTTTGGCTAACCACATCCCAAATTATAAACACTTGTCAGCTACATTGAGGTTTTTTTCCCCTGGATTCCAACTTCCTGTGCAAGTCATGCAAGAACCTCGCAAGACCAGTTTGAATATCAGTTGGAATAACGACTACAGGATTCCCATGTCGTAAACACTGAAGCTGTTTTGCGCGGCTGATCAGAGCGTCTGGCCAACAAGACAAATCCGCGCAGGTTTAAATGTCGAACCCGAGGACGGGAGACGGCTGGCACGACTGAACTGGGCGTCACCCTCACCTGCCACTCAGCTGCACGTGCTAGCACATTTTCTCACATAGGAGTGAGTTTAACAGCAGCGGGCATTCAGCCAGAAAGGATATTGTTGTGGTGCACCCAGTGTGTGTCGTTTAGCCAGTCCGTGCTGGGCTCCTCCTGCAGCAGCCTCTCGTAGGTCAGCCTGAGGAGTCGCATGTCCTCCACATCCAGGCCAGTGTTCCAGATGTCGTAGAGAATGGTCATCTGCTCAAATTCGCTCCGCGGCTGGAACGCCTTGGCGGGGACTGGGACGGGGGCCTTGGACCTTGACCTACGCCGCTCGCTTTTCCTCGGCTCCTCTGGCTCACGCCAATCCTCATCGTCATCCGACTCTTCAGAGTCGGACGGCTCGCCAGCCTCCAGCTGCTCGACGTCCACCTCCTCCAGCTCCAGCTCCTGGAAAGTAGGCATGGGAGGTTAGAACCCATAAAGGTGCCGATCTGACCTGAGTACAGTTAGGCCGTAACTACAGCTGGCCAGACATCTATAGCAGACTGACACACTCTGCAGCATATGCTTATCTTTGTTTACAGGGGCCTGAACGTTTATATATAGTCAAAACTGAAAGCTGGAAAAAAAAAGGCAGCAAACTTCCAAACAGTGACTAATGAACACAGGCTGCAGATCTGGGGTGAACTTGCCTCCAAATTCCTCTTCCTCTCTTTCTTGCTCTGCCTTTCCTTTTTCACCTGCTGCTGCTCCTCTTTCTCCTTCCTCTTCTTCTTCCTCCCCTTGCTCTTTCCCTTCTCCATCTCCTCCTGAGCAACTTCCCTCGCTGCTGGGCCCCTCCTCTTGGCCTGAGTGACGGCAGCGACGGGTGCCCTAGCTTGTGCCTCAGCATCCCCGGCCTCGCCAAGGAGGCCGACTCCAGATAGGGCACCCAGTTGTGGGTAGAGATCTGAAACATCTTCCCTGGATGGTTGCACTTCCCCGATCACCTCCTCTGGGGCTTCCAGCACGCCAGACATGGCGTGGTGGTTGATGTCTGCAGAGAGCAGCACCGGCTGGCTCTCTGCCTTGGCCTTCTTGTGGCCGGGAGCCGGTGGGGTGGCAGGGTGTACCTGAGGCTTAGAGTAGTTGTGTTCCAGCCAGACAAAGTGGCCCTCTGGGTGCAGCTCGGCTGTACTGCTCAGACCCAAGGTCTCCCACTCCTGCTGCTCCTCTGCCTCGTCCGACGTCTCCGTCTCCTCCGAGTCCTGGGCCTCGGGCTCCAGCTTGAGAGCCACGGTGGCCAGAACAGTGAGGTCGGGTGAGGGTCCCTGTGCACCCACAGTGGGGGTACCTGCCAGCTGCAGCAGGCTGGTGGTGCCCAGCTGTTCCTGCGCACGCACTCTTTGACCCCGCTCTGGTCCATCCTCGCGCTCGGGACTGCCGTGCGATGGAGGGGGAGGCGCGGCTGCAGACAAGCTGACAGTCCGAGGGCGGCCCCGGGGGCGGCCCCTCGGGGCTGGGATGGGAGACGGGGCTGGGGGGACAGGAGTGGGCTCCTCGTAGGCCATCCTCACCATGGAGGCATGGTCTGGGGGCAGATTCTGCACTGTCTGACAGACGGGAGGTTGCGGTATGGCTGGGGATTTTGGTGGGGCTTCCTTGGCAGGACCCCGCCTTGAGGCGAGTGTAGATTTGGCTGGGGGTGTGTGAGGAGGAGCAGGAGTCCCAGTACTCTTCTTGGGCTCGTCTGGCCGAAGCGAGCGGACCGGTGGCGGCACAGTGAGCACCGATCCCGGGGATGGAGACGGGGAGAGGGCACTGCCTTCCGCGGGCTTGGAGGCAAAGGGCAGGAGCACCGGCGGGGGCCTGCTGTTGGAGGGGGCTGGGGACGAGGCTGTCAGGATGGACTCCGGTGGCTGAGCTCTGACGGGCGAGAGGAGCAGAGACTGGGTGGGGGCAGGTGGTGGTGACATGGGAGGCGCAGCAAGAGGAGGGCCAGGCAGAGCTTTGCCGTCAACCTCCTCTGTAGAGAAGGAGACGGTCTTGCGGCGCTTCTTGAGCGGGGGAAGGAGAGGGATGGGGGAGGAGGGCCGGGGAGGTGGAGGAGAAAGGGGTCGCCGTGAGCCCTGGGGGGGCTGCGTCCCGTGTTTGTCAGGTTCAGCTCTCCGCACATCGCCTTTAGCTGGAGAGGGGGAGAAGGAAGAATGAGCACCAGGTCCAATCAGGCTGCCCTCGCACGCACACAACACCCCGGCACACCGGACAGACCTGCTTTGGCATCTGATGCCTTCCTGTTTTCAGCACTGGCAGCAGGCCCCTGGAGACGGAGTCTCTCCCTGAGAGCAAACAGCACAGCCGGTCACAAACCAATTTGAAACAGGTCTCTAGCTTCCTGCTGTGAGCCGGCTGCCACATACCGCTTGTCCTCCCTATCCACGTCCAAGACAGTGCTGTCCATGGTCGACTCATCCATGGTGTCCACTCCTTCGCACTCCTCCATCTGGGCCCTGGCCACGTCCTCTTCCTCTTCCTCTTCATCCTCTGAAGAGGAGGAGGACGACGAAGAGGAGGAAGAGCTGCTCTCAGAGGAGGACGAGGACTCACTCTCGTCGTCGCTGTCTGCACTCATGGCCTCATCTGAGGGGGAGACGGGAAGCAGGGCCATGGTTACCAAGACGCTGGAGGCTAACACCTCATTAGCATCGGTGCCTGAGCCCAGTTACCTTCAGAGTCATCCTCCTTATCGCTGTCTTCTTCATCATCATCATCCTCCTGCAAAAGGGCATTGAGATAATCAGCACACCAGCTCAGCGTGGATTAGTGGCCAATCAAGTGGACTAAACCCCCCAGGGTAGGAATGTGGGTGGCCAACTTCCTAACCAGGGGGATATAAACAGCGAGATGTTTTGACTCTCCGCGTGCTGCTGAGATCAGTATAAAGCAATACCTACCGAGCAACTGGCTTTCAAAATAAGCGTCTGGACTCCTAGTGCACTCAGGACATGCAAATGGCACCAGCTCACTGGCCATAAAATGCCTCGGCTTGCCACAGTGAAGAAAGTGGAAAAGTATGCAGGTGTGCAGCCAGCAGAAAATGGTACTCTGAGGTTTCTCTATATCAGACTCTGCATAAGGGCTCAATGTGGTGAACTCAAGTGTTATGCAACTGCTTCCAGGCTTAAGAAATTCTGTTGCAGATAAGCAGGGTAACAGTGCAAGACTACAGTAGTTTCTAAAATAAGAAATAACAGATTTGCTGGGAAGCAGATGGCCTTCATATGACAGATTGTGTTTTTTTTTTTTTTTTTTTTATCTGCTGAAAAACACCAACTACTGTTAATTAAAAACTATCTGGTGCCCATGCGGGCAGTTAAACATTCTCACAGTGGGAAGGTCCTCACCAAAGGTGGCGGCATCGCCTGCCTGCCAATTTCAAAAGAATTGTGTGACCAAACTTCAGTGGAAGGGGTTAAATGAGAGAGACCTTGTCTGAGGAAGATGTGTCTGACGTCTCTTCTCCTTCGCTGTCCAGCTCAAACTGTTTCCGCCTCTTCAACCTCTTCTGGCTCCTGCGGCCATCTCTTATGGCCCCGGGATCGCCATCATCTTCGACACCCCTGCTCAGTGCATCTGGACCCTTCTCCTGGTAGCACTCTGAAATGCCAACAGAGAGGACGAAAGAGAGACAAACTCTAGGTTGATATATGAATTTGAACATCTCATTCAATGCTTAAGATACCTTTCTCAAGAGTGTGTGCGCATGTGGGGGGCCCAATATGTGGCCCTGCGTGGCAGCCATGCAGGACCACCTTTCATGCTGTTAAAGCGGAAGTGCTCAGGAAAGTCCCCAAAAAAAAGGAAGGGGAAAAAAGAAATTAATAGGGTCCCAACGGGAAAGCGGCAGGGCAGTGGTTCTCACCCTGTGGGCCCCAAGGCGCCAGGCATTAACACATACATGTCAAATCTCACGTATCGTATCATACTCGCTGTGAGGTCAAATTTTTCACCCCCCCCAAGTCAGTATTGTCTCTGCCAAACCCCTCCTCCCCCCAAAATCAACGAAAAGGGACTTTCCCCTTTCCCATATTATTTTAAGCAATTTCCTAAAAAAAAAAAAAAAAAAAAAAAATTAAACTTCCTGGGGCTTCCCACTGGCCCCTATTTTCAGCACGCCCTTTTGAAGGGCACTGAGAATTTGTATGGATCACAGGCCGTTTGGGGCAAAACCGCAAAAGGCACTGCAGGGGGTGTCAGCTTCAAAATAAATCATCATCAGAAAGGCATTCAGAACTGCCAGCTATATGGTATTATAAGACCGTTATCATAAAACAGCAATACTATATTGCAGAAACCCCACACCATGTTACTGCAGGACAGTTGCTGTGAAGGCTGCCGTATTATAACTCCTAATCTGAGGCCCAGGAGGAGCAGCAAACACTCAGGTCCTTCAATTTCTACAGCGTTAGTGTGCCAAAGACTTCAAAAGAGAATCCAGTGCCTCGATCTCCATCATACCCGGTTTCAATGCCTTTTGAGAAATTTCACAATTAGGCACAAATTCAATTCAAAGCAATTCCTCAGAGGCAACCAGTCTCCTTACTTTTCAGCCTCCGGCCATTAATCACTGGTCTCAGAGGTCACCCAATCTTGGGCCAGAGTGAATCAGTGACCTTGAAAACTCAGATTAACTAGCATCTGGATTAACCCTACAGAATGCTGACCTCTGGTGGTGTACGCCTGGTAAGGTAGGGTTCAGTAGTGACAAACAGCCTACCAACTTTTCTGTTATTGGTTATCTTGACTAGGGCAGTGTAATGCATCACGTTTGCACGTATCTGAAGTGTAGGATGCCGCTGTGTTCACATCTGTGATGCAGCTGGCGTGATGCACTGCATAAAATAACATCCACAGAGCCAATAGTGTGTCAGATCCCATTACGTCAAGACAAATGTCGCTTGTGTGCACATAAACAGACTGCTGACGTCACCGCATCACCGTGACTGCACCTGGAATCTGCTTTGCTTCACAACCAGTGTGATAAACAGCCTGAAGTTATAACGCATATTTGATCTGTTCATCTGCTGCTGTACCTGCGTGTCAGATTAACAAACAGCACTCATTTGCACTAATCGCTGATGTTTTGCATTCAGCGTTGGGTAATGTGTGGAACATTTCCTGGATGAGGCACCTGATTACAAAGTCCTGGAATCACAGTATGTCTTGATACATGTGTCTGGTGTCTCCAAATAGCCACTGTATTACCTATTAACAGCAATTGAAGTTATACCAGGTGCCAGTCATGCTGACTGTGGTCAGTGTTGGTGCACTATTCATAGGAGATTATTATGACTATTTCACACACATATCTGCTAAATCCTCATTTTAAAAGCATGACCCAAACCAAACTGCATCATAGTACATTTCAGATGGAATAAAGGGGGAAAATACTATTTTACAATATATTTCATAAAGAACGACTTGAGTTTTGTTTTTTTTGGTCCCTCATGAAAGTCTTCACTGTGATGACGGTTTCCCTGATAGTGACATCTGTGCCTCAGGTGTAAACCACAGCAGAGTCACCAAAACGATCAGTGATGGGATGTCAAGGGTGGCCACAAAAACAAGTCAGCGAAGACAGCCAAAAAAAAAAAAAAAAAACCCAAATATGAACAGTGCTCACCCTCATCCTCCTCGTCGGGTGGCGTGGAAGGGCGGGGCCGCTTCATATCCACCCCCTCCTTCAACTCCAAGGGCTCCTTCCTCTTCACCTGAGATAAAGAGAACAGGCACACAATGCTGAAGCCAACAGCAATGCTGATCCTCTACAGGCAGAGGGAGGTGTAAGTGGTAACATCCAGCCTCCCCCAGGCACCAAAATACACCATAAGAGCATCCTGTAAAAACCACGTTCATACAGCACCATCCAGCCTCCCCCAGGCACCAAAATACACCATAAGAGCATCCTGTAAAAACCACATTCATACTGCACCATCCAGCCTCCCCCAGGCACCAAAATACACCATAAGAGCATCCTGTAAAAACCACGTTCATACAGCACCACCCACCCGACACAGGTACCTTGAAGGAAGGCAGGCGGAGTGCCCCCCGGAGAGAGAAGCCCTCCAGGCCGCCGCTCTTGGCCCAGTCCACCAGGGAGAGCAGGGGCTCGCGGGGCCGGCTGCTGGTCTTCTCCTCCTTCTTCTCGTCCTCCCCTCGAGCAGCCAAAGCCCCTCGCACCACGGTCTGGAAGGGCTGATTGAGGCAGAGTAGTTACTGTAACCTCAGTATATTAAAAATAGAATCAGGTGTTGATAATCATAAAAGCAGCAGCAGCCTGTATAGTGTCATCTTACATCAGTCAGGTCTACAAAACAGAGTCCTTTAGTAGCTGTACAATGCATTGTTGTACAAGCGGCTCTTTTGCGGGGAGCCATGAATGTGCTCATTCACTTGACCGGACGTTGTTATTCAGCCTGCCAGCGTCTCATTCTCTAGCATTTACAGTGCAGCACTTTAAAGCCGTGTATTTGCAGAGGAAGCAACCATGAGCGCCGAGTCCGGTATTGCTGACTTCCTCTGGACAGTGTTAAAAGGCTACATGTTTTTCTCCAGGGACCACAACACAATTGGAAGAAATTGATTTTCACACACTGCTGAAACAACTATAAAAAAAAAATATTCTAGTCTATTTATAGTTGTTCTGAACAGATGGTTTCCCTACAAACCACATGTAAAAGTAATTAACAGCCCGTAAAGATCTCTGTCAAAGACCGGCCAATCTGCTCACTACAGCAACAGGCAGACCATTGACCAGAGGAAGTCCTTAAGTTCTGCTGCAGTTTGTTCATCTCCACATCCTCCAAGCTTCAGTTGTGAGCTTTAAGTGTCTACCAGGAAACCCAATTCCAATCAAGGGGTTATCTGATTAACATACCCTTTGATTTTGAAGCTTACTGGAAATGTTCAACACTGTCAGCTGTATTGCTGAAGATGCATTATCCAAATTAAATTTTAGTTAACACCATTTTTACCTTGAACATTTAAATTCACTGGGCTGTGAGTAACCGTACAGAAGTGGTGAGAATTAACAGCCAATGACACAGCAGCACGCCCCCCCCCCATCGAGAGGGGTGGCCCTACCTTGGCCTTTCTCTCCTTGCGTTCCCACCACTCGTCGAAGGTGCCGAAGGCAATGTTCTCCACCATCTTGCGGGTGAGGTCCCTCTGAACGATGCTCTTCATCTCCTGGATGAGGGCCGCCAGCACCAGGCGCACAGTGGCCTCGTGGGGGTGCTGGGAGAGCATGGACACCTGGGGGCCGCCCACGGCGCCATACTGCGAGGCGAAGGAGGCGGAGCCGGCCGAAGGCGAGAGCGGCCCAAAGTGAGATGGCGCCAGCGGGTGGAGGTAAGAGGGGTAGTGGGGCGGGACCAGATGAGGGGGCCACGAGGAGTGGGGAGGTGGGAGGCCGGGGTGGGGCGGGGGTGAGGAGGGGGGGGGG
>JAACJT020000037.1:5824663-5851144 GCA_009936485.2 Gymnarchus niloticus
TTTGTTGGTTGTGTTTTTTTTGTTTGGTGGGTTGTGGGGGGGGGTGGGGGGGGGGGGTGGGGGGGGGGGGGGGGGGGGGGGGGGGGGGGGGGGGCGGGGTACAAACTGTAACTTGTGTTCTACTCAGGAAGGAGACCCAGGTAGTGCCTCACTAAAGGATCGGCCATGTTGTTTCAAATCTCCTGTCCCTTAATTTGTTCATCTCCCTCATCATCTTCTGTTTTGATTATATCTGCAGTAACAGGAATGACAAGTCAGCAGAGCAGTTTACTTTCATGCCCAAAACACCACCTGTAATATTTGAAATTTAATTTTTTCAACCTCTTGATCGCCTCACTCCTCAAATCCTGTTACTAACCTAATAGAAACCCACTGACCCTTTCTGCCTAACCCATCTGAGTCTGCTTGCCTTGGTGACTGGAGGTCTAGTCTCTGCACTTTACTCAGGTTCAGAAGCAGGCCTTTGATTTTGCAAATTTCAGCTACAAACCTCAGGCCGCAACCACTATGCTATCTGCCACCCTTCAGCTGGCCTCTTTGAAGCTAGACACATGAACAACACGTCACATTTGTGTTTGAGAGACAGACCTTGTGGCTGTGACAGTCAGAGGGTGGGGGCTGTGGCCGAGGGAGGCAGCTATTCAGAGAAGAAAGACCCCGGGTAAATATAGCCCCTCTGAGTGGGTTTGGAGAGAAATAGAGATAGGCAGGAAACAGGGCTTGAGAATATTAAGCATGTTTTATCCAAGCACTGTGAACACTGCACACACACACAGTTTCAGTTTAATTCATAACATTCTTCTTGATGGTTTCAAAAGGCGGTAAAGTCAGTGGGGAGGAGCTGGATAGATATTTACATGATTTATTTCTTATTTGCCCTGTAATGTAGGCCAGATAAAAAACAAGGCTTCAGTTTCATTTCATATTCAAGTTGAGGCATTATAGGCTGCTTATGGCTCAATGGTGCCCCCTGGTGTGATGCACCTGCACTGTAATTCTTTTTGCTGTAATTCTAACAACGTCAAAAACTTATAAAGTTTTTCTCCATTTGAAAATTGCTGAATATTCTGAGCGTGCAGTAAGGAGAGCCCTGTCTACAGTTCATTTCATTTCGCACATCTAGTTATCAAATCCTTTTGCATCTAACTGCAAATCACACCAGGACCCTCAGCAGCAGTCACGGGGAAGATTTCAGTTCCAAAAGCAATCATTGTATCTGCAGAGGCATCCATACAAAATAACTAGGTTCACCTCACCAGCATGTCAGCTGGGAGAAAGGGTAGCTACCGGATGCAGCATTATCTGTCAGCATGTTGAAAGGCTCACACTTAGTAAATAAAATCCATTAGGATTTAAATGACACAATTTATGAGGTGTCAGCTAGTAATGAAGGTCAGGCAGGGGTAGACCAAATAAATTCAATTCAAAAATATTTTATAACCATGTCTCTCTCAAAAGCTCTGTGCCCTAGGTTAGGGATATGCTCTTTTTGGTATTTGAAAGATGAAGCCAAGCCATTATGTTATGGTATTTTGTATGTTTTTAAAGTAGCTTTTGTAGAAACATAAAGCTCCTAAAAGTTGGCGACAAAATCAAGACACAAAAAATGACCATGGAGAGGCTGAGTTTGTGTACTGGAATCATTTCATACTGCTGATAAAATGACCGCAGAAAGAGAATAACACCCACACTTTCGAAGGCTGCAGTGGTAAGCTACAACCCGTGGGCCGCACTATGGCCGAGGCTTTTTCTGGTGGGGGGCGGGTGTCTTCGGCATGAATGGGGGTTATTCTTCATCCGTCTGGATGCCTGGAACACTGCAAGTGGGTCGTCAACCGTTTCGAGCCAAAACGTTACCGAATTTTTGTAAAAAAAAAAAAAATTCTCGCGACTCCCTTGTTTTGCCCGGATCTCTCCGGCTTATATCTCTTAAGATAGGAACACTTTCAAAACGTGCCGCGTTGAGTGCCAGCTACTTCCAAAAGCGCTTGTTTTCGGACCTTCAAGTCCTACTCTCAGTCACGCTGACATTCCGTTTGGATAGTTTAATACGCAGTTATTGTAAGGCAGGAGAGCTACACGGTCAACGTCATAGAGAGATTCCAGACTTAATGACTTTGTAACTCGAATGAGGCGGCGCCGGGACAGTGGAGCGCCACTCCCCTACTCAGGCCTTGGTGACAATCTTTACTACCAGTCGCACAGTCTCAAGCGGGACCTGCTAGACTGTGCTTCGTTAATAACTTACAGATAACAGTAAATAGGTTTACGGACAATAGAGCTGAAGTTCACTTATTGCCGCAGTAGGGCTACACAGGAGGGGGTAATACGGCAGTTAATATGAAGTAGTGGTCGGCTTCCAAAGAATCTATGGAGGCGGTGAGAAGTTCCCTGCTGTTGGCAGTGCTTTTGGTGGGAAGTGCAGGCGAATCAGCCACGGAAGGTAAGGCGATATGTAACGTTCTGTAAAGTTATGCCGGTCCCAGTCAGTAAAGCCCGACGATTCAACTGAAAATACAGGTTTTAAGGGTGCTGGCTCCGATGTTATCAAATAACCAATACTACAACAAATAAATGTAAGAAAAATACGTGAGCGACGGTAACGACTGAGAAATACACGGGTTTTTTTTTTTTTTTTTTTAATCTGGAAACGTGATTGGGAAATGTAGATCGTGACTTTGAAGCTAGCAACTTTTACTGAGAAAATAAAAGCTATTTACGTCGCTAGAGTGTAACCTGTTCTGCAACTTTTAGTGAGAGTAACAAGAAAAACAGCTACAGCCACAACAGAACCTACTAACTGAAAGCTGCGTCTGCCCTCTGCAACATTTCCATAGAAACTGGTAATGATTTGAATACACCAGCCTGGCGCAAAACGAAAGTTTTCCCACATACGAGAGAAATCGGAAGACTAGGGGATATAAAAAAAAATCACATAGAGTCACGTAAATGATGAGATTTAGGTCCTGAGTGGACATTTTCCATCCTGCTAGAGAACGGTTCAACATTTAGAGAACACGTCAAGGTACAGGCGTGTGGTTGCGAAAGTAAAAGCGGCGAGAACGTAACATTAGTCTGCTCTGATCCTTCTGCACACCTCGATGGTGGCCACGGCGCAGCGAGGATCCAGACCTGCATGGATTCGGAAGGCAGCAAAGCTACCTAGGATGCGCATGCACAGTACTATAGCGAAGTCCTCAGGCTGGTGTCATTTCAGTTTATTATAAACGACGCGCACTACTGTGAAGGCACATGACTTGATAGATTTGAGTTTCAGCTCCACAGTATGTGAGATCGAGCAACGGAGAGGTTGCCCATGTCGCGACAACCCCTCTTCCTAAAATACACGTTTCCCAGTCACATGGGACATCTCATCCACCGAAGTAGGTTACGACCCATTTTCCCGCCGTACTCGTCGGCGTGATGATTTTTAATTTCCCGATAACACGAACATCTTGGTCGCACGCGTAAACGACTTCACGTGACGGCCCGGGTATGTACACAATATCACACCTCCGCTCTCAAGCATGCTTCTCCTTTCGGCTTACAACATGTCGTTCTGAATTTCCCTCTAAACAATAACACTGTAAACATCAGCTACTGAAGTACCGTGGGAATCCGTGATTGACAAAACATGCAGGATACACAATTATGGTGTTGATTTGTAATATGCGTTCTCCATAATCTTTGAGGATTTAAAATAGGTTAATTGGTCTTTTCCACCTGGTGCATGCACAGATTTGAGCACAATAGACAGTAAGAGATCCTTGCGAAGAATATGGTCCTTCCAATGACTCTGTATTCACAGACTAAGTACTTGGATCCCGTGCTTACCGGGGTGTTTACTTGCTTAACTCTTGTGCACATGCCTTATCTGCAGCATGCAAAGGGCACCTGGGACAGTGATAAAGTCAGGGACTAAGTTGATCCAGGGATGACTTGAGACCATAGAAGGAGCGCTAAACAGGGCAGCAGGGACTGGCATGGAGGCAGTCGCGCCGAATGAAATCGTTGGGATTCAGCCTATATGAAATCAGGCTCACGCCATTTGCTGCCACCCACCTGGGACTCTCTAAATGGAAGGCCGTCGGCTGGATGGAGCGGAGTTAAAGCGCAGGGGCATTCCGTGTATTGTTAATTCCCCCAGACCCCGAACAAGACTGGAAGATGGATGCATGCATTTTGTTAATTTGTGTGATCCAAAAAGAAACGAGTCAATGACTTAATGTTAAGGAAACTTTATTATTTAAATGCAGTGATTGAGTAAATCGTATTGTGCACCATTTACGGCGATCACACGCCTAAATTAATTAATTTCCGTCACGATATATATAAATCGTACGCAAATTAATTTGCTGGGAATGCAATTTAATGTAAGGTTTCTGTCATGGAGCTCTAACCTCGGAATGTCAATTGAAGTAAACCAGGCGGACAAGTGAGCAGCTGAGCCGCGCTTTTCTCGGCGTTGCTGTCCGGGTTTTTTCATCAGACGTTTAGGCATCTCCACCAGCTGGGTCAGTAGATAGAACAACACTAGGCCTTTCTTATTTCCTGCATATTTAAATCCAGCGGTAGCTCTCTGTGTGTATGTGCAGTATTCATGTTCTCCTCGTGTTTTGCGCGGGTTTCCTTTGCCGGCCCGTGTGATGTTCCGGTGAATTATTGACGCTTTAGTCCTGGCATTGCCCTTAGTTTTTTAATAACCCGCGATACTTTAGATCCGATGGCGGTTAAAAAAAAAAAAAAACGGCCAGACGTCGTTTAACATTCGTCTATTACTACTTATCCAGTATTTGACCACAGTTGGCATATCTGGTGGAGCACGGGGCAAAAGGAGGAGGACGCTAAAGGCCTCATGCCATGCTCATGGTACTCACAATATGGGCATTTTAGATGCCCGTTCACCTAACCACGTTTCTAGGCCGTGGGAGGAAGTTGGAATGCCTAGAGGAGAGCACGCCAACTCCGCAGACTGGACTAAAACCTGGGAGGGGGTCAGTGCCACTCACTGAGCAGCACCAAACCAGACTTTTTCACACGACATTAAATTTGGAAATGACAGCAATACTGTGATGCAGAGCAGTATCGATTTCTCATGATTTTTGTAGAAGCAAAAGAGCTTTCTTCAGCCTCAATTACAAGTACATTAATAGAAAGGTAATAAAAATGACTTGTATGCAATTAGAATTCAGGACAAAAAACATGGCCGAGGCAGACGTGGTGTGGACTTAACGAGGCAGGCATATAGGTGCTCTGTTAATCACACGCTTTGCTGTTTGTTTGTCATTCTAAAGTACAATAAGGCGTCTTGTTGTCATTCTTATCGATAGACCTGGCCCAGCCAACTTAAAGTCCAAAGGTTCCTCACAGCAGGTTGTATGGAGTGCTGCTGTCATGCCATGTCTGTGATTGAGCCTCGACAGGCCTTTTACCGTGTACGTGTCACGTGTCTTGCTACATACAGGCCCCTGAGCTACACGACATGTGTTTACGTGTGCGTTATATGAGGTTGTACTGGCGATGGGCGAGTGGGAGCCAGCTCGTCCAGTTCAGCAGGGCTGGTTTGTTTTGCAGGGAAATGCTGTGTTGGGGTGGGGGTTGTTGTTTGCTGTAGTGGTGTTTTGCATGAACGAGTGGTATGGGGGGGGGTGTGGTGTGCATGATGTGTGTGCCTTTGTGGGCTATGGGGGGGAGGGGCTTCCATTTGTTAGGGAAC
Organism: Gymnarchus niloticus; assembly: GCA_009936485.2. Taxonomy (NCBI): domain Eukaryota; kingdom Metazoa; phylum Chordata; class Actinopteri; order Osteoglossiformes; family Gymnarchidae; genus Gymnarchus; species Gymnarchus niloticus. The sequence goes on from JAACJT020000037.1 coordinate 5,830,380, forward strand.
AACAGGCTGCAGTGTTGGGGGTGTGTGTATCTGATAAATCTGGTCATGTTAGTCAGTGTGAAACTGTGAAAGCTTCCTGCCTGGCTGTGTGCCACATGCAGGTGTGGTAGGTGAGCCGGCTTTGTGCAGAGCACGGCCTGCCCGTTAATCCACCAGGAGTGTGCTCTGCCATCGCACAGGACGCGTGAGTGCCTGGGTTCGGGTTCTCCCGCTCCCGTTCCCGCTCTCTCACACTCGGAACCCGCCCCTTGTGTTCCAACTCCCGAGAAAGCTCTCCTTTGATGCATTGCCGCTGAGGGCGTCAAATCCTAATTCTGTTTATTTGTTTTCACTCCCCGATACGGAAGGAGGTTCGTCTCTGTGTTTACCATTCGGCGTCCATTGTGTCCGTTTTGGAAAAGCAGCTTGTGAAACAGAGCCACGGGGACTAAAGGGAGGGAAAGTGGGACGGACAGAATGAGTGAAAGAAGGTGTTTGTGTAAAACCCGTAAAAAGGGGCCTTGCTCCGATTCAGCGCCCCCTGGTCTGGCCATTTTCCTTTGTGCACCAAGGGTTGCCGTGGACACGGATTGGATGTGGTGCCTCACTACAGGATCTGCCGTGGGGCGTATGTTAACCACCATGGCGGGTATCAACAGCAGAATGCTGTTACTGAAGCACCATGTCTTTTTTTTATACGAGTTGTCTTAATATTCATATTACATTTTAATTTACATCCAATTTGAATAAAGGGAAAGGATGTCCCTATCATACATTCAGGTGTAGTTATTATTCTGAATAGAATTCCACATTTTACTGGCACCCCATCCAGGGTGTCCCCAGCTTTGTGCCCTAAGCTGCCTGGGCTAAGCTCCAGAGCCCCCATGACCTTGAACAGGATAAGCGATAAGAAGAGGGATGGAAGGAATTCCATGTTTTTTATTTTGAATACTTCCTTATTCTTAAAGGAAGGTTTGCAGCTTGGCATCTGATATATTCCAAGAAATCAATGCTTTTCTGTTCTGCAGAGTTGATAAGTAATCTTTGGCACGTTTTAGATTTATTTCAGGTTTTCTCTTTAAACAACGTATAAAAAGTTTTATGTCTTAAAAATGATGCAAGCTGAATTGGAGTTGGATATGGGTCAGGCCGTAGAATACCGTAATAAGAGTTAGTCACTCACTTATCGGTTGTGTCATTTTGTTAGCAGTGCTAACATAAGAACTATGGGGAGGAGGTGAACAAGTTAAAATCTATAGTATGACCAAGACTGATGCCTCCCTGAGTGCTTTGCCCAGGTTTACCGAAACCCACTGACATGGTGGTTGGTTGGTTGGCTAGCCCGCGGTCTCTCTTTGCCTTTTCACACACATGTACTGATGGCAGAGCACCTTGGCTGTGAATGACAGGCCTGACCACCATATCTGGATGAAGTAAGATCCGATGAACTTTACTTTGGTCATATCATCCTCCCGCCCCACCTGCCACTTCCTGTGTCCCACGACTACTCTTACCATCTATCAAAAAAATGAGGGCGAGTAATACCCCCAGAGGAAGAGAGGACACAAGTATGCTTCCGGAGAGGGTGCTCCAAGTGCCAAGCAGGGGGTCGGCCGCAAGCCTAGGGAAGTAATTATAGCCTTGGTACTGGTCGGCATGTGTTAATATCACACCACGTCTGCACACTAGCGCCTCTGTTCCGCTCGTGAAAGAAGAGTAATCAATGTGCAGGGACCCTCTTAGACGGTGCTGAACAGGGGGTGTGAAAAGACTACATCAGGCTGCCCCCTCCCAGTCTGATAAACACTCAAACACTCACAAGATATCCAGACAGATGGATATAAACACGGAGACACACTCACATAGACGGGCAGGTAGACACATAAACACACAGATACGCACATTTATGCAGACAGATAGACAAGTATTTTGACACTCACCCAAACAGACACACAAAAACACTTACACACTGGCCAACAGACACACCGCCACTCACACAGATGGACAGACACACAAAGACACCGACTCACACAGACAGACAAACACTCACACGGAAAGGCAGACATTCATTAACTCTCACAGAGACAGATGGACAGATATACAGACACTCAGACAGACAGACATTCACATACATTCATACAGACCGTCATAAACGCAAAACACTTGTGCACAGACAGACACTGAACAACAGACACACTCAGACAAACAGAGAGAGACGTATGCTCATGCTCTCACCCACGACACACACACTCTGAGAGAGACTTACACTCACGCTCTCACCCACCCACCTCATAACTGCGGGTTCAGCTTGACCTCTGGCCTCCGCCCTCAAGTCCTCCTCCTTTCTCGACCTTGTGTGGCTCTTATCTCTGCTGTCTGAGGGCTGTGAATATCGACAGTCCAAAGGCTGCATGTCACACTGAGGGGCCTTGCTGTCTGCTGCTCCATTTATTCACTCCTGTCTTTTCCTGGTTTGGTACCAGTGTCCTGCTACTCTTTCCTGTTGTGACTCGCTTCCTAAATGAAGGTCAAGTCACATCATTCCAGCTTTTCTAAGGACAGAATTCCCTCTCATTTTGCTATTTGTTGTTGTATGAGGCATAAATTAGAGCAGTATGTTGACAGAATGCTGAAATGTTTGGAGGTTATCGTCACATGTAGCTGTGCTTTTGTTTGTGTTGTCGTATGTATAGAGACTAAACTGTGTGTCTTATCGCAACATCTATGCTGATGTCCTTTCTATAAGAAACAAGTCTCCGCTTCTGCGTTTTTGTTTATCTTCTGTTTTGAGCGACACTGCGTTGGACAGACGTGATGCCAGTGGCACGGTGTGTCGCACCAAAACTGCACCAGCTGCTGCTGTTGTTGATTATTCTGGATCATTAAGACCAGCCCCGCCCCCATTTCTCCCAGTATGCCTTGGCACAGACATGAAGCTGGAGCTGCTGTCGAGCCCTGAAAACCAGTACGAGATGCTACGGCTGCTGTACACCGGATGCCAGGTGGTGCACGGCAACCTGGAGATCACTCACCTGCGGGGGGCGCTGGACCTCAGTTTTCTTCAGGTCTGTGTGGCTCTTGCATGACCACACCTTTATCTCCTAAATCTACATTGCCGACAGGTGGTGGTTAAGAATGTGCACTGAGAGGTAACCGGTAGGTTGCTGGTTCAACTCCTAGGAGGGGTCCAGCTGAGTGAATGTAAATTGACTTAGATGAAAACATCAGCGGGGCAACTACACTTACATTTGCTAACATTCTTCTAAGTATAACTGTTGCCCCTTTATCATTTGCTCGCTCTCACTGTGTCTGTCTTCTTCACTGTGCACCTCCACCTGCACCGGGTCACCTTCAGGGCATTGTGGAGGTGCAGGGCTACGTTCTGATTGGCCACATCTCGGTGCCCTCGGTGCCCCTGGACAGCTTGCGCATCATTCGAGGCAGCCAACTGTACAACTCCAGCTACGCCCTGGCTGTGGTGGATAACGATGGCCTGACGGAGCTGCGTCTACGGAACCTCACGGGTGAGGGTCACGGCAGTTTTTGGGGGGTGGACGGGAGAGGAAGAAGAAGGGAGGGAGAGAGAGGGAATGAGTAACCCAGAGGAGGAAGGGTCATGTTGGGGTGAGACAGAGGGAATGGATGCCAGGGGAGAGAGACGTTTGGCTAGTGTACAGCGGTTTTATGATTAACTCTGAGCTGGGCCTAACTGCTGCCCCCGAGCCAGATTGAAGGAAGGGGCGTCAGCCTACACAATGATTTTAGCTTGACTGCTCCCTGTCTTTCAAACAGAGATCCTCCTGGGTGGGGTCTACATGGACGGCAACCCCCAGATGTGCTTCCCAGACCCCAGGAAAATCCTGTGGAATGACACGCTGGATGAGCAGAACACGCATAAGAGCCTTGTGCTCCAGGAGCGTCCGGCCTATTGTGAGTGAGGAGGCGGAGCCCGAGCAGAATGCGCCACCTTTAGCCTATTCTCGGGAGAACTGTGGGACCGTGCCACAGTACAGGGTTTCTGGGGTGTAGCTTTCCCTTTAAATCGACTTCTCTTTGCCCGGCAGGCCCTTTACATCAGCAGTCTGGGTTCGACCATTTCGGTGACGGTCTATCTGTCTGTCTCTTTTTCCCAGGTCAGAGCTGCTCTTCTGCTTGCCCGGAGCAGGCCTGCTGGGGACCGACCAACCAGGACTGTCAGAAGCGTGAGTCCCACTTGGCCGCGTTCGTCTCCTTTTGCTGGCTGGCCTTTTCGGATGGTTTTCTCTACACTGTCAGACCTGCTGTTTCTTGTTCCTCATGCCTCACTCGTCTCTCTGTAGTCACCTACATGAAGTGTGCATCTGGGTGTCTCCGCTGCAAGGGTCTGAAGCCCAACGACTGTTGCCACAAGCAGTGTGCTGCTGGCTGCATCGGCCCCAAGGACACCGACTGCCTGGTATGTACCATCTCGGGGTGGGGGGAAGGCTCCGAGTGCATAAACGCACAAACATGTGGTCAAACAAAGATATGGTATGATTTCAGCTTTATGGGTGTGTATCTCTTTTTAAAGAGGAGTTTTTACGTGTCTTTATGGTTACAAACAATGACTTTCCTAATGCAGTGCTCCCCCTCTCCAAAACATGTGCCCACCCTCTAATTTAGGCATGCCGTCACTTTAATGACAGTGGGACGTGTAAAGAGAACTGCCCGCCCCCCACCATCTATGACCCAATGACCTATCAATCCAAACCCAACAAGAACAAAAAGTACAGCCTGGGGGCTACCTGTGTGAAGGAATGTCCCGGTGAGTATGTGCTTTCCGGACCTCAGAGACACGCTGGATCCCTCCCTTGAGATATCATCTGCAGTGCTGCTGCTTCTCTCTCAGTATTCAGCCATTTTGCCATGGCTGTGCAATCTCCCCTTCACTGTCTCTCCTACCGTGACTGTTCCAGTGCAATCTCCCCTTCACTGTCTCTCCTACCGTGACTCTTCCAGTGCAATCTCCCCTTCACTGTCTCTCCTACCGTGACTCTTCCAGTGCAATTTCCCATTCACTCTCTCTCCTACCGTGACTGTCCCAGTTCAATCTCCCATTCACTGTCTCTGCTACTGTGACTGTCCCAGCTTTTCTCTCTTGATGAAGATAACAAGCCAGGCTCCACTCTGCTTATCTCCTAACATGAGAATCTGAGCTTGTCACACTTAGAGTAGAATCTCTTTAGTCATGCCCAGCTTCTCTGCATCCTTCTAGAAATTACCCAAGATTCACCTGTGCCATTCATGTTGTAGATAACTACTTAGCCATGCCGGTGGCCTGCACCAAGGTATGTCCCAAAGCCAACAAGGAGTCTGTCTTCACCTTCCCAAATGGTACTGAGATCCAGAAGTGTGAGGAATGCGATGGCGACTGCCCCAAAGGTGTGTGTGTATGTGTGAGCATATACGTGTGTGTTTTTCATGTGGACATGCCCGGGTGTTCCCCATCTCATGAGTCCTCATGGTGTCATTGTATCTTAGTGTGTTACGGACTAGGCATGGGTGATCTGCAAGGTGTCCTCGCGGTCAACTCCTCCAATATCGCCCTGTTTTCTGGTTGCACGAAGATCTTTGGCAGTCTGGCCTTCCTCCCTGAGACCTTTGAAGGGTAAGAACTAATCCCACTCACTCCATATCTCTACTGTGGCTTGCTGACCCTTCCCCCCCCTTGCCCCACCACCTCTGCCCATCTTTGCATTTTGTGCATTTTGTTCTTTTGCATTGAGGATGAGTGCAGATATTTTAATTAGTAAAAGAGATAAGCGACTTGGTTATCTGAGCTATAAAATCCTTTAGGGTGTGTGAATACTCCTTGACCTTTTCAGTGAAGCACATCATGCACAGGCAGGCAATCAGAACTAAGGTGTACACCGTTTCTTTTGGTTGGGACGGCCCACTCTCTACAATTGGTCAAATCATATTACGTAGCTGGTTGATCAGCCCAATCAGTGTTTTGCGACTACAATGAATGATCTTGAGGTAAGCTGGCCACGCTCATCAGTGGATATTCACATCAATACCACAGGTTACGGCGAGACTTTAAAGATACACAAATGACCGGCAATTTATTTGTGTTTTATTTTTTGTTTTTGTGCCTGAAACCTTTTGTTGCTGTCCATTTTGGCCAGGTCTCTATTGTAAAAGACATGTTAAATCCATGCAAAATCACGGTTTGCCTGCTTCGGTGTCAGAACGGTGATATACACAACATGTTTTAGGGTCTTTTTGCATGTTGTTGTTTGGCACAAACACCTTGTTCAGTGGTCAACTTCAACTAGTTCGCACATCTTTTAAGTATACCCCCAGACTTAGCAATCTGTGCCTCTGTTTGGAAGGTTGTTGGTTCAAATCCCTTAGCCTGCGGTGTGATCATCATCCTCAACCATGAAAATATAGCCCTAGGGATGCTGGATAAATGACCCTACTGTATGTGTGTGTATGTCCTGTAGGGAGCAAGATGATCTATGAATTATCATTTCAAATCAAGCAGTATGTTCTGTATGCTTGCAGTGTGAGTACTGCTGTGTTTGTGGCCCTTCGGTAGCCTCGGGGGTCCTGTTCTCTGCTCTAAGGGGCCCTCAAGTAGCCTCGAGGATGCTGTTCTCTGCTCTAAGGGGCCCTCAAGTAGCCTCGAGGATGCTGTTCTCTGCTCTAAGACTATCTCTTCTTGTGCTGTAGTGATCCAAGCACCAACACCTCAGCCCTGGAGCTGGCTCAGCTTGACGTATTTAGGGGTCTGAATGAAATTACAGGTACGGCTCTTGCAATTTTATTACCATTATTAGCAAACTGGAGTGATGTGAAATGTGAACTGAAGTGCTTTTGGATTTTCTGTGGGCAGGGTACTTGTACATTGAGGCTTGGCCAGAAAACTGGACTGACCTGAGCGTGTTTCAGAACCTGGAGGTGATCAGAGGGAGAATGCTCTACAGGTACTTGGCTTGGGTCTGCTGAAATGTCCATTTTAGTTTGTCTCCTAAGGGGGTTTGCGTACGTGTGGTGGTGTCACCTTCTGTTGCTGCTCTTGTCCACAGGGGCGTGTTCTCGCTGGGTGTGCAGAACCTGCAGCTGGAAGCTCTAGGCCTGCGCTCCCTGCGTCGCATCACCGGGGGCTTGGTGCTTCTGCACAACAACAGTCGCCTCTGTTACGCCAACTCTATACGCTGGGAGACGATAATACATCCCGCCAAACGGCCAGGTCTGCTGCATCTCATCCTGACGGAAAACCGGAGCCCCGCGGAGTGTGGTATGGCCATTTTCCATCTCCTTTAAACTGCAGAAGCTCTGTTAGATGAGTGCCCCTGATGCTGTGTGGCTCTGTGTGTTAGCTGTCAGTGATGGTGACTGGAAGGTTTCTGGTTCGAATCTAATGGGCAAAGTGCCCATATCACATTTGGGGTGTGTATCTTATGGAGAGCAAGATGGGATATGTGGGGAAAAAAAACAGGGTTCTTGTACAAATGGCAAATAAAGTTTCACTTGCATAAATGAATGTATACATTGACACTTGGATTTTCAACCCCCAGAGGCAGATGGGTACTTCTGTCACCGCCTGTGTGCCAACGAGAGCTGCTGGGGGCCAGGTCCTGGCCAGTGTGTATCCTGCCTAATGTTCCGACGGGGGACGGAGTGTGTTGAGGAGTGCAACGTGCTGCATGGGTGAGAGAGTAGTCAGAATGCCAGAGGATTGAGGTGGTGCTGCCTCGAGTTTGAAATCCATACTGAAGGATTTACGGTGTGGTCTCTTTGGGGAGATGCACAGTTTACGGGCATTTGCTGTAATCCTGTCTATACTATAGCATGACTGAAGCTGATGGGGTGTCCCCTTTTTGGTTACCGGAAAAAGCATCACAGGCCACTAATCGAATGCATAGCAGTCATCGTTATTTGGGGTACATGCTTATTCCCGGTTATGAAGACAGATATTTAAGACATCCTATATGGGGGCAGAGCCTGTTTTGCTACGTCTGGCTCCTTAGCTGCAAGGCCACCTGCTGGCTAAACCCTAGTGGTTGTGGCTATGTGGTAATGGCTTGTTGCTCTTTGTCCTCTTCAGGCCTCAGCGAGAGTACAGTGATGGAAATGTGTGTCTCCCGTGCGATTCAGAGTGTCGGCCCATGAATGGTTCCACTTCCTGCTATGGAATGGTAAAACCTAGAGGGTGTCCATTCTCTCGGTGACACACCGTAGTCCCCTGGTGGCCCAGGGATTCTGGGAAGGAAGCATGGAGGTGGGTGAACCTTCATGATTGCAAAAACACTGGCACCGCCTTCTGTTTTCCCATAGGGGGCGCAGCATTGCCGGGAGTGCCTCAATTTCCGGGACGGCAACACCTGTGTGCGAAGTTGCCCCAGTGGAGAGAAGGTGGATCAGCAGCCTGTGTGGAAATACGCCAATGCCACGGGGCACTGCCTGCCCTGCAACACCAACTGCACGCTACAGTGAGTACCTGTGTATTCACAGTCAGGCGTGACTTAAGGGGCCAAGCGCCTTGTACACCTGCTTGACTGAAAGGGCAGCCAGTCTCCTCCCCCACGGGGGAGGATTCGGAGGGAGAGGAGGATACACCGGCGAGTATTTATTTTGGACCCATGCTCAAAAAGACACTGGGAAGTGGCCAGTTAAATTCACACAATTTATGTTGCTTCCTTGTAGCTGTTTACACTCTTAAAAAGGTTCTTCGGCTTAGTGGCTCCTGGGGTTGACTATTATGTAAAGGGGTTGAAACTGACATGGCTTATAAAATCCGACACTGTGTGCACAATTATTCGGCGAGTATGTATTTGACTTGTTTCTTCTCTTCAGATCAGTATTTACAATCTGGATAAATCTCCAATTACAAATGGACTGTTTAAAATAGAGCATGCTCAGTACTTGGTCTGAGTACTTCCTAGGTGGAGTAAAACAGGAAACTGTGAATATTTCCATGTGCAGAATTTTTAAGCAAATTATTATTAGTAATAAAATGGGCCCAAAATGAGACCTTGTAGAGAGTGAGAAAAAAAAAAGGTAAAATGGCCATCAGATGGATGTGAAACCATTGAAACTGCCAAGCTTTGAAAACACGATGTTTATACAGTCAAGCATTTTGTGGCCAACAGGCATAGAGGACAGAAGAAGCATACAGAGAGAAATTATATAAATGACTTGCCAATGATTTGCGTCTAATGAAAACGGGAGACTCCCAGAAGCCCTGTAGCATCAAATGCCACCAATTTTCAAAACTGAAATCTGTACGGAATCTCCGGAAGTACGAGGTGCAGTATGCTGTGTGACACCTGCTAATGTCACGAAAGCTCAAACACGACCTCTACTCGATAAGACACACAAGCTGAAACATTAAGAATGGGCACAGAAACATCTCAAGATTGACTTCATGAAGGTTCTTTGGACAGATGAGAGTGACTCTTGATGGACCAGATGGATGGGCTCATGGGTGGATTAGTACGGAACCATTCCGAATCAAGTGCCAACAAGGTGGTGGAGGAGTGACGGTGTGGGCTCCAGTTATCAATGATGAATTTGTAGGACCTTTATGATTGCAAATGGTGTCAAAATTAACTATCACATCGACTGCCAGTTTCTAGATGACACCTTCTAACAATAGCACAATGAGAACTCAACAGTTTTCAAAAAGTTTAAATTCATGTAGGACGATTCCCTTTCCTATGCATCGACGTATTCATAGATTTACTGACTAAGAAAGGGTTAAAAAGTGATCAGGTTATGACCTGGCACCCTTTACTACCCGACATAAACCCCGCTGACTCAGCTAATATAGGAAAAGATTAAATCAAAAACTTGACTGGTTCAATGGATGAGCAGGATTGTCTTTGAGAAAAAAGCTGGCGATACAGGACATTAAACTTGGAGAAGTGGACCATATACATTGGCCAGTAGTTTGTTATTCGTTATACAGATTGAATAACTAAATCTTATTTTTTAATTATTATTATTTCTGTTTATGGTGATGAGAAAAATCCATTGATTTTTTTTATGATTGCCTAATAGTTTTGCACACTGATGATCAAGTCTTTTATTTTTATTTGTGACAGAATAATGTAACATTTTCCCTCTATTTTATCAGTCTGGTTTACTAAAAATTATCAGCCTAAATTCTGCTTGCAGGGTAGCTCAGATGTACTTCCATTGAGGTATAGCTCAGCCTTTTTCAAGGCCATTTTTTTGGGGATTGCAATGCATGTTGGGATACTAGAGGACACACACACACGGACAGCAGTTGACCTACATAAGACATGCTCATACCCTCTGAGATGCTACACCACATTAGCGCACGGGAGTGGTCACTGACCTGTCCTGTACTTCACTTTCAGGTGCACTGTGTTTGATGAGCGAGGCTGCCCTGTTTTCCAGGGAGCGGGGTAGGAGTCTTCACTGATTTAATAAACTGCTGCATTTGGTTAGAGATGCCCTAACAGTACGAGTGACTGAAATTGTTCATGGGTATAATCATTTTAAGATAAAAACCTTAAATTGGATATTGTCTGGCTGTCTGATGCAGGAGGAAAAAAAACAAAAAAACAAAATCAAAATCAAGACTTCTGGTTGTCTGATTGTCTGGAGTATCCAGCCTATGGTGTTCCTGCTTCGCCTTCAGGCCCGGCACCACAATTGCAGCAGCAGTGGGTGGAGTGCTTCTCCTTATCATCCTGGCAACGCTCATGGTGTTCTACCTCCGGCGACAGAAGCACCTGAAAAGGAAGGAGACATTGAGGAGGATCCTGCAGGAGCACCAGGTGCTAGCAGAGTGCTGAGCGGCTTCCACTTGTTGCCCTGGGACTTTGCTTCTTACCTGCCCGAGGAGCCGTTAGGGGTGTAGTGTATGCCAGCATGGTAGTTCCTGGGATTCGTACTGGAAACCTTGGTCCAAAGTCAACTCGTATGGGATTTATGGCCCTCAAGGCAGTTTAGTGGAATGTTGATGTACTGCGGTTCCTGACTGTTAAACTGGAATAGTTCCTGAAGAACTAGCCTGGTGCCCCAGCATCCAAGTACAGCAAGCTTCACAGTGTGTTTAGATGGTCGGATGTGAATGGACTTGGTGAACTAATGGATCTCTTTCTTCAGCTGGTAGAACCCCTCACCCCCAGTGGCGCTGTGCCCAACCAAGCCCAGATGCGCATTCTGAAGGAGACAGAGCTGAAGAAGCTGAGGGTGCTGGGTTCTGGGGCATTCGGAACTGTCTACAGGGTTAGTGTATCCACACGTGTACAAATGCACGCACACAAATGGGGACCAAGCAGCTAATGCAACAATACGACACAACTCTCATCGTTCACACTCCCAAACATGTGCATGACATGCATGAACTCACACATTCTGTCGTGGCCCCATTATAAGCAGATACGCCTGTAAGACCAGTAAGCATAGAATTTCACAGTCGTCTCCAACATCCCTGTGGCAGGGTGTCTGGGCCCCTGATGGTGAACATGTGAAGATCCCAGTAGCTATCAAGGTGTTGCGGGAGAACACCTCACCCAAAGCCAACAAGGAGATCTTGGATGTGAGTCTTTTATGTCGTCATTTTGCGCTCAGGTGACGAGGTCCACCATTCATCTACCCTGTGACATGCTCACTCCCTCGCCCAGGAAGCCTACGTCATGGCAGGTGTGGCCAGCCCCTACGTGTGCCGCCTGCTAGGAATCTGCTTGACCTCCACTGTGCAACTGGTCACCCAGCTCATGCCATACGGCTGCCTGCTGGAGTACGTGCGTGAGAACAAGGATCGCATCGGTTCTCAGTACCTACTTAACTGGTGTGTACAGATTGCCAAGGTGAGCACTGGATGGAACTCCAGGAAGATGTCATAGGTAGCACCACATGTGGCGGCCAGACGTGTTGAGGTTGATTCTGAAATCAGCATTGTGTGTACATATCTGCAGGGGATGAGCTACCTGGAGGATGTGCGGCTGGTTCACCGGGACCTGGCAGCTCGCAATGTCCTGGTGAAGAACCCCAACCATGTCAAGATCACCGACTTTGGCCTGGCACGCTTACTGGACATCGATGAGACGGAGTATCATGCCGATGGGGGCAAGGTGCTTGTCACTGCCTGTCCTTCCTGGTTTTCTATCACTGTTTCTCTTGCATGTCTGTGACAATACTTTGTCTTTATTTTTACAAGATGTTTGCCCACCGTATGCTTATTAGCTCCTCTTGGTGTCATCTCAACTGTACCTTTCACCTTTGTCCTCTCACTAGCTGCACGGTTTATGTTTCATGATCTGTTGTTGACGAGGTCACATGTCTTGTTTGCAGGTGCCCATCAAATGGATGGCTCTGGAATCCATCCTGCACAGGAAGTTCACACATCAGAGTGATGTCTGGAGCTATGGTCAGCCAACATTCACTGAGCGCGGGTCTGTAGATGCGCATGCGGATAGAGTGGATTGACACAGACTGAAGTGCCTGTCTGTGTATGTGCTCTCTTCAGGGGTCACCGTGTGGGAGCTGATGACATTTGGGGCCAAACCATATGACATGATCCCTGCCAGGGAAATCCCTGAGCTACTGGAGGGTGGAGATCGGTTGCCTCAGCCTCTCATCTGCACCATTGATGTCTACATGATTATGGTGAAATGTGAGTGTGGGGAAAAGCATGCTGATGTAATTTGAATGAGTTCTTCAACACTGTGTGAAAGCAAATCTGTCATGTACTTCTCGCAAGGTTACATCCCGTTGCAGTGTAGATGGGCAGTACAAACAACATGTTTTAATGCCCAGCTATAATACAGCTTACAAGTTTACTGCAATGATGATTAAGCATGCAGATAGTCTTATTAAAGTTAGCCACTGCCAGCAGGTCTTCCCGAATCCATCTGGAGAAATGTGTATGCTGTGCCTGACCGTGTTTGACTCAAGTGTGCAGAGATTGCATGCCGTTGACTGTCATTGTGACCGACAGGCTGGATGATAGACCCAGAGAGCCGGCCCAGGTTCCGGGAGCTGGTGACGGAGTTCAGCAGCATGGCTCGAGACCCTTCTCGATACGTGGTCATCCAGGTGCATCCTTGTCGGGTGGTTGCTGGGAGTCGCAGAGCTATCTAGACAGCCGTGGTGGACAGAGCCTCTACAGTCATGCTTTGGCCACAGGGAATCCACTACTGATATAGTATTTAGCCTTCCTTCTGTTGACATCTTTCAGAATGATGATCAGATGAGTGGTACCAGCCCGGTGGACAGCCGTTTCTATCGCACGCTGCTGGAGGAGGAAGGGCCTGGTATGAGCGAGCTCCTAGATGCAGAAGAGTACCTGGTGCCCCATATGGACCTCTTCAGGACTCAGGAAATGGCCAGCAATGGGCCTTCCAGGCATCACTCACACAGGGCAAGACCATCTCATCTACGGTAGCTTTTTCACACAAGTGTAGTGATGAGGTTTGGCTGACTCCCATCTTTGTGTTATCCTCTCAGAGCACTGAGCACAGCCTTGATTGGGATGGCCCAGCAGGAGGGAGGAGCATGAATCCATCAGTCAGTACACTGGGGAAGAGTCAGTACCCTACCCTGCCTATGGGGGCTAGCATGAAAGGACTGTGGGGGTCTCACTACCCCCTGGCCCGTAGTACATCTCACAACTCAGCAGGGGGGCAGTCGGATTCTGTGTTTCTGGATGTGGGGACAGAAGTCGGAACTCCTATGGATGGTCTGCGGTACTGCGATGATCCAACATTTGCCGCTGGAGGTGATGATGTGGAGACAGATGGGCCACCACTGTTTCTTTCACAAACGATCTCTCTGGAAGGTCAGGGACAGCCTGGTAAGCCTGGCTACACTTTCAACACCTGCCGTAATCTTCACAGTCCACTGGCAGTGAAACCATGATCCACCTACAAGATTGAATTTGACAGCAATGTGACTAGAAATGTGAGCAGTGTGTCAATCAGCATAACGCACATTGTCATTGCTGCTCATTAGGGCCTGATGAGATAATGTATATCTTTCCACTTTTGTGATAATTAGCAACAGAGTGACAAACCTTAAGAAGCAACATCACAATGTCTTACCCTTCAAAAAAAGGATATTTAAAAGTTGAACCCTGCTGAGAATATGCTAATTGACACAGTAAATGTACAATGATGGAAATGTGAGCATGATTAAATGAGACAGGGTTCACGTAAGAGCAGGAATTGATTGGAATGAAAACCTGCACTCACAGGGGGGCCCCAGGACCAGGATTGGGAACCACTAAACTAAGACATACAACTGTCTGTTGGAACTTCACAGTGCTGATCTTGTTGTTCCCTCAGAGTATGTGAACCAGGTGGTACCGAACGGAGGAGTGCGTTGCACAGAGCGCCCTAGCACGTTGCCGCGGAGAGCATCCGGCACCACGAGGCGCCTCCGCAGCGGCCTGATGGCTGGCAGCAGCGTGGAGAATCCGGAGTACCTGGTCCCAGCTGGAGGCCAGTCACCTGCTTTCGACAACCCTTTCTATCTGGACCTGGCTAAGGCGCGAGCTGGTGGAGCGGATGTAGCACCCCCGCCACGGCTGGCTAATGGTTTTGTCACACCCACCGCAGAGAACCCCGAGTATCTGGGACTGGCTGACAGCTGGAGCAAGCAGCAGTGTCACACCTGAGCTCCTGATGATACCCACTGAGGGATTTTTAAGCTACCAACTTTCCTACTTATCCTGCTGCTCCGTCCTCGTGTCCCTCTGGGCCAGCTTTTGGCGTCTCTTGAGCTCTTTGAGTGATGCTGTATGGTGGAAACCGCTGGGTGGCCCGCCCTTCAATTTCCTGTTTCAGAGCCCTTCTTTCCATACCGCCCCCGTCCTGTTCCACAAACTGACCCTGTTTCTCTCATGGCACGTGGGCCACCTACTCCTGGTGGACGCCTGAAGGTCCTCCTCTCCTAATGAACGCAGACGAAGGTGTGAGCAGGACTCTCTGTTCCTCTGAATCCAGCGACCGAGCAGGCTAGTGATGCAGTCAACAGGGGCTGCCAAGCACAGCCCCCCCGTAGACTGGAGGACTCTTGTGTTTGTAGCAAAAAAAAAAAAAAAAAAAAAAAAAAGCTCATTGGCTGATTGAGCGACAGTGAGAAATCTGGTGATTTTTATAAGCTCTTTGGGCGGACAGCGGTACAGTATTTAAACAAAAAAAAAGTTGTTTGTACTATTTGGGGGTACACTCACATGCACAGTTTTAGGTTTTAGTTACATCAGCAGTTGTCGCAGGACACGATATTACATACTACTTTTTGTATTTACACCCAGATCAAATTCAGGGTTGGCAGGTTCAAGAGACTATTTTGTGCTGTAATGTACCATGAACATTAAATCACCAACCAATGTTTCCCATAATCACAAAAAATGGTCGAGGGATTTAATCCTAATAATGAAAACCTTCAATTAGCAGTGACTTTCGGTTAAAATCCCGGGTGAAATACCAAGCTGTTTAAGTACTTTTGAACGATATACTTACCTGGATTGGATGGCAAGTGGATACCAATTTGCTTTGCTTAAAAGCTTCCTCTAAACTAAATGTAAGTATAACTCACTCAAAAAGAAGAAAATGAAGGAAATTATATTAGAAAATGATGTGGCAGTACAAGTGACATTTACACTAGAAATGAAAGGTACTAGTTATTTTTTTTATCTTTGAATAGTTTTGTACCTTTTTCTTAAATGGGAATACGGATGCTTGGGTCTCTCTTTTTGATTATTAATTCTTGATGACAGCTCTTCTCATGTATCACACTCGGTACTTCAAAGGCATGTAATTCCATCTGGAACATTCTGCAGTGTCGGAGACCATTGCCATCCATAACTAACGGGCATTCCACGTGGCAGGACTGTGCCAGGTTATGTGGGGAAATACAATTTGTACAACGTTCTTATTTCTGTGCATTTTTGCTTGTAAATGCTAATAGTGGTATAACTGGAACAGGAGCTGGTAACATGGTGGTTTCGAAAAGTCCAGTTCACACGGCTGCCCATGATGAAACTTGGCTTTGGTCAGAGTCTGAGATTAACCACACAGTTCCTGTACCGTCGTCACTACTGCCTTTCTAGAAGTTTCCAGTGGTTTCCAGACTTTCACAGTTTCCTTTCCATTAGGTGAAACAGTGCTCACGGAACTCTGTGATGGAGGATGAATCCATGTGTCTCAGGTGTAGGGTGTTTTTACGATGCAAATCAGAAGCACTGGAGGACAAGGCTGGAAGTTTCACCCCTCATATTCAAGTGCTGTCAGAGTCGCCTTGCTCACTGCAGCATTTCCCCAGACAAATACACACATGAATCATGAGTTCGAGGTTGGCTCGTTGTCATTCCAATCTCTGTCGCGGGAGGCCACACCACCATAGGAAGGGGCTGTTTGTTCACATCCGGAAGCAGGGATCATCCCCCTACCAGTTCCCCATCACCCAGACCGCGGCTTTACGTACGGCTCTGGAAATGGAACGTGGAGGCCCGGAACAATGCACAGAAGGGAGGAAAGAACGCAGAGCCGAGGGACTTGGGAACTTACCACGTCACAGGCGAAGCAGGAATTGGTCCAGGCCTTCCTTAGTACAGCTGCAGCTTAATACCATTGCAGGATTAAAATGCAGGCTCGCTAGATATGGGCTCTTCGTGAGTCAGAGTTGATGTAGCAACCCCCATTGTGAACACTACATGGCATAGCTGGCCCTTTCTGCTGGAATTTCCTCCGCACTTGAAATGGACACGGTCTTTTAGGAGTGCAGAGCAGTCTGACAACAATCTGAGCTATGCACTGGGGAGGGTGGATGGGGGTGGCCCTGATTCCAGCCCAGTATTCATGACAAAATCAGCACAGTGACTGTACTCCCACTGAGCTGTCCTATTTTGAACTCTGTCACAAAAATAGCACTGCCTCTATTCAGGTTCCTGGACCGCATTCTTACCGTTACCAGACCAAAATATAATACTGTGACATACCATCTATAGACATACTACTGCTATACACTCCTTCGCTTAGAAATTCGAAATAAAGATTAACGGCCGCTCCTCGAGAACACGAGGGCGATTTGGAGGACTTCCCTAGGGAAAACTCCCAGCCAGAGCCTGAAAATAAAACGGGTGGCCAAGAGGCGTGTGGTAACCTAATCCAAGCTGTAGGCATAAAGACAGCTGGCTTCTGCTTTTGACCACATAGAGAGCATGTTTGGCAGTAGATGCTGTGCTGTTGTCTGCAGGGGGCAGCAGGGTGGAGGGGCTGTGAATGTTGAAAGATCTTTGTAGATATTTTCCCACATTTACTTTTGTACATGACTGTTGATTTTAGTTCTGGCTGATTTGGAAGGGTCTGTCATCAGACTATATCTACCTTGGGAACTTTTATCAGTAAGCTGATAAGTGGTTTGCTTTAAAGTACTAAAATAACTTTGTATACAAATGGATTTTTTTTTAAGTTACAAGTACAAATTGAATTTTGTCCACAGGTTTTAAATAAAGTTTGTCCTTGTACAAAATTTCACAAGGCTCAAATGTATTTTATTTTTCATTTACTGAGAACAGACAAATCTTCAAGAGCTGCCAATGAGTTTTGCCTAAAAACAAGCTTCCAGCAGAATAAATACATTAGAGTTTTACATCATTTGAGAAACCTTACACTTAATTACATAATGAATGGCTTTTTTTAAACATTTCCTTGGCATTTACACTAAAAACTGAACCATCATTACAAAGGGAAGCATTACAATCAAAGACTCCTTACACCCTGGCTGTAGTGCCTTTTGAATAGACCAGCAAGCACTCTGAACGCATACAAGCTTCACACCATTTCTTTAGCCCCCAAGAACATGCACCATTTGGATCTCTGAGGGCAGATGAACCCATTTTAATATGGAAGAGCCTCACTCTGCCCACCTATCTATCCATCGATAGGCGGACTGTTTCCATGGTGATAAGATGAGCCAATGGGAGATGGCAGAGAAATGTAGTGAATTTGCCTGTGTGCAGGCCATGTGGGAAAGGTGATGGAGTGGCTTCTGGGATAACTGTGAAGATGGGAGCAGAGGAAGCTGGTACAGCTGGCTGTCTGTTCTGGATTCACATGGCTTTGACTTTGATTTGCTTCATTTTCATCTGCTTCTTCTCCAGCTTCTTCTGCTCCCGGCGCTGTGCAGCTTCCTGTAAGCATGACACATGTGTGAGTAACCCTCTATACATGGATACACACTGGGGCTTTTGTTGGATCCCTTCGAAGGCTTGGCTCACCTCCAGACGGCGCTGTCGCTCAGGGTCCTCTTCATTCATGATCCTTTCCTTCTCAGCCCGTTTCTTCTCCTCGCGGCGAGTCTGTGCGGCCTCCTGTCGCTGGGCGTGCGTCTGCTTCAGGAAGTTCTCCTCCACACGGGCACGGTTCTTATCCGCCTTCTGCTTCCCCTGGTAATGGAAAAACTATGAGCAAGCCCAGTGTTGGCGACAATAAAGGCGTGACAGACTCTTGAAGGCTTCTCCGCACACCTAAACTGCATAATCAACAAGTAATAACTGACTTGAAGAGCGTTGAGAGTTTGCCTCAATCACCCAAAACCAAGAGCCGGGTCGACAGTGAGGCTAAGACCACCAATGATCACGGCGGGCAGGGGGCCTTCTGCTCACCTCTCTGTTGAGGCGAAACTTCTTGATTTTGTCGATGCAGTAGATGACCATGTTCATAAGGGGCGCAAGAGTGTCCATGTCCCTCGGAGATGTGTTGCCCATTCCGGGCACTATGGACACACAGTAAAGGTCCAAACACCTCCGTTAGAGTACATCGTTCGGCAAAGACATGATGCTTCATACGTAATGTGCTGTGTGTGTGGCTGGACCAGCCTGCCGATTTGAACGCGGCGGACACGTACCATTAAATGTAAACAGTAACGTCTTCTTTGTCTCAGGCAGCTTTAAAGGTTGACCCTCCCTGAAACGCAGACACAATGGACTTCAGTGCAAATCGCTGTCCTTACCTAGAACCATGCCTGCAGTTTTACAGACATCAGCAATGCGCTCAAAGCACAGGACTCACATACTCTTGCATAAGCTTTGGACCAGAGAATTGGTCCGAGAAATGGATTGACTCAATCTTGTCGGCGTGACTGATGAGGTAATGGACCATCTGAAAGAGAGACATACTCATAGCCGGCCTCAAAGAGCTGTCTTGGGAGGATGGGTCACGTCAGATAATGCTTACTGTAGTGACACTTGATTTCACTGTCGAAACTTGAAGAGCCTTAAACAGCCATTGAGATGGCCAAGGTGCAAACCGAGATTAATGGTTTGTGACCCACTATTGTCACCATTCCAAAGGTGAGAGTTACTCCATCTATTGAGGTGCAGGAATTAATGTTGAGCTGGCTGTAACACACCTTGCTGTCCATCATGCCGTCAGACACCTCCCCCATCTCTGACAGGATAGCCAGGAATTCTGGCAGCCCATACTTGGCTCCCGACTTGGGCTTGTCACTGCAGAACTCGCTCTAAAGAAAGAAAGTGGACACACCTCAAGGCATCTTCAACAGATAGATCTAACGTGTCATCTGATTCCGGGACTGCAGTGGCAATTCACTCTGACTGGATACGACGATTTACAGCTATGCCAGTCTGTGGTGAACACAGGGTCTAGATCTGAGATCGGCTCCTGAACGTCTCCACATCGCAACCAGTGATCCTCACCAGGTCCTGCAACTCCTTCTGCAGACGCCCCATGGCTTTCCTGTTTCCCACAGCAAACACAAAAGTGTCCATGTCCTCATCATTCAAGGTCACCTTTATTTGCTGCAGAGGTCAGGGAATAGGACAGAACGAGTTCACACACCGAGCCCGTGACGCAAATGTACATGCAACAGACAGGATCCCGATTCCTCTACACCAGCACTTCTCCAATGAAACAATCCTTAGATTTACGTGTTACCAAATGCGGCCTTCGGTTTGGCTTCTCTTTGTAACATGCAGTTTGAAAGGCATCACAACGACTTCCTAAGATAAAACTTTATTTATCCCACATGAAGAAATTCGGTTGCTGAGGTAGCATGTAGAGTCACAATAAGATAAAGGGGTGTGTAGGTGTACATGGTTAAAGACAGATAAAAAAAAAAAAAAAAAGGCATTTTAAGGTAGCAAATAGGTAGTAAAAAATTCACAACAGTGACAAACGTTTGTCAAACATCTGACTAGTGACAAACGTGAAGCTCCTCAAACTGCAGATCGCTTCACGGCAGCCATGGTGGTGAGGACTCAGAAGACGGTGACACACTGCAACGCGACACGTCCTGACGTACCACCTGATCGCAGGCGGGTCTCATCATCCTCGCCAGCACGTTCAGCAGGTCCTGCCTCTTCAGGAACTGCAGCAGAGCAGAAAAGGCCACGCTTTAGCTCGAAAACTCAACATGGCCAGGACGATATCGTCACCCTGGAAACAGCAGCCTCGACACGTGATGCCGTGGATCAAGTTTATACATAGGTGTATAAACCGAGTGATCAGCAGTGGCTGAGGAGGAGGATGAAGGCAGAAAGTGTAGTGGGGGCCGGGTTCGCACACCTTGAGCTGTATGAGCATCCCCTCGCAGCAGACGCGGCCTGAGCACCACAGGTTGTAGATGTGTTCATTCTCCTGGTTCAGCTTCCCCGTGCTCACCGCCTCCATGCTGGTCCCATCATCGCCTGCGGGGGGGGGGGGGGGGGGGGGCGCCGGGCCGGGCGGGGATTTGTGTTTTGGGGGCGGGGTCGGGTTTGGGGGGGGCCTCTGGGGGGGGGGGGGGGGATTTTAGTGCAGGGCCGGACCCCAGGTCCT
>JAACJT020000037.1:5853216-5877207 GCA_009936485.2 Gymnarchus niloticus
GCGGGGGCTGGAAAGCCGCGGGTGGTAGTTGTTTTGCTTCTGCTGGTTCAGCGCCCCAGGGCTAGCCGCCGCCGGGGGGGGCCGAGCGCCGCGGGGGGGGGGGGGGGGGGCACACTGAAGACGGATGGCGCAGATCCGACAGCGCGTCCCATGTTGGCGTGTGCACAAGCACAAACTGTACCACTGGGATTTGGTGAGGCTGCTTAGCAATCCTGAAAGCTTCGGAGAAATGGTTCATTGCGACTTCCCTAACACACGGGTCAGACATACTCGTGGTCACTACTCTCTGCTGTCCTACCCATCCAGCTTAGTTCTGTACCAACGCCATCACTGCAAAGAAACGAGGCAACTTACTCAGGTGGAGTTAGCCATCCCCATGTTTACGTGTGAAAAATATCATCATACATGGATTTCAAGGGGTTACCTCTCGGTGGCCCATTTCCCGGGTCCCATGCCAGTGCCCGGCCCCCGACATCACTCACCCACCAGGGCAAAGTTACTCTCCAGCAGCTCCCGATGCGAGTTGAACCAGGCCTGTGCCAAACGGTGGTTCTTGTTCTTGCCGATGATGTAGTTCATGATGTAGGCGAGCAGGCCAGTCACCATCAGAATCTCCATGTAGTAGCTCTCCCAGCTGTTCTGCAGGTGAGATGGCACCTGGGCACCACAATAAAAATCATACTGATTAAAAGCTGGGTTCGGTTCGTCCCACTGTAGCACATTCAACTGTCGGAAGATCTCTGGCAGTGAGTCAAGCAAATTTGAAGAAATGGACTGAACATGGAGTGCAAACTGCACATTGGAGAAAATGAACATTTTGAACCAGAGGCAATGGTTAAGGGCAGCTGTAGTGCAAGACAACTATACAGTGGAGCACCTGGGATTCCTTCATGCTAACATTTTTCAATGGCAATTTACATATTTTTAAAATCAGTATTTCAATGAGCAAAAGCTGTGAAAATCCACATATTAAAAAAAAAAATTGTTAAAAAATGCAACAACAAGACCACAAAAGAACGGGACGTGATGGTCGGGTGCGAACTCCATACTGTTAGGATGTTGATGGGGTCCTTGAAGGAGGGGCTGCTTTTCTCAAAGCCCTCAAACTCCTCTGTGTCATATTTAATATCTTCATCCTACAGGAAGAAGAAACAGTGGCAGGGTCAGGTACGAGCCAATACAATGCTCACCTCGAACGGGCGGGAAAAATGCAGGTGCAGTGACATGTAGTTTTGACTCAGAAACTGCTGTTTTACTCTTCACTTCAATGTAAACATGCCCCACATAATAACAACTACAAAAGCCCCACCGAACTAATGCATAGCATTTCATTTTGAACTATTGTGATATGACTATAAGGCAAATTAAGGGAGCTGCCCAAAATACTCTCCCTAATGCCAAAAGAAAACATCAATACACTGAAGAGACTCCTTAGCAAGCCCAAAGCATGCCTTGTTAGAGAACCGTAGTCATTATCTAAGTCAGCTATAGCTGGTTTTATTAAACAGATGAATGCTGAACTACCAGTAAACTTGAGCAATTTTTCCTTTTCATTTCCAAAGCAAACTAAATTCAGTAATATCCTATTAAGAGTGACAGGCTAGAAAGCCTGACAAGCTGAGATCAACTCAGGTCCCATTCTCATACTGGCGTTTCGACATCCTCAAAGTCGTCATGTGCGTCCTCCAACTCCACAACAGCCTCGCCGTCCTCCTCATCACCAGCAGAAACCGTGGGCCTAGGACTGGGGCTTGGATCTTCCTCCTCCTCCTCTTCCAGAACTCTATCCTCATTCATGTCCTCAAACTCAGCAAAGTCATTGTCGTCAAAGTCAGCCAGGTCCTCGCCATCATCGAAATCATCGTAGCGGCCACAGGCGACGGGCTTCGTCAGAATCAAGAACGTGGCAAGGAGGATAAACAGAAGACGCATGACCAAACCTGGGCCAGAGGAGAGAGCAGAAGTATGGGCCTGAATTACTTACTACTTTTTTTCTAATTAAAATAAAATGATGAAATCACAAGACTTTATTTGCTCAAAATTCAGATTTCAGTGGATACCAACCCATCAGAATTAACTCATATGTGAATCAATATTTAATCAACATACAAAACAACACAGGATTTTTTTTTTAATTGATTACAACATAGATCAATCCATCTATCCATCTTCTATACATTCACCCATCTATCCATCCACCTTCTAACCAAGGTTACTGGGTGACCACAATATGCCAGAGACTAAAATCAGGAAGATAAGAAATGCATTTAGCTAGAGTTTCACCCATATAAACCCATGCTGGACTACCCAAAATGGGCAATGGGCTTCAAACCTATTTTGGGAGGCTCATAAAACATTAACATGTCTCTGTATGATCTTGTGGAGGAATGGTTCGAGCAGTTCCACCACAACTTCCAAATCGCTGTCCCTGTTCAGAATCAGGACAAGACTCAAACATCTTCAAGGAATAATTCACCCTCAATAAACTAAAGCCATGGCCGTTGACCATTAGATAACCTACGATAATGCTATACCCATAAGCTGCACACCCATTGAGGAGTATGAGTCTAGCTGTGATGCAATATACACACTTAACTGGAGCAATCGTGACAGCTGAGTAGTTTTATTTTTGTGACACTCCCTGTATCTTTTCAACCTGCCAATCAGCCAAATGAAGCATAAGAGGTAGTGATGGGACAAATGAGATCCCATCACTACCTGTGGTCACTGGTATTGATCGGGTAGTTCAAGATATATCCACCCACTACGGGTTTTGAAGCCTCATTTGTCCCATCACTAGTAAGAGGGCATCCCTCGCCATTTTTAATAACTCGGATCGCGCTGGTCTGCAGCCCTCCTGCGCGTGCGCGAAGGCGACAGGAAGCCGTACTACGGAAATTAAATTACTCACCTGACTTAAAACCAGTGAGTCACTATTCTGCCATAATAGTATAAAATGTGTCGGTGTACACTTCCGTCACATTTTAAGTAATCACGAACAAAACCTCCTTCCAGGTCTACATAATTTCACTGAATTGTCTTACTGTCGATTTACGGACAACCCTAGGGAAAGACAATGAGAAACAACCGTACTTTTGATATGCAGTTTTGTCACGGGCGACTGCTAATAAAAACCGTATATACAAACAGCGGACATTTAAACGGTTATTGATGGGTCAATGCCATCTAACGTGAACGAGGCGATTAAAAAACCATCAATCAAGCGCGAATGTCAAGGATCCGAAATTATTAGTTTCACCTTTCGCCTGGAGCAGTAAAATGAACCCTCCGGTAAATGACAGCTGCGAAACCTGTGTTAATTACCCCTTTTAAGTAGAATGTACATTAACTCTGGCTAGCTAGGCTAACTAATACAGCTAATAGTACAATCTGCCGTGTTACGAACACACATTTACATCAGTTACCGACTCACGATCGAGCTGCCACTCCCAAACCTAAAATTTAAAACAGTATATCATACAAATCTTTCGTGCCTCTTACTTTCAGTTGATTACCCAGCCTGAACCGTAATCGTGACTAGTACAAATCTTGGCAGTTGCGCTCACACTGCGGATTTACTTGTACGTACAGACGCACGCTGCGTCTTCCGTCATCGACAGGAACGTGTTTAATTATTCATAAGAGCTGGTAGTGTTTTATTTGCACAGGCTTGATACCTCAGCCCCCCATTAGACGGTATACTAAAATAGCCCCTGTTGATACATAATCTCAGTTTACCTTTGTGGAACAGATATCAATACTTTTGAATAGCGAAATCTCAAAAACGTATTCTACTCTGAAGCATATTGTCGGTAAATTGTGTTTTTGTCATGATATTGTGCCTGGTTAGTGTACAGAATACGTGTGTGAACGAGAGGGAGGATAGCGGAATGGTGAGGATGCAGGGAGTAGAGTTGGCGAAGGCGGATGAGTTTAAATACTTGGGGTCAACAGTTCAGAGTAACGGGGAGTGCGGAAAAGAGGTGAAGAAGAGAATGCGGGCAAGGTGGACTGGGTAGAGAAGGGTGTCAGGAGTGATTTGTGACAGACAGGTACCAGTAAGAGTGAAAGGGAAGGTCTACAAGACAGTAGTGAGACCAGCTATTTTCTATGGGCTGCAGACAGCGGCACTGATGAAAAGACAGGAGGCAGAGCTGGAGGTGGCAGAGTTAAAGACGTTAAGATTTGCATTGGGTGTGACGAGGATGGACAGGATTAGGAATGAGTATATTAGAGGGTCGGCTCAGGTTGGATGGTTTGGAGACAAAGTCAGAGAGGTGAGGTTGTGTTGGTTTGGACATGTGCAGAGGAGAGATGCTGGGTATGTTGGGAGAAGGTTGCTGAGGATCGAGCTGCCAGGCAAGAGGAAAAGAGAAAGGCCAAAGAGGAGGTTTATGGATGTGGTGAGAGAGGACATACAGGTGGTTGGTGTGACAGAGCAAGATACAGAGGACAGGAAGAGATGGAGATGGTTGATCTGCTGTGGCGACCCCTGATAGGAGCAGCCAAAACAGAATGATGATGATTATACCTGGTTAGTGTCATCTTCATAAAGTGTGAGTATTGTGTATGTTACAGTTACTTTATTCTCAAATAAGGATGGCCTGTTTTGCATAAATATCATTAATATTGTTTGACCATTTTCATTATTTTCATTCTAATACATTGCAAAATTAGTAAATTCTAAATCGTTTCCTAGAAAATATGTTACGTCTTTAACACAGATGTACTTAAAAAACACTGAAGGTTCAACAAAACATTTTTCTATCTTACTTTCATAGTTAGAAACAAGGCTAATATTTAATCTTGTTTTCCACTGTAGGTGACAAAATGGCATAAAACAATAAGGGCTAAGATAAGATTTTGTGCCAAGTTGCTCACAGATTGCATATAGAACAACAAACTTTGAATGATCAACAAAAAATTACAGTATATATACAATATATCTAGCTAAAATATATAATATAACATGTCTAGCTGATGAAATTGAGGGTAAAGGTTAAAGAAAATATATCAACTATACACTGTACAATTATGAGTTTAAATACTTGTAATATAAAAAGGCAATGCACAACATGCAGAAACTCTTGAACATGCCACATCAATAGACTAGCAGAAATAAAAACATTCATTCTTCTTTAAATGTCAAAATATGTCTAATTAACTTATGCTTTATCTATAGAAATACATTTTAATCCCGAAGGGTGCAGCAAGTTCAAAGTGTCGAACCACACAGTTGTAGTAAATACACAACTAGGAGATTGAGTAAAACCAGAAATCCGAAGACTGCCTAAACTATAATCACACGTCTGATTTGTCGTGTAACTTAACCTCTGTATGTTTAAAACCAAATTTGCTCATAAATGTGTAGACCTTACAGGAGGTCCTTCCCACTGTGTGTTTATTGGCACGCTTCGGCGGAGTGGCGTGTATAACGCACGTTATAAGCTAATATAGGGCTGCCCATCATATTGATTGGCAGGCCCTGCGCCGAATGATGTGACTAGGCGGCCCCGCCCCCAGCTCTCTCCAGCCAGTGGCCGTTCACAGTGGTGCAGACAAATGAAGCAGTCTTTTTTTTGTTTGCTATGGATGGCAGACTCTAATTTGCGTGCTTCAACATAAAGAAGGACCTTCGCTGATATTACAGGTTTAGCGGCGCGACCAACAGTTTAAGATATATATAAGAATAAAGAAAGACGCAGAAATATTTATCGTTATAAACACGGCGACCCTGAGAAAGAGCAGGCCGAGGTCTCCGGCTCCGCCCAGCGGACCACGCTTGGACTGCTGCGCGCCTCGGAGGCCGGGGTGACTGATCGCACCGATCGTCTCGGATAGCCATCCGTCAGGGGGCATGCCTTCGCTTTTCGGCCGCTAGCCTGGACGTTGGCCTTTGTTGGTGTTTTTTGTTGTTCCGTCTCTTTCACATCCGCAGCGGTTTGCGGACTGTAGATAAACAGCGGGCCCGCTTGTTAAGAGCCGCCATAAACTGCCTGGCTAGGACAGCAGTCCCCATTCAGTAGGCTCTTATAAAAAAAAAAAAAAAAAATCGCCCATCGCCGCGGCCATGTCGCTCCACGGCAAGCGAAAGGAGATCTACAAATACGAGGCGCCATGGACGGTGTACGCCATGAACTGGAGCGTCCGCCCGGACAAGCGCTTCCGCCTGGCGCTGGGCAGCTTCGTCGAGGAATACAACAACAAGGTGCGCACATGTCGGCCATCGTTTTGTTGTGTGGATGCTCTCCATCATTTGTCCGCATGTGATGCTTCACAGTACATTGTCATCGGAGGGAGCTGGCTGGTCAGATCTACATTATGGTTCTGCGGAATATTAAAGGCCTTTGTTTCATAAGCGTTTGGGATGGAGCACTACAAATGCAAAGGAGGTGTAATTGAAGCTCCCCCGAGTCCCATTTTAATTAAGTTACTGTAATCTCAGTTCGTTTTTAATTTGTGGAGAGACAAATTGAAAACGCTGCGAAACCGGGGCGAGCTCAACTTTTCTTTTTTTGGATTAATAGTCTAGTTACGGATTATTGTTTTGATTTGTGTTCGTCTGTGCCAAGCCAAAGGGTAATACAGACATGTACTGTCCTAAGTCTAAGGGTAAATATTAACCCGACTTTATAGATGATTGGGTTGAACACCTGTTTTGACCCATGTTACCGTTTCTGGTGGCCTCCATGTGGATTTAGGTGCAGCTTGTGGGTTTGGAAGAGGAGAGTTCTGAGTTTGTCTGCAGGAACACCTTTGATCATCCTTATCCCACCACCAAGATTATGTGGATCCCAGACACCAAAGGGGTGTACCCAGACCTTCTGGCTACCAGTGGTGATTACCTCCGTATCTGGAGGGTAAGGGTTCGGACGTGGCTTTCATGCATTTTCATAATGGCATGCAGTGCAGTGTTGCCCAGTTCTCAATGTGCCGCACTGTGTCAGGTTGGCGATACCGAAACTCGTTTGGAGTGCCTTCTCAATAACAACAAGAACTCTGACTTCTGTGCTCCACTCACCTCCTTCGACTGGAATGAGGTGGACCCCAATCTCCTGGGTGAGTGTGTGACGCCGTCCCCCAGCCGCGCTCCCGTGAAGACTATGCAGGTGCTGGCGCGGTGCCCCTTACCCTTGGGGGTTTTTTTTTTTTTTTTTTTAAATTATAAACCTCTGCAGGTACGTCCAGCATAGACACCACCTGCACCATCTGGGGGCTGGAGACAGGCCAGGTATTGGGCCGGGTGAACCTGGTGTCCGGCCACGTGAAGACCCAGCTCATTGCCCACGATAAGGAGGTGAGGACGTGGCCACTGGGGCCGACGTGGGGGGTCCTTCTGACCTGTGGCCAAGGCTCCCGCTTTAATGCTGGAGCTTTCTGTAGGCATGCGTTTGTGAGTTTACGTGGTTTTCCTGCATAGGTGTATGACATCGCATTCAGCCGCGCCGGTGGTGGACGGGACATGTTTGCGTCGGTGGGCGCTGATGGCTCCGTACGCATGTTCGACCTCCGCCATCTTGAGCACAGCACCATCATCTATGAAGACCCCCAGCACCATCCATTGCTGCGCCTCTGCTGGAACAAACAGGACCCCAACTACCTGGCAACTATGGCCATGGATGGCATGGAGGTCGGTCCCATGGCACGTGCGTGGATGTGTGGTCTCATCCTGCTGCTCTAGCTCACTATCTGTCTGTCCCGTTCACGTGTTTCAGGTGGTGATCTTGGACGTGCGTGTGCCCTGCACGCCAGTTGCCCGGCTCAACAACCACCGAGCTTGTGTCAATGGCATCGCATGGGCGCCTCACTCATCCTGCCACATCTGCACGGCAGGTCGGGCTTGTCCTCTTGACCTTTCACCTTAGACTTGCTCTGCCTGTGTCATTATAAGAGCTGTTGTGTGTACACAGCCTTGTGGCAGTGTACCCTTTCGTCTCGTAGAATTGAGTATGATGGGTTTGCCTGCTGAGATGTTTGATTTTTGTGTTGGTCTCCCACCAGCGGATGATCACCAGGCCCTAATCTGGGATATCCAGCAGATGCCCAGAGCCATCGAAGACCCCATTCTTGCCTACACCGCCGAGGGGGAGATCAACAATGTGCAGTGGGCCTCTACACAGCCTGACTGGATCGCCATCTGTTACAACAACTGTCTGGAGATCCTGCGAGTCTGATTTCCAGGCCAGACTTTTGGGGGACGCTCTCAAGGAGAATGGATGAATCCATGGGGAAAAACAAGGCTGAAGATGGCTTACATCTCTGCTGTGGAAGATGGTGGGGGAGGGATTCTGAGCATACTCATTTTTCTATATATACTTTGTGTGTGTGTGTATAGAGGCCTCAATGCCCTTAGGCATTTTATTGTTGCTATTTTATATGGCTGTTTATGCATTGACGTTAAAATGCTATATATG
The DNA here is from genome assembly GCA_009936485.2 of Gymnarchus niloticus. Classification (NCBI taxonomy): domain Eukaryota; kingdom Metazoa; phylum Chordata; class Actinopteri; order Osteoglossiformes; family Gymnarchidae; genus Gymnarchus; species Gymnarchus niloticus. The sequence continues at coordinate 5,861,631 of JAACJT020000037.1, forward strand.
AAGATATCAAAACACCACTCCTGAAGACTGCTTTTTTGAAATTTATGCTATCATTGTACTGAATTTCACATTTGATTTGCTGCCCATGATGGGTCAAGCTGAGGTGAATTAGGTTACTGATGATTTTTTTTTTTTTTTTTGATGAATAGAGGAAATCCAGATTCCTCTGTTCTTCAAAAAAGCTTTCACGTGAGATACTTTCAGTTGTATGGCTTTGTGATATTTTGTATCCCAGGGGGCAAAGTAAAGTTCCAGGATGTAAAAGGAAGCTCTCAAATATTTTGGGTGCTGAAAGCATATACATGAATGGATATGATATTTGACACACTCCTGTAATTTAAGAGTTTAAGGTTGTACATGTTGCTTATACCTACACTCAAACAGCTTTGAGACATTTCATTGTGTAAATGGTGGTTGCATTTGAGAGATCATACATTTATTAGCAGTCTGAGTTGTTTAGTGAGTGATGTTTGCTTAAAAAGGGGTACTGATTTGTTTAGCCTGGAGACTGGCCATTTGAAGATTTGTATATTGCCCCAAGTGTACATGTGATCTAAAGAAGTTGTATGAAGAACTCTGCAGAGTAAAGTAGAAACTTCCTAATTGGTCTGTAAGACTGGCTCTTAACACACAGGTAACTGGGAATAAAGGTTTCTGGTGGATTGACTGCAGTGTGAACAGGCTCTGGGCAGGGTGCTTTGAGAGGTGACTATGTTGAGATGGACTGAAGCCGGGTAGAGAAATGGTCCACAAGGTCAAAAGTGTGTCCTGCAGTGTGGAAACTTCCTGTGCCTGTAGGCCAAGCCCTAGTGCCAGAAAGGATCCATCTCATTGGGCTGTGACACTGGGGGGTGGGACCTAGCACTGTGTTCCTTCCCCACATTCACCTGTGTGTGTGTTGGTTCTGTAATAAAAGCTTAAATGTTTTCCAGCATGTTTGTATTAGAACATGTAATATTCAGACTTGTGCCTCATTAACTGAAGTCTTAAGGCAATCCATTTCTTTTGTTCGTGCTGTATGAGTCAGTCAGTACTGACACCATCGATATGCTCTAGCTGGAAAGAGCAGACCACAACCTATGGTAAACATGAAGCACTTCTCTGATAAACCTTCTACAGAAGGAAGTGAAGGATAAAAATATTCTTTAGTACCTAACAGTGCTGTTAAGGAAAGTTGGAATTCTTCTTGTGGACTTCAATTCTGCAGGACTGGCCTCTCTGCATAGGAAAGATGGCTGTCAGCTACGGCCAAACCACGATACATCTCTCAGGCCAGCTGCCTGCAGAGTCAGCCCACTGCTGTTTAAAATCAGTGATTTTATCCTCTTCCTTGAGCAGCATGTGAATGACTTATGGTGGCCGCTAATTTATAACGTCTTTTCTTACCTAAATAAACTCTTTTACTCTATATCATCTTCCTGAAGTTTTTCATTTGTTCTCAAACTGTCGATCTAAGAATGTAACAGGCGGTAACTTAAGGGGAACAATTGAGTGTTTCAGGGGAAGTGTTAACTAACAGCTAACCAGGCATTGAGGTACCCTCCACACAAAGGAGTGTAGACAGAAATCCTCATTTCCTTCAGAATACTCACTACCTAAGACAATTTGGGACCTCGGTTTGACACATTCGGTAGGATACGGAAAGTTAACCATGGCTGTGTGGCCCATAAACGCAACAGATTCCCATCAGAAGTGAGTAGAACATCTTCAGGGAAGCACTGGACCAGTTGTCATAGGCAGTAGTGACCTAGCAGCCCATCGGAATGAGGAGAAAGATTTCACAACATACAGGTGCATGGAGTGCATGTGTCAGCGATGATGTAAAACAAGCAGGTCGAGGTAGGTTACAGTGGTAAAATACTGGAAATATGGCAGAGATGGAATAACGACACCAAAACATTACTGGCATTTATTTATAACACAATATAAAGAAAATCTCTACACCAGAAATATTCACTTGTGCTTTGTGAAACACGGTTAACACCTCGAACAGCAATGCATTCTCTTCCATAACATTCAGCCGTTCCTTCCAAGAGTATAACGTGAACTACCTCGTGTGTTTCTGCCAGGGCCTCCCAGGCGCTTTTGGTGGCCAGTCCCTCGTGGTGCCCATCGTTGTTTTCCAAACAGAGTTCACCACCTTTGGCAGCATCACGTGGGGCTAAAAGACTAAACATCTGCCTGTCCATGAGTCAGGGGGACATGGATAGGGTCCGTGACTCTGAATCACTGAATCTGGATCCAGTTACACAGAGGAAAACAATGTAGAAATGACCATTATTCATGTTCTGAGGTCCTACCAGCACAGGTGCAACATGTACAATGTTTACATATGTACACACGCTCACAGAGCTCGGGGGTTTCGCATGGTGGGCGGTGGGGGCTGGATGAGCACTTTCCAGAATCCCGCATTCCAGTGAGGGGACCCTGACATTCAAAGGCAGCTGGGTCGTTATTTTAATAACACGACTGTCTAACAAAATGGCTTAGGAGTCAAGGTCTTGACAAAGAACTTGAGGGAACAGGTGGCCCAGGGTGAAGGCCATGTTTCCATGTTGATCAGGGAGGGGCCTTGCCCCCTAGTGGCGGCCCATGGGGGTGGGGGGTATTGCTTTCAGAGATGGTTTCCGTGGTCCAGATGTGTGGACCTTCATGACAAATCCCTGGACTATCTTATTGCATCCAGCCCCCTTGTGAAATGGGACAGTTTTTCTCCGCCTGTGGGGCAGATATGCGGATGCCTGAGAGAAGGGAGGGGGCGTCCCGACAGGGTCCCACCTCTCCTTTAGAGTGAGGTGTGGGGGGAGGGGGCCTCGACGCTCTAACTGCCAGGCAGAATGGGGTCCGAGATGTGCCTTTGGATCTCCGCCAGTTCTGAGGGAGCCTCCAGGTTGCCTGGCAGCGAGGGGAAGCGCAGGCTACCACGTAGGCCGGGGGAGGCTGCGGTCGCGGGGGGTGGCCCGGTCTCAGAGGCAACGGTGAGGTGAACCCCACTCGAAAGGGATTCTGGGGACTTCTGGTGGAACTTGTCTAAGTTGGGGCTCTGGAAAGGGGCAAAAAGGCAGGACATCAGTGTCCAGTGGCACATGAAACTCCAGCTAATGTAACCAAAAGACCTCTAGCTACTGAAATACAGCCACGTGCGGCAGGGCTGTTAGACAGAGACATCCTCCCACCTCCATCGACATGGGCGTTGTGCCGCTGTACAGGGTGGACAGGTGTGGCGGCTGGCTGCCGGGGGACATGGCACTGTAGGCAGGTGGTACGGGGGTCATCTGGCGCTGTAGCAGCTGCAGGATGACGTTGATGTCAGCCGTCATCCGTGTCTCTAGCCTGTGGGGACCGCAGAAGCGTCAGTGGGACTGCTGTCCGCAGCGGGGTTTGGACTATGACGTCTTCCCAAACCAGACACTCTCTCTTCAGTGAGGCCTCGCTGCTCTAAGTGTTTTCTTCACTGTTCATCTTTTCATCCCATCATTACCCTCTGCACTGCTTCCATCCCCTCCTCATCTCCTCCCTCACTCTCCCAGTCGCCTCCCTCTCCATCTCCTTCACATCCCCCTCCGACTCCGTCTCCTCCCCACACCCGCCTCTCTCTCCTGCTCTTAAACTCCAGACTCCGCCCACTCTCTCAACCTATTCAGGTCCTCCACCACCACTCTGAGAGCGTCACCTGTTTAGCTGGGATTGCAGCAGCTCCAAGCGGGATTCAAGCTCACTGGGTCGGTCCTCCTCACAGGGGGGTGGATGGTAGGAGGCCCTGATGGAGGAGGGGCGCCGCTGGCTCACTGAAATGTGGCTGGAGCGGCGGTCGGGCCAGTAGCCGTACAGGCTGGGCACACTGAGTGGTGACGCTGCAAATGCAGAGCTGTGCGGTCAGTTTGTGAGTGTGTGTGCTTGTGAGTTTATTAGCTGCCTTTGTACCTGTGTAGGGTTGGCCTCTGTCCAGCTGGGAGCCACTAGGGGGCAGCAAGCTGACCACAGAAGGGGGAAAGAGCTCGCCTTTGCTCTGGCCTGGAGTCTTCATCTCCTCTTCGCTGGACTGGGAACAGGGGCTGCTGCTGCTGCACTGCTCGTCCCAGCGAGGCCGCGGCCCCGAGCCCTTGTGGTTGCTCAGTGTGGGCTCGGCCTGGTCGGGGTACACGTCTTCCCGGTCCATTCCATCTATAGGCAGTGGATACGTCACCAGGGGCAGAAGCCAGGCACTCACAACAGACCAGCTGAAGTATCCTCAGATGCCAGAAGGAACACTTAACTGTTTCAGAGCTTTTGGGATCGTTTTGAGCATTAATACAAACCCAGAGAGTCCATTGTACATGATTAATTAGAAATCAACAGTTCTTGTAAATGGAAGCAGAATTTTTACACTTGACGTTTTCTATTAAAAGCAGAGACACGCACACGCACACACACACCATCACTGTAAGAACTGCTGGCAATGTTTAAATCCTGCAACAATAGATTAAAGGTGCATGAGAGCTTAGACCGCAATCCAGCCTATATTGCTGGATATCACCTGTAACCAATGGGAGGGGAGTTACACCAGAGACGGCACTTAAATCCCACCTCCTATAGGTTTCTCAGTCTGATATCTCCCATTCTGAGGATAACAGATGCCCTTAATGACATGAAGAACCTCCACAGACTGAGAACAGCACAGGACTGGCTCACCAGGTCGGTTGCGGCAGTGCAGGGAGTTCTGCCGGTTCCGCGGCCGGCGGTACCCGCAGTCAGACTCTTCACTGGGGACGGGCTGGATAACGCGATCTGCCTGATACAAACCAGCTTCAGTAACCCAACCGGCAGAAGGAGCAACGGGGAACTCAGAAGCACGCGCCAAAAGGTGTCCTTGCGACTGGGGGGGGTACTTGCACCATATCATACAGGCTGAGGCTCTGTTCTCACGGCAGAGACACTCACATCTCGCAGGTTGAAGGTGATCTCCAGGTTGCTCCAGAAGATGTCGGAGAAGTCAGGGTACATGTCAAGCACCTCCAGCAACTCGTCCCTCTGGATCTTGTGCAGATCGCAGTAGGTCAGCGCCCGCACATCCGCATTTGATTTCCCGGGCCGCGCGTACAGGCCGATGGGCTCGCCGAAGATGTCGTTCTTACCTATGGTGGCGAGAACGAGGAGGACAGAGAGCAGGAAAAGAACGTGAAGGGGAAGTTGTTTTCAGACATAAGTTATGTGTATAACATTACCATGTTTACGCAAACAATACATGCATTCATATGAATTCATAGTTACAAAGCATCTTACACAGGAGCGAAAAAAATGCTTTCAGGGCTCGTCAAACCGGCACTAGAGGGCGCTAAAAGGCTGCATGAAATCCTAACAGTCTGCTTACAGTGGGGACATTTTACCAGTGTATTAAAAAGCTGTTTTCACTTGCTTCTAGACCAGCCTAATTTTGGAGAAGGAATATTCCTTCATTGTTCAAGTGTCAATAGGTCACAATTTCCAATACCACAACCTGAGCAACATAAAACACAACCCCCACCCCCCAAAGTATACAGGTTAAACTGACTGTCCACAATGGATTCAATGTATGCTGGCTAAATGTGTATTTAATACCACTTCCACTCCAGGGCTTTGACACCATTTAACCATATGATTCTCATAGTGCATTTGCCATCAGTTTCTCTTCAGTGTGCGAGTATAAATTCAAAGTGTGAACACTCTTCGCAAAAAAAAAAAAAAAAAAAAATCCATGCAGCCTCAGTCACGGCAACATCCCAATCAAACCAGCAGCCGTTGAAAAGGAGGAAAAAGGAAAATTGCACAAAATGTGAAGTGCAGATAAATCAGATCCTAAATCTGGATGTCGGCGCTGGCAGTGTGAAAACAGAGCAGAACGTGAGAACATACACTGGTCACGAGGTTGGCCTTCAGTACAGGATTCAAGGGAGGGGGGAATTACTCCATTACTCCATTTATAATCCTTCCATTTGAGAATACGGTACCAAGGCTTTGGCTGGCAAAGAAGACTGTTTAAATTGTTTACATTGGTGGCTTTATGTCTGACAAAAGTGTCAGTTTACACAATTCAATATACAATCTCAAGTCACCCTAAACTTCCAGTTACTATCCAATATATCCATGTATGTAAATCTATGGAATTGCTGGGGTGCTCTTAAGCAGCGTGTGAACCAAAGTGGTGTTCCTCTAACCATCTAACCAGAGGTGGGGAATTTTGGGGAACTGAAGAAACTGTTACAAATTAAATCAACACAATAAAAAAAAAAAAAAAAAAAAAAAAAAAAAAAAAGTATTCAAATGTTAGGTTTTCCCCCCCCTTGGAGCAAATAGATAAATGGCCTTAAACATTTTCTTTGCCTGCCCAAAACTGTTGCACAATACTTTAGGTTTAGATTATGTGATTTTAGTATTCTAAAGCAAAATTTTCCGCTCGTATTATAATCCAAACTGTCCCATTAATACAAGGAGAGTCTTCACTTTATTGTCCGTTGTGTCCACTTGAGAGTTGCCTCCAGTAATGGTAGTACACACATACTGTAATACACACAGAACCGCCACCCACCTTCAATGGCAACCCATCCAGCTGCTGAGCTGTTCGCACATACGACACACCGGCCCTTTAACTCTTTTCCCATGTAACAGTACAACAGCCAACTAGCATTCCATTCAATGAGAGGGCTGTCAATCAGCCCGGGAGGCAGGGCTGTAGGGGTGACAGAGGTGTGGGACGCTCACCCAAGATGGCCACCACCATATCGTCGCGCAGGATCTCGATGGAACCGCGAGAGATGAAATAGAGGGCTATGAGCACGTCTCCATAGTGTACCAGGGTATCGCCGGGTGGGGCGTGGGTGGTCTTGAAGTGCATGGCAAGCGCACGCAGGCAGCCCTTACTGGCTCCCCGGAAGGCCTTGCAGTGCTGCAGCAAGCTGCGGTTCAGGTGTAGGCAGATGTCGGCCTGCAGACACTCGGGGAAGCCCTTTAGCACCTGGGGGGAGGATAGAAGGACCACCAACATTTTAGAAAGATGCTCAGGAAGCCCCTCACCAGGAGAGACGGTCTGAAGATGGCTGGGGAAGTCATCCACTTCTGTAGCAGACGGGCCGGGAGCCTGCCTCAGCCAGCACAAGGCACAGGGCTGCAGAGACCTGGCTAAAAGGCTCCTTCACCGATATTGTTTCAATTGATACTGGCCAGAGTAGCTGGATAGGCATCTTCACATCTTCCTGTCAAAAGCCAGCAGGAGAAAGAAAGTGGCAGCTTAGGCCCATCCAGCACTTAGTTTTTCAGGGAGCCTTTTAGCAAGTGGCCATGCAGAATAGAACACAGACATGGGGGCTCCACAGCATAAACAGAAACCGCCAGTGAGAAGAGCTCCGCCTTCTACGCAGCAGCTGTGTACATAACCAGGAGTCCGCACACACACCTTTGGGGACAGATGTTAAAGCAATTAATCACTCCTAACCCTGTTCCAACTGAACCCAAGCATTTAAGTTAGCCTTTCAAAAAGAAACCCCACTGTCAGGTTTTATCATGAGTGCGGGAACAATTTTATGGATATTGGTCCCCACTACAACAGTGAAACCAATGTGGAGGCGCACACACACACGGACACTCTGCCATGACAGGCCCCTCACACAGAACCCACAGGTCATCTCTGATCTGATTGGTCAGTTCCCAGCAAGTTGTTGCCGCATGACAGCCAGGAGTAGAGATCAGTGTGCTGCTCCCTCGTGCCCAACGCCCCTCATCGGGGATGGAGCCGACGGAGCACATGCCTCCAGCACCCCCTCCACCGGGACAGCGGGTCTCCTGTTTCTAAGTAGGACCTGGAACTCTAATGGAGTTCTCTGCACGTCCTACATGACCGGCAGGCCATGCAGACGTGCATGTTGACCGTGTCATTTCCATGCACCTGCATCACCATCTTTATTGCTGTGACGCTGCGGTTTAACACAGCCGCATGTTTTCGCCCAAATTGGCCAAGGCATCCGAACTGAAACGCTGCATGGATGCACTCACTAGACCTGAGGCACAGCCTCCAGTAAACAAATCACAACTTCAAATATTTATACTGCCTTATGTGCGCAGTAATTCCCGAAGGTGGCGTTGCACATAAATCTGGGAGCCTCTCGAGGTCCGAGTGCATCAATTTGACCTGACGCTCAGCCTGTAATGTGAACGCAGACCTTATTTAGCAGAGTGCAGAGGCCAGCTCATTGTGAAAGACTGGAAACTACACACGGTCACAACCCCACAACATCATCTGCTGGAGTGTACGATCAGCACGATCTCATGGTAAGCCTGTTTGTCAGCCTGACAGGTGAGATGTCACGCTGAGGTGATGTGTGGGCTGAGAGCTGTGGGGGGTTAAATGCTGCAGGAGCGAGCCGGTCGATGCCACGTGGCCCACAGTCCGAGTAATGAAGTCAGCCCTGGGGGCATGAGGCTCGAAGTGGTCCCTGCATGTTCTCATCCTCCTCATTTCAGACATTTCAGCATTTCTCTATGTCTGCCTGTGTCAAACCTGATTAAAATGTACCTCTGATAACGCAGGCTGAAACTAATTACAGTCTGTTTACAACCGCTACAAAGGACAGCCTGAATGACTGAGGAGCCAGAGTGTCCAACTAATTCATCATATTTATCAGGGCGACAGGAAGAAGGCTCTAGCTCTCAAATACTCATGATTTTTGCATCACTTGAATTGAGTTTTTGGGATGTGATTAAACTGTCATGAGCATACAGAAGATTTACAGACTTTACATTTTGTGTGCTGCACTGATCCAGTTTTTCCACCATTTAAAAGGGAATTATTTTCTCTTACCATCCAAATCAAACTGCTTCATTTTAAAAGCACAATTAGGCTCTTAAATCTTTCCCTGTCAGTCGCTGGTGACTCATTTCTGGCTAATATGTCATACGGTCCAGCACGGCTCACACCGGCAGCCAGGTACTATTCTGTTGGGGCTAAGCGTCAGTTAAGATGCCCCACTAATAGCATATTTACCTATTTGAGAGGGGGCCATGGAGCGCTCAAAGGGAACGTGAACGTCAATAAGGATTAATTAAAGTCTGTTCACCTTTGGCTTGTATGCATGGTGTATTAATGAGGGGATGCTCATGTGCGAGCATGCATGTTCACCTGGGGGACTGCCAGTAGAGGAAGACTCACTGCGTTCATGTCGATCCCGTTGGTGTAGGACCAGGCGTGCTGGAAGTACTCCTCTAGGCGCTGCCGTAGCCCCCCTGGGATTTGGTGGAAGCGGATGAACTCCTTGACCCGCAGCATCTGGGTGTGATAGCGGGCCGTGCCGGAGTACAGGCGCTGGATGATGGCCGACACGTTCCCAAAGATGCTGGCGTACATCAGGGCTGTGGGAGTCGGGGAGACACGGGCTGCTGACCGACTCACTGGGCCATGCGTCAGCCACACAGGAAATATGACTGACACCGGAGGGTCCGCAGTGTACCACCAAAGTGGGCGTTTTAGAAACGCACCAAGACACACAAGATTATCCAGAATCAGAAACGTACATCTCAATACACACACACACACACACACACACACGCCTTTGGAAACACTCCTCCATAAGTGTACATGCAACTCACATCCGATGAGCATGACGCAGATGGAGAAGATCTTCTCGGGGTTGGTGTTGGGTGACACGTTGCCGAAGCCCACACTGGTGAGGCTGCTAAAGGTGAAGTAAAGGGCTGTCACGTACTTGTCCTTGATAGAGGGACCCGAGCCGAGGTCGCTGTCGTTGTAGTGCTTGCCGATCTGGTCAGCTAGGTTGTCCAGCCAGCCGATTCTCAGGGCACCGACGCGCAACGCCCCCGTGCGCTCCACATTGCCGATGGCATACCAGATGCAGGCCAGCCAATGGGCAATGAGGGCAAAGGTGCACATGAGCAGGAAGAGCACCGCCGCGCCATACTCAGAGTAGCGGTCCAGTTTCCGCGCCACGCGCACCAACCGCAGTAGGCGGGCCGTCTTCAGCAGGCCAATCAGAGTCGTGGTCTGGGGCTGTAGGATAAGAATCATTTAAGCATGACTTGCTGGAGGACAGTACTGTCACCTCATACCTCTAGGTTCATGGGTTTGAATCCTGCTGCTGCTCTGCATGTGGAGTTTGCATGTTCTTCCCATGTTACATGTGTTCCCACCCACAGTCCAAAGACCTGCAGTAGTTGGATTCTCTAAATGACAGAGTACGACTGCGTGTTCGCCCTGTGATGGACTGGCTGCCCTTGTGACCTACAGTGCCTGGGATAGGCTCCAGGTCCCTCAGTGACCCTGAGGAGGGTAGCAATTAGAAGATGGATGGATACTTCCTCCCTATGACTTCCTAAGTCAGTAACAGAACACCACCATCCTCACTCCACTCTGAAAAGTGAGACCCCCCCCCACTTCCGGACATCTGCCAGGCCTGGGAGTCAGCACAAGCTGGGAGCACTGCCCACTCCAACCCCCCCCCCCCACTGGCCCACTCCCACTTAAGGACACGGTGACCCTAACAGCTGTCAGCAAACCTCAGACACCCCATGGCAGATCAGCGTGTCCCATGAGTGCAATAATTAATTGACTGCGTGCAGGATTAATGGCCTCTGCGTTATGCTAATTGCTGTGGAAAGCAGACACTTGCTGTCAAAGTTAGTAGCTAGCAGCATCTAAGGGGACAGCAGTTCTAAATCTCGGGGGGGGGGGTGTGTTGACTTTTACAGAACTCACTAAATTTGCTTTACATAGCACTTTCAGGAGCAGTCAAATCACTTTATAGTGGCCCAGCCCCAAGGTCCCCAGAGGGTATGCCAAGGGTGATAGTAGCAAGGAGAAGCTTCTTCAGAGAGAAGTAGAAATCTCAGGAGAAACCAGACTAAAGGGGGAAGCCCATCCTCCACTGGCTGGAACCGGGCAGAAAAAAAAAAAAAAAAAATTCATATGTAATAAAATAAGATGTAAATCAAGCAGTGGCTAGAACAGTACAGACAGAATGGTGTATATTGGAGCAGGTTTACAGTTCTCTAGGGCTCTGCAGCACATGTGTGCACACAACTCCTTAAAAAAAAACAATGTGATCTCTTTAAAGCCTACTCCCATATTCAAGTTATAACAACAGAGCGCATAGCCCTCTTTGTATTAGGCATATCAGAGTGCAACAGTAAAGTGCCTTGTCATTTTCAACATGCATTGCTGCAGTGAGTTTGATGATAGTAGTTCAGCCCTTGCCTCATACTAATGTGAGGAGTTCCTCATTAACCCTCCATGCATGTGACCCTAGTGTCCATTGTAACCCTAATCAGCCTGGCGCTCCCGTCTCGCACCTCGTCAGAGCCAGAGCGGAAGATGAGCAGGTCAAAGGGGATGGCCGCCACAACGTCGATGAGGAACCAGCCCTTGAAGTAGTGCTGGGCGATGCGGGCTGGGTGGCTGACCACCTCGTCGTTGTGGTTGACGTAGGTGGTGCGGAAGTTGATGAGGATGTCGATGATGAACATGACGTCCACCACCAGGTCCACGACATTGAGTGGGTTGCACGTGTAGCCGCAGGTGCGCCGGCGCTCTTCCTCCTGCTCGTTGAGGAGGAAGGCCGCGGAGTACGGGGTGAAGACGGCGGTGTAGATGACCAGCAGCAGGATAAGCCAGTCCCACACAGCCTTGAAGGGGCTGTAATGCAGGATGGTCCACTTATGGATGCGAGGAGCCTGCAACTTGTACTCAGGCAGCACATCTGCTCCCAGAGAAAGCACCTGTAGGGCAGCGCCAGAGATCCTTGTCAGTCAATCGAAACACTGGATGAGAAATGAGGAATATTATTTTAAGGAAGTAGCCATTTTGTAAACAATGGGATGCACCTCCAGCCAATTAGGAGCACCCAAAAGAAAGTTATTGATCATGCACAAAAGTGGCCAGAGAGGGGGAGGAACAGAAGTTTGATGTAAATTTGAGAGGACTACTAATACTTGGAGCATACCTACCCAGTAGAAGATGGTTTACACGTTATAATCCCTTACCAAATACAGGGTAGCCTCTTCAAGGAAACACTGGATGGGATATCATTGCGCGCACGCGCGCACACACACACACACACACACACACACACACACACACACACACACACACACACACACACACACAAATTTAAAGCTGCCAGTCAGCCCAACTCCATGACCTTGAGCTACCCACTGAATCAGTGTGCTGCTCTGCAACAACCAGGCAAAGCAGGACAGTCTAAGAGTGTGGTCTGCAGAAGATGGCACCACAAGGCCGCACGAAAAAAAAATGACAGATAAGGATCCTGAGAAAGTCAGAGGGCCTTGCAGTGCTGGACTCTGGAGCTGTATGCACATTTCAACTGTTACATGCCAAGAACTAAACAGAATGTCATGCTGCATTTGGTTCACTGTCTGCTGCGGTAGGGTGGGCTCGTTGCTCATGTCCACCTGCTCCCCTGGCATTGTTCAGGACGGTATGAAACCATTTCAAAACATGTAGACTGAGCTTCTTTGTGAGTCAGTCTCAATACAGCAACTGCATTGGAAACAAAACCGCTGCTTAACTGGTTCTTTAGCCATCAAATGACAAGTTGTTTCAAATCAGTACTGGACCCCGATTCAAATCACTAGCAAGGAGGAAAGAACGGTTAATGAATTAAATTGCACAGCTGGCCTTGGGGGTGTTAAAAGTCCACAACAGGGGTGACTCGCTCAAGGCACTTCCTGGGGCAAAACGAAAGAACTGTGTACATACACAACAGGAGAGCTGATAAATGAGGAGATGAAGGCAGATTAACACATCTCCACAGAGGTTCAGCCTCTGAACACATCAAACCAACTTATCATTAAGCACATTTCCATTAAAGTTGGCATAGATTAGAAGCAAATTTTGAATAAGCTGACAGAGTTAAATTGAGAATTGTGGGGTCCCATTAGATGAAGTCACGTGAATAATACCATTTATCGTCCACTGAGTCTCATACTTCAACATGAAGCCAGCTTTCCAGGAGTTCTTAGTTCTCTTGGAGTATTTAACCTTCAGGCCTCTCCATGTTCCTCACAAACTGGAGGTGCAAAATGCTTGGGCTGTATGGTGAGCAATGCCTGTTCACCAACTGTCACTGTACATTCGGGAACAGCTGTAGATAAAGACTTTCAGGAGGTGATCACACAAAGGCGTTTCTAGGAGACCCTATTTGTACGATATTTCCGAATACGCCGCAAAACATTTCATGAGCTATTGGACCTCATGCTGGGCCTGCCGTATGTCCTACGGCACTGGCTCCCACCGGAAAGCACACCGCAAATGTTGTGTCCTACATATCTACTAATTTGCAAATTCTGTTTGTTACCATTTTGCGAATTATTCCTTTGACTTGACACAAAAACCACATGAGCAAACAAACGTTTTGTGACATTTGAGGACATTTCCAGAATTCGTTTCTGTTGACGGTTTTTCTGATGTTCTTCTAGACACGCAAAGTCTCGGTCAATGGAAACACCGCTACTGACACGTGGCTGTCTGTTTGTCCGGTGGCTGCCTTGAGACCTCGAGGTACTGAGGCAGACCACCGTGAGGCCTGAAAGCTGCCTCCATCCCGCCAGCGCCACCAGAAAGGACAAGAGTCCCAAAGTGGCTAATTTGACACTTTCGATTTGTAGAGCTGGCTGCTTCACAGATCAATGACTGTTAGTTTGTGGGGCAGCAGAGAGTAGCTGTGGGTGGGGAGGGGTAAACAGAGAGTGGGAGAGTGAAAGGGTGAAGGACTGATGGAAGGTGAAATACAGATGGACGTATAAAGTATTCAAATAAACATACATAGGGGTACTACAACATTGGGGGGAGTTGCTTGTAAGACTACAAAACGAGGCAAGTATTAAACTGGAAAAAGCTTTAGGAGCTCCCAGCATCGTGTTACCATAATGGGTTAGAATTATCAGGTTTTTCTAAATGCCAGTCATGAGCAAACAGAATATACGATTAAAGTGATAAAACACTTTCTGATTAAGTTAGTAGGTTTACAGCTTAAACACAGATAAGAGCATTCAGCCGCAGCTCAGGTTTGAGGGTAATAACTGCAGACTGTACACTAACGAACCACAGAACGGTCATTACATGCCTTGGTGTTCTGATAGCTGCTCATACAGTTTAAGATCCCTGACTCCCTCCAGAAGAAACTTACACCCATGGCCAAGGTAAGCAGGGTCACCATTGGCAGCAGTGCGTACTGACCGGGATCATGACCAGAGCCTCCGGGATGAGGCGCTCCATGGCACTGCACGCTCCTCTTCTGTGGCACAGGCTGTCACCATGGCAGCCAGCTGCCTCTGTTACCACTGGCCGCACAATGTGGCCTGGCCCTTGGGCTCAGTGTGAATTCACGGAGATGTCATGGGAAGGTCTTCTTCTGAAGACCACAATCCTGTTCCTACATTCCCCACTTGTGCCACAGAGTAACTGGCCTTTCTTTTCTATAGCATGAGGCATGGCTCACATGACATGACCATGTGACCTCCCCCCACTCCAATGGTTGAATTGCCCTAATTTTCCAGATCACTTTCACAGCTAATCCTTTAGGGAGAGAGAGGCAGTAGTGCGGCAGATAAACCTGATGCAAGTGCTAGGAATTCACTGAATCATTTGCTCATACGTTTCGACTGAAACTCAAAAGTGAGATAGACTACGTTTCATTTTCAGTGCTGTGCTTAGGAAGGGCCTCAATTAGATAGCAGGTAGATTGGGAGTTTGTTGTCAGGCTGTCAAACCTTACAGGCCAGACTGAAATGCTCTCAAAAATAAAAAGTAAAAATGAAATGGGTGGGGCTATTTTATTCGGCTAAGGAGGTGTTGAAATGAAACATGAACACGATTTACATTTAGGTTTGTTAGTATAATGAAACCAGAGGCTATTTTCAACTGTGTAATTTGGATTAAAAGTCACAGTTCACGTTATTCTCCCTGCGTTATGCTTTTACCAAAATATTCACCATTTCCTGCTGGGACAAAATGTCTGTTCATAACAACCACGTGGAACACAAGTTATTTGACTTTGGAGAAGCAGAGGGAAAGATGGAGGGAGGACAAGACAGTGTTTCTAAAATAGCTGCACTACTGAGAAAAATCCTCAGTATGATCAGATAAACAACAGGTAAATACTGGTGTCAGTGGGTTTTTTTTTTTTTAAAACATGCTGTGTGTTATGAATCTCATTTTAGCCATAATCCATTTAGTTACATCACTACATAAGTGCAAGATTTCATAGGAATTGCATTCAGATGAAACCACCAGCTAAACGCAAGGAAAAGTGAGCGCAGCAATGACAAGCCGTATGTCCTTAAAACATTTGAACACCGAAACTTCAATAGTAAGTCCACATTACAAGTCTCAGTTCTGCCACGTATCAAAAAAAAATTAAAGCCTTACTGCAATGCTAGCGTCAAACACGCAACGTGTACTGAAAAACACGCTGAAAAACTGGTTTGGCCCCAGAATACTTGACTGATCTTTTGGTCCCTTACCCCCCCCCCGTTTGCTTCGCTCTCAGGGGGCAGGTTACTTATTGGTTCCAAGAGTAAACAAAGCTACGCTGGGCTG
>JAACJT020000037.1:5882177-5894304 GCA_009936485.2 Gymnarchus niloticus
CACACACACACACACACACACACACACACACACACACACACACACACACACACACACACACACACACAAACACAATTTCACTGATAACGGCACATTTTGTTTGACATTCACAAGTTTACAGGGGCTCAAAACTGTCCATTAGGATCACGCCAAAATTTAATGGTGCAAAACAATGGCCAGTGCTAGCGACGAGCGGTTGGACTCAAGACAGTATGAACACATTGCAAATGTAATTAAATGAAGAATGGTAATAATAAAGTGCAGACAAAAGAGATTACAACAACACTTGGCTCCTACCCAGGCTGATTAAAAGGTCGAGTTTATTTAAAAACAGATTAAGAGTGAAGTAGCGGCAGAACGAAAGTGCAGAAATCAGACACCACTTTATCAGACGGTCTCAGTTTCATCCCTTACAGGCATGTGTTAAAACTGCCACCTGCCACCATGGCTCAGGTTTCAATCTTCCTTCATTTCAGCGAAAAGAGTGCAGACTGAACAGACCACCGGTGAGCTCCACAGCCCCACCAATCACAGGCTCACTTCGCATGCCTCAACACCTCCTAATAGGTGTTAAGGCCCATGCTGTCCTTTATCTGCTGTCACTGACAGGGGACACAGACAGCACACACAAAATGACAGTAAAATTCTAACAATTGCAGATGTACTTCACAGATCTGGCTATACTCTCTGCATTCTTTGTAAATAACAGCCTGATCTTTAAATACCAAGAATGGTATTACACCCAATTGTCATGGCCTTTTAATGAATTAATGTCTCAGACACTGGCTCTGTAAAAAGTTTTGGAATAATATTGACAAATGTAGCCGTGAAAAAAAAAAAAAAAAAAAAAACCTGTAAATTCCCCTTCAAAACACCCTACTGTCACTAGTGTGTAATTATAACACCCTGAAGATTAAAAATGAACAAAAATTGGAGCTCTCCATTAAAGTCACCTCTGCACACCAAGCAACTGTCAGGGTAACTGTGTTAGAACTGATTTTCTGCACAACCTAAAATATACCCAGGCAACATGAGTCAAGCCCATCGAAATTCTGGCCCAATTTCTGCTTAGATACAAGCCAGAAGAGGAACGCTGGGAAACAAAAGCTTTTATTGGTACATAACGAGTTAAATTTGGTGTGGAAAGAGACATCTCCCCAGTGGTGCAGCCTCATTAGGCCATGCCCCCCAGACATGATGCAAAGCAAAATGGAAATAAGGTACACAATGGCGGCAGGTGTGTTTTTACTGCGAGCTGTGAAGCCAACACGACACACTACCGCAACAGATAACGTTGTTTGGCAAATGAGTCCAGCTCAGCTGGGAAGTGAAGTGAAGGCTGGCTGAATAAGACAAATGAAGGTTAGCCCGAGCATTTTCAGGTTTAACAAAACCAGGTCACACCAAATATGGATGAACAATCTGACAAACGAACCCGCTGGACAGGATGTTCTATGTTATGGCTAATGGGCTATCGGGCCACTGAGTGTAATGAGGGGAAGGTAGAACTGGCATCTAAGAACGTGCTATCATGAGTCATCGCGGGGGGGGGGGGGGGATTATACGGTCAGATACTGTTAATGAGGCACATCGTGATGCACTGATCAGCCCAAAGCTGCGAGATGCCATGTGCTCTTTCACAGGCAGCATGTCGCAGGCTATATAAAATACCTGTTCTCTATGAGATCAAGGCCCTTTTATAATTAAAATAAGTTTGATGACAAAAATGAACTACTGATTTTGGACAGGAAAAAAAACGACTGAGTATGGACACTGCGGTCAGCACTTGCGTTTCTGAGACCACCGCATCCCCCCCCCCCCACACCTCACATGGTACAGAAGCAATCTCGGGAAGCAGACGGGTCACTCAGGTGCCACAGCAACCAGATATCTGCAGGGGGAGCCACAGTGTAATGGCTCTCTGAATCTATAGCAGTGGGCAGAGGCCCAGATGGAAGTCAGATGCAGTGGAGCACCCGCAGAGCACGATGCTCGCGACCTCAAGCTTCCTGCCGACGCACACGCCCGGCTCCCTTCAAACGGCATATCTGATCAACGCCGGGTTTCGCAGAAATCTGAGTGACATCCAGCCACACGTCACGTCCACATGTATCGAAACCTGCCAACCTGCCTTACTCAGGCGCAGGCTGCACCGCTGCAGCAGGTGCCAGACTGCATGTATGAAGAGAGTGTGTAAATCACACACGGCACAGGTGAAGCCAGAGAGTTGACATCAGCGAGGCTTCTGAGGGACAGCCCACCTGCGTGACTTTATCCGTCACGTTCTGCGTGCGGTCCTTCAGCTTACTGGGTGCCACGATCTCGATCTCCGCAGGTGAGGGCGGCTGCAGAAGCTCGTGTGTGAAGTTGAGCGTGACCTGTGGGATCTTGTTGACCGCGCGGTACTTCATCAGGTCCGAGTCGGACGTGGAGTTTGGCAGGCTGGGCCTCAGGTCTGCGGGGGGCAGAAGACAGTGCATTACAGCCATGGCTGACCACCTCTCCAGTTGCTTTGCTCCTCTGACAAGTCATAGGATCTCCAGTTATGCTATATGCTCACATCACAATAAAGACCACCCTTATACTCTTTCAAAGGTTTTCATTTGCATTCCCCTGTGAGTGTCTGCAAAGCCACAGCATGGTTACAGAAATTCACCAGATGACTATCAAGTAGAAACACCCAGGTGTATTGTGGGCAAAATTTTTAACAGGGTTACATTTCAGGATAAATTAATGCAACATCTTTTTTCAGATAAAAGTTCAGTTTTGGTTCACGCCACAGCAAGTGAAACATTTAGGGCAACACCTCTACTACGCAGAAGGGGGGGGGGGTCTGGCACTCACACACATGCAAGTGTCACACTCACTACTGTCCGACAGCAAGGTCCCACCCCTGTAGGGCCAGTCGGCGCGCATGCTCTCGATGTCGTCCAGCGATGAGGCACGACGCAGGCTCCGCACGCTCTCACGGGAGCGGCTCCGGGGCAGGCCCGTTTCAGTGAAGGAGCCACTGGGGTCCAGGAGGCTTCGCGGGGACGGACGACCCATGGGGGCCTGGCTGTGGTCCGGCTCTATGAGGGCCTCCGTCTCAGACTGCACGCAGCTTTCCTTGGATGGGATGCGGAACTCCTTCAGGGGCACCCCCTCGTTGCTGGGCTGGATGAGGGCACGGGGGTTCAGTCAGTGCCAAAGAGGACCGTGTTTATTTACCAGGACTCATCTTAACACCGTTTAACAGCTGTACTAATGATAAAGGTCATGTGATCGCCACATCCTGCCAGCTCGGTTCCATTTGGCTACTCACTACCTTGCATCACGAGTATCCAATTTCACAGCATGTTAATTCATTACAGGAAGCCAGATGGAAAGTAACTTGTGGATAGAGATGCAGACTTTCAACAGCTAACTGCAAACAGGTGCACATTACTACTAAAATCCTACATGGTTCACAGTACCCATCCACCCCTGCTCATTTGGTACAGAACCAGCCTAGAGCCCATCCCAGTTATCAATGGGAACCCCCTGGACGGGATGCCAGGCCATCACAGAGCAGGTGGACTAGTGGGCAGGCACCCTGGATTTTCCCTATCCAAAGCAAATCGGTGCTGCCTAAACTTCTCATATTCTGTAACAGTAAAGGTTTTAGCGGTCTTCATAACATCTGAGCCCTTGTATCAGACAATGAGGAAGAAGATGAAGTGTTACTGCCAGGGTTCAGATTGCTCTGGACAGCAGCTCACTGCTTAAACAGCACATCATCTGAGCACAGAATCACACGGGAAGCAGCCAAGTGACAAAACAACAGAGTGCCGCTCAGACCGTGACATGCAACCGAGATGACAGGACCATGATGACCCATGGCCACATGACACCTTCTACCACCTCTCGGCTTGGGGGTCACAAGGGATCAAGTGGCAAGTGGTACTGTGGGGGTAGTGAACGCCCAGACAGCCAGCGCGGTCGTGTCCGTTCGTGTTGGGTTTTGTTACCGTTGGTTTGCATGCCTGCGTGTAAGACCTCTGACTTTGACAGATGTCAAGCTTAAGCCCCAATCTAACCAAAATCCATACAACATCTGCAGCCTCAAATCTCTGTGACAGCAAAGGTGTTCAGTGTCACTTTGTCAGCATTTCTGGCTGGAAAAATAGGACCTCAGGTCTGTCGGGTGGTTGAGAGGGACACAAGCTAAAAGCGGGGACTGAATTGTCATGGGGGTGGGTGACACCCCTGTCGACCTAATAGTTGGGTCAGGGCTCCTCAGGGCACAGCAGCTCACCTGCAGGTAGTCCACCACCACACCCTCCAGCTGCTCCTTGGGGTGGGAAGGCCGGCGCAGGGAGACTGCACGCAGAGACGGCAACTTCAGCCGCAGCTTGCGATTCCGACCTGCGGCACCGCAGGGAACTCAGGGGTAAGGCATACAGGACTCCGGCACGACTGCATGCATGTGATACACACGGCACATGCCACTCAGGTTGTTTTGCCACATGCTGTCGTTGTCGCAACTCCCTGCGTACTCATTTGAATGATGCTGATTATCTGCATTTTTTTTTTTTTTTTTAAAAATCACAATGCAAATTCCAAGCTTGAGAAGTACCAAGGAACTATGGGTTGGAAAAAATACCAGTGCAGACATTAATTTTATGGCAATACCCTCACAGCATATCCCCACCCCAGACAGCGAAGCGACAAAAAGAGTTACCGACCAGTCCGGATCCAGCCTTGGGCCACACGCTGCCGAAGACCCCCCTTCCTGAGCGAGGTGGTTAACAGCTCCTGGAAGTTGAGGATGAACATGATGACTGTCCCATCCTCATTCTTCACCGGAACCACATCCACCAGGCAGGGCAGGCAGGTCCCTGCAGAGGAAAGTCACAGCCGCTCTTACCGCTGTGGACGTCGGCCCCAATCAGGCGCTTCTTCACAACGGCCCTGTATGAAATTCGTAATCAACAGCTAGCAGCCTGAGGCAAACCTGAAGACAGCGTGCCTCCACCTTCCTGCAGCTTTTTACTAAAAAGCCCGATTTTCTCTGCAAAGAACACGTGGATTTCAAACCTCCGTCCCACGTTGCCACAGCTCCGATGGAATACGTATATATCCACACAGCCAAAGGGACATGTTCAGGTTAGCCAGAAGCCTAACTGCTGGTCATCTGGGAGCAGAACCAAATAGAAAGGCAATTTTGCACATTACCCAATACCTCCATACAGGGTAAAGCTTGTTATAGCAAGACTGCCTAACAAAGGTCTGCAAAAGTCGTGATTTGTAGAACAAGTCTGTTTAAATTGGACTGTTCCTAACTGAAATACGGCTTCTCTACACGTGGCATCCCAATTGGTCAAAACGAGCTGGTGGTACTATTTATAGTGAACTGGTCACCCCCTTTCCAATATTGGCAGGCAGGTCTCACCTCACCCAGGGCCCAGAAAAGGCCATTACACACAATGCTGTACTTTGCATATGAGCTTTCATATTCAGAAGCTTAATCACGTATCCATTACTGCCCCAGCTGCTTTTAGTTTTGTTTGAAGAAGCCTTCTATACAGAAGTAAAAGTTTCATCAGAGAGACTGTTTATTAGGCTGTCTTTCATGAGAAACTCAGGGATGATGGCTCACAAGGCTTGGCTGAGACACGGGGGGGGGCGCTACAAAGGCCAGATTGGCAGATTAGTGCATCAAACGAGCAGACCTCCGGCTCCGCTGCAGCTCATAATCTAGCTGAGAACAACAGTCACGTGACCCTGCGTGAGCCGTTCTGCGACACATATGCCTGCCAACACCCGGCGACAAAACTGATGTTGAGAACTCGCAAACTGGGGTTGTTTAACTAACAACTTCAAAGTCTTAAAGCCAGCAAGAGAAACAGAGCAAAGCAAAAAAAAAAAAAAAAAATCAGACAGTGGGTGGGATTATCCTACTCTGGCAGGCAACAAAATTTTAAACCTGCTTTCCATAGAAAAGGCTTTGAAGTGATGGGGCAGGGGTCCTTCAGAGGAATATTAAAGGGCAGACTGCATCCCAGAAGGAGGCCAGTCCCGCCTGGACTAAGACGGTCTCCTTTCACGGTTAGAGATTAGACGAAGACAAGGTTTCCTCAGCTTGTAGCTCTACCCCGCTATATTAAAAACGCCTAAAAATAGTCAACCACCGAGGGGGGGTGATGTGCACCAGACATGGCCCTCCACTCCTTTTGATGATGGTCTCCTGTCAGCATTTGAGTTAGTTGCTTATTTACGAGTTCACATCCTCGTGTATGGCGTCCCCCCCCGTTGATTCTTTGACATGATGTGGACTCCGACAGCAGGATGCAACACGCTAGCAGGCCCAAACGTTTCGCTTGTTCCCATTATCCAACAGGATTATTCAATCAGGTGAGAGCAGCCACAGCATGACGTCCTCCACTTAACACACGTTACCTTTGCGATTCCTGATGCACAAATCTGACGGTCCCTTTAGCCAGCCACTCCTCCCAGCGAAAAGCGGCTTAACACAACTGTTCATGAAGTGAGGTTGATGACGACCAACAGCTGGGGAGGGGGCTTGGAAACAGGTGACGGCAACAGAAAACATCTCGAGTTCCTTTGGATGTCATGCCAAGGGGGGGGGGGGCATGACATCTAAAGGATTGATGAAAAAGAGCCATAGATTACATCTGTCACCCCACAGTGAATTTCAGGATGTTGTAACAAACTCCACTGATATTCACTGCACACATGTACATTATCAAGACTGGCAGCTATATTGGTGTTTTGAGGAGGGGAATAAGAATTAATTACGTGTGTGGACACATCACATTAATTTGGTCTCCATTTCCGTCAAGATGTTGTCATCTCCATGATAAAAATGATGTACGACCACCAGAGTAGAAAGGGTTGCCATGGTAAAATACTCGCACAACCACCACCGGTTTGAATAATACAGGTAAATTTCCAGATAAAAGCTTTTTTTCCTTTCAGTGTGTTTGACGTATAGGTTTAGTGCTTCTAGTTTAATAACCATATATAATGAACAAAAGGCTTTTTCGTGAGTTTGTCGTAGAGGTGACATCAAAGGACCCATCCCTGTGCCCCCCCCCCAAACAGTGGATGTTCTCACTAAAATATGAGAGACCACGCTGACATTTCAGCAAAGATGAGAAGAAAAATTTGCAGGATGTGGTCTCTGAGCTTATCGATGCCTCAGTCTAAAAATGAAAAAAGGTCATTTACTCAGCAATGACAGCTACTTTTTAAGAGCCAAAAGCTGATGCAAAGCATAAAATGCCATCAATCATATTCATTTGTCACAAAAATGTCTATTGTTATCTTTGCCTGAGAGCGAGCTGTAGAGCTGGCTCTATAAATAGTAAGCTGTTTCGTAAAGCCAAGCTGAAGTGGACGGCCAGTGACAAGCTTTTTACACAAGAAGACATATTAGAAATCCGTCTGCTTAAAACGTGCGGGTCCACCGAACAGGACGAGGGCTGATACTTCCTGGTTTTTAGGGCCCTTTGGCTCAAACAATCTCTGAAAGCATTTAGGAGGAGGACCACAAATGAGACACAACACCAGTCTAAACAAAGACAGTCCAGAGAGAGAGTGACCAGCAGTATGGACATGACAGAGGAGAGTGCATCATACAACTAGTACAAGGCAAAAAGCAACAGTATGAATGTGAGCAGACACCAGCAGAGGGCCCATGATGCCAGCACCACGATACCAGGACCTGCAGGTACCATATTAACAACCAAAACAGGTGGGTATTTGGTCCGTACCTTCCTTTGCATAGTAGAGGATCTCCACCTTGCGCTCCTCCGACCCAAGCAGTGCCTGTCCTAACTGGGCTAGGGCGCTCTTCATGGTGCCTGGGCCCACCAGAAACTGGCAGGTGCCAGGCTGCTGCATGATCTCTGCCCGCGAGAAGCCGAACATCTGGCAGAAACCGTCGTTGCAGTAGATGATACTGCAGTTCTTCATCTGCGCATTTGCAATCAGGAACTTGCGGTCTGAGGAGGCAAAAAAAATTTGTAGCGGGAGAAATGAACATGATGGAAAAACAGCCACAGCTATGCCAGACAAGAACAGCAGAGCCACGATGTGTCCTATGCTTTATTAACATAGAAAGGAGACAAAATTATTCAGGTTTTGGCATGACAAGAACCAAAGTGTGTCACTGCATTTAATTAAGATGACCTGTTCATGCTAAGCACAGGGGAGCTCATAGCAGGGGAATTGTTAAGGTCCTCCTGGGCTTGAAGGAGGAAAAGACCCACAAACGTATCATCAAACCAAGGTGAATTACCTGAAAGCATTTAATAGGAAGGTGGGAAAAAAAATAGATGGGTGAATGCAAATGAATAGACACGTACACCACCCCACACTATTCACTGTTAAACCTGGTTAACTTTTATACAGCATCAGTTTTTTTTTTACCTTAAAGCAGCCATGATAGACAAGGCACCTTCTTACCATTGGCCAGTTACTCTCTGAATGTCACTTGAATCTTTAAGAAGTCTCATTCTATAAAGCAGTACCAAAACAAAGAAACTCGGCCTGAGGTAAAACACCCCAGAGGGCAAAGGAAACCAAAGGACTCCTGGTAAGCAGGAACAAAAATCCTCAAAAGGTGACATCTCCAATAATACAAGGCTCAGGTTTTTCTAGATTACTCAGCATGCAATTAAACTGTACAATCAGCCTGTTGCTAAGCAGTAATGACACATTTCCTTCTTAATGGAGGAAAAGATGTTGCCAAGTATCTGGGTGGCCCTGGAAATGTAGTATTAAAAAGAGATCCACGTACCTTCCTGCAATGGGTGAAGGCAACATGTACACAAGCATACAGAATGAGTGCTGGTGCTAAATGAGGCTTCAATATCCATGGGGGGTGGGGGTATCCCAAAGTAACCAACCAATGCAATCGTCAGCATTGATTGGTTAATTCAGGATACTCCCACCTTTGAAGCCTTAGACATCACTACAGATAACAGGTCACATGACCAACACCTTCAGAACATGAAACATTAGACAGACCAACAGCTTCCTTAAAACCGAGGTGTCCATGAAAATCATACAGCACAAGCTGTGATGAAAAGCAAATGAACCAGAAGGCGGCAGACATGGAAAGATATGGAGTGTAAAAACTAAATCACAGCCAGGCAGATATAGCTGCATATGGTGCCCCTGCCCAGAGGCTGCTGAAAGCAGAGGCAGACTGTTCCTCTCACTCTCACACACACACACACACACACACACACCTACCAAACCCTCCCATCATTATCACACACTGATTAGCCTGCTGTACAGGAGCAGGCTATAAGGATGAACAGCCCACACGGCCACCTCATCACAGCTTATGAAGAGCCATGCTTTGACTCGCACACACACTGTGTGTACCAAGTTCATCACCTACGTCTTTCTACATAGCTTCACCATCATCCACTGGAATATCCATCCAGTGGCCCAGCCTAAAGTGGTGCACTCCAGGGAATTAAACTGTGGATATAGTAGTACTGGGAAAGTGCTCAACATGCAGTGTGTGACGGCAGCAAACAAAATCAGTCTCTAAATCGGAAAACTACCAAAATAAACATATACATTATATAAACACAGCTGATAACTTGGAAGGTGAGGTGTTTATGAGAGGATTCTGGATAGGGTTAAATACATTCTAACAAGTGAAGTCAAACAGTCATGAAAAACCGATAAACTGATGATTAAAAGCAAGATCAACACTACAAGTATCAATTACTGTATGACCCGTTTGCTAATGTAACCCTTATAAACAGTGACATTGAGTGAGAATCAACGGTTGTTTATGTTTTAATAGTTAATGTATTCCTTGATCATTCACGTTAAGTGCCGACAACTCAGTTATGACCTGGTGAGCGCGGACATCGGCCTAATTTGGCTAAATACGCCAATGTTTATCACACACTCAATGAAGCGTTGACCTGTGCTATCTGGCTCACGGACAAGGGCGGCACTGCAAGCCTGTTGTGCAAACCGTTAGCCGATAACAAAACTACCTGTTTTCCATCACGTGGCTGACACTTCACAAGAGGGGACAGAAGCACACGTGAAAGACATACAGGAGAGAAGCCAATTTTTCATATCTAAAATGTTGATCAGTGAGATTTGGAGGGAAAGGAAACAGGCTGAATCTGCATATATATAACAATGGTAGTCAGGTGATTTAATCCAACCAGAAGCCCTGAAATTAAGCAAAACAAGCATGACAAAATAATGCTACTAGTTCCTGATAAACTCCAATGGTAATGTAAGCTCTCACGGTCACTTCTGAGTTGTGTGCCCTCACAGGAAAACAAACCATGATGTTACTATTTTCAATCCAAAACTCCATCGACAGCCTGGTTAGTTTTAGTGTGTTTACCAGAGAAAAATCAAAGAACCAAAATCAGACTTAATTAAGCTTGCGTACATAAAACTGCGGCAATAAAAGGATTTGAAAGAGGCAGCGCTCCCTGTAGAAAGAGGAAGGTGGGTGGGGTTCCGTGTGACACATCAGGGGCAGACAGATATGGGAGAAGGTAAGACAGAGGTGATGGGCAAAATCGTGTCAGACATGGTTAGGGGGCATCCTATTGTAAGAAACAGGTCGAGACTCTATGACACAGTCGTCTGTTACAATGTGCGTCCAAATGCTACAACACAAGCAGGAATATTACAAGTATGAGAAGTATGATTGTGCTCCCCGGCCAAAAAGCCCTGCCTTGACACACTGAGCACATGGGAAAGCACAGATCGTAGCACTGCTGCCAAGTATAAATAGAGATGGAGTGCTCTTCGCAGTTCTACAATCTGAATAAAATAAATAAGGACTACACATTCAGCAATGTTTATCTTTCAACATAAACTACTGTAAATCACGCACTTGTTGCTTGGGGATGCGTCGTTCACACAAAACACAGACTTTGACTCAATATATATAGAAAATAAGTAACGTTACATAACATGTTGTCGCCCGACGAAGACAAATAGTAAATATTGACACGGAAACAACACAAAGCAAAGGCGGACAACAAAGCCGAAATGATCGTGCTGTTCCCTCACTCCTTCCTTCCCGGAGAAGCACTCAGACTACCTGCCTCATCAGTCTTTATTAATTACCTGTAACATCACAAGCATGGTGATCCCCCCCCCCTATTTATACATTTACGATGAAAGCCGAATGACAAAGATCCATTTCAAATTCAAGCTGCTCCACCTGTGCCATCAGGTGCGCTAAGACGTACCCGATCGCTGAAGATCAGCAGTAGATATTAAAAATGACTGTTTGTAAAATAAGTACAGTCAGTCTACTGATCTCACTGCCTTTTACTCCCGTTAACGAGGACCTACTAAACGAACAGGTTATATACATAACACGTTATCTCCCGGTTTTAGCTGGAAATTCAACTCAGCAGTTCCTTTTCATATTTTAAATTAAGATTTCACTACAACAACTGAATCCAAATCATACCTCGACTTTCCTCCTATAGAGCAAAGCAGTAACTTTGGATAATGTTTCAGTACTGATTATTATTTTTTTTAAAAAAAAGACTTACTTTGCCCTTCGAATTTGCGTATGATGGTGTCCAGGTAGGTGTTCTGGAGCGCTACATGACCTCGTCTCACTGGCATTTTGGAGCAAAAGGAGGACTTCACCTCTTCCACACATCAAACTGCAGACTTTTATGTGCTTTCTCCTTTTAAAGGAAAGTTTCAGAGGAACCACGCAAGTGAAAACCGAAAGGCATTTCACGAAGTAGGATGCGTTGCCGATCACCAGTCAGCACACGCCGGCTGGCTGCCCGTCGTCACTCGCGATGAAGCCGGCGCTTAATTGGACAAAGTTGGCTACTTTGACACTAAATGCGGAAATTAAACATATAAGTAAGGGGGGGAGGGGAACGCTGGAGAGGCTGTTAAATACGCAGAAGAAACGCCGCCCTCCGGAAAAAAAAAAAAAAAAAGTCAAGTGGAGATTTAGGAGCGTGGATGTGAGTGGACAGGTCATCACAGAGGACGCGGTGGCCATTTCAGCCTCCGCCTCTCGTCTCGTCTCGTCTCTTCTCTTCTCCTCTCCTCTCCGACCCGCCGTGGGGGCCACAGAGGGAAGCCGTCAGCTGACGCCCCTGACACA
>JAACJT020000037.1:5909106-5925845 GCA_009936485.2 Gymnarchus niloticus
GCTGAGAATGGAACTGCCAGGCAAGAGGAAAAGAGGAAGGCCAAAGAGGAGGTTTATGGATGTAGTGAGAGAGGACACGCAGTTGGTGGGTGTGACAGAGTGGGATGCGGAGGACAGGAAGAGATGGAGAAGGTTGATCCGCTGTGGTAACCCCTGATGGGAGCAGCCAAAAGTAAATGATGATGACACTAAATAGAGATTTTTACTGTAGAAAAACTATCAACAGAATTGTAAATGCAACCAATATTACATCGGTATATATGTTCATATGTTCAAAGAAAAGTTCCTAAATTGTGTTTGCCCAAACATAGTGAATGGGGACTGTAAGCAATACTTATGAATCTGAATTGTTGTCTTTTTTGGAGCTATAAGTGAAAGGGAGGTTCCTCAGTATGGCAAGCTTTTGCTCCGGAAGGTCATAATAGACCCTCTTCTGGTCAAGGCTCTGTCTGTAAGGGAGCAGGTCCTCCACGTTCCATTCGTCAGTTTGGCCTGTCCACACAGTCAGACTGTATCTGAAAGAACAGGGGATGGGGGTGTACTTGTTACCGTTAAAGAAACTGGCCAGCAATCCCTCTCCTGCAAACAGTGCAATGAATACCAAGGTTTGGTTTATAGAAGATAGTGAATGATATACATTATGTAAGTGAAAAGAAAAATACACCGATGAGCCAAGATATTATGACCACCCCCCAGTAGAACAGCTGACTCTTCCCAGGAGCCAGATGGCACAGCTATAAAGTTATAAATGAGAAAGGGAATCTAAAAGGACAGGTACATGCTAACCACAAGCAGCTGTGCTGAATGCTCCAGACTACTTGTCCATCCTGGAGAACCAGGTCCACCCCTTCATGATGACTGTTTACCCCAATCACATGGGTTGGTTCTAACAGAATAGGATTGACACTAGGAGTGTGCATGACTGTTTCAAGGAGCATGATAGTGACTTCAGGTGACTGGTTTTCACCAAATTTCAATCCTATTCAACATCAGTGGGATGACTTTGACGGACATATTTGGCGTTTGGAAACACTGAAGACTAATCGTGCTCTATAGGAAGCTCTGGTGTCAGCACGGTAGAACATCCCTGTGGAAACGCTCACCGAATCAATGCCTCGCCACATGGCTGCAGTATTGGCAGCATCAGGGGGCATTCCTTCAACTTTTGTAAGCTGTAGTCACTGTCATGTTGCTCAAATCATTTATGCACACACTCCTAGAAACACGGCAAAGACAACTATCTTACTGGAACTAACCCATGTCATCATGAAGGTGTAGACCGGGTTCGCCAGCATGGACAACAGCCTGGAGCATCCAGCACAACTGCTTCAAGTCAGCATGCACCTGTCCTTATATAGTCACTTTCTGGTTTGTATTTTTATAGGTGTGTCATCTGGCTTCCAGGAAAATCCAGCTATTCTGCTAGAAGATGGTTGCAATGTTTGGCTCATTGGTGTATATACAGTGTGTAGATCAACATTGTACACAGACACACAGCAGCAGTGGAAACAAAGTTCCAGATTGCAAGACAAACAATGCAGATGCATAGATTGAAAGAAAATATCAGTGTATTGCACAAATTAGAAGAAATATCTTTCAAAAACTAAATTCTGCTATCCAAAACTTAATATTTCTGACAGATATAGTAGGACTTGATGTCATGACTATAAAGACTGAAAAGAATATAGACTATATGCCAGGTTTTGCAGCAGTTTTAATCTGCTAGTTCTTGCCTATAGCCGTTAAGTGTTGGAATGAAATTTAAAAAAAAAAAATAATAAAATAAAAAATCAGTAATTCATAGACTGGCATGCATACAGTCTGCAGTGAAAAAGCATTACCTTGGGCATAAGGAAAAGCAATAGGCCCACCCCCCATAGCCATGTTAGGTATACCTGCTAGACTGCTGATAAAGCCACTGCAACTGATGGAAGGACTTTGCCAGAAGTGCAGCTCGCACAGGAAAGGTGACAGGTTGTTTCAGATGCCTGCACACCTTTTCCATCTCCTTCACCATCTCCCAGCTATACCCTAGCATGGAAGAGCAAAGACAAAACCAGATAATCACTAATAAAGCATGATGGAAACAGACAAGCCAGCTTAAGCATTTTCAATTTGACTTTCACATTTGTAAAGCTTTTGCTTGATTGCCTAATATGAACTACATATATATATATATATACACACATATACACACATATACTGTGTGTGTGTGTGTGTATAACTTGCTAGACATCCAAAGCTACTCTCTCCTGTTATTCTATGGTGTATCAAGCAGTTTGGCTTTTAAGGGCTCATTCACTCCCTGTGGCTTCATTCAGAATATTATTTTGAGCACTGAAATTCCCTGATATACCAAAACACGTTTAACCAGAAACGGGAGCATTTAATTCAATCAGGGTATACTGATTGACTGATTATAGGTGACTTGAAGAGGCATTTCAGGCCATGACAGTTTATCTAAAATCCGCACACTCTTTGGAGTAAATAAAATACAGTGAAACATTCATAAAATCGATCAATAAAAATTGGTTGGCATACCTGGATTGTTTTTGCTGGGGTCCCAGCCTGTGGTCCAGCCAAGCGAGAGCACATCACATGGCAATCCTTGGCTAACTGCTTGGAGGAAGGACATAGGGTTGAGTGGGGTTGCATCCCCTCCTGGGCCTGAAAGGATATCAGCATTGATCCAAATGGGTCCCTGCAGATGCCCTCGAACTTCTTCCAGTAGTCTCATGGAGGGTGCCACAGCTTGAAGGCTATAGAGCAAAAGTATGGTCTTAGTTGAAGTTTGGGTAAAACTATTGCCAACATTTGCTGGCCATTTCCTTAGCCTTTTCAATGAGATAGTATGTTAATTTAAGACCATACCAAAACTTACAATCATCACTGCAGTGAGAAACATTAGACATCAATTTGTCTTCCAACTACTTATTCTAAGCAGGGTTGTACGGGTAGCAGCACAGGATACAAGACAGGAGACACCCTGGACGGGATGCCAGTCCATCACAAAGCACACACTCACATCTACAATCACACACTATTTGCAATTGGGAGATACCAATTGAATAAAACCCAAGGTTTTGAATGACAAGAGAAAACTATAATAACCAGAAAAAAGAAATCAAAGAGACACAGGTGAGACGTAAACTCGCAACCTTGGAGGTCTGGAACTATAGCGCCACCCACTGAGCCAGACTGCTTCCCTTGACTTTATCGTTTATAATTCACCGGCAGGGTAATAGCGCCCTCTGGTGGAGAAAAGCGCATTTCTTTCCTGAAGGCTGAAAGTGAAAATCTGCACTGCACGTGCCTTCTGCCCGGTCTATCCATTAAGTTTTCATATGTAATAAAAGTCCAGTACCTTTTGAAATCAAGCTTTATTCCCTTGTCAGATACTGCGACCTCTTTCAGCCACTCACGCAAGGTAATATCGCTGTCAGTGGCAGGAGGGTGAGCCATGATGGGTTCTTTGGGATGGAGACCGCGAAGAACAACGTCGGCTTCGATCATATGAGAAGAAGCTGGTTTGACAAAAGAAAGATCGTTTTTATTGGCAAAATATTTCATTTTACTTCCGATATCAAAATGGAGAGCAGACGGGCTCGAGCACAGCTACCGAACAGACCCCTCGCAAAGCTGTTCTCTTTTTGTATCGAAATGCATATTCATTAAAATACGAAATTAGTCCGTGTTTAATAAGCGTATGAGCTGTAATTCGGCTCACTCTCCAGGGCTTCGGCCGTCCTGGACCTGCTGTTGGCCGCATGGTACCACAGCAGCTCGGCCGCGTCCTCATCCTGCAGCTTCCCTTTGCTGCGGAAAAACTCCAGCGTTTTCCCGCCCATTTTTCATGAAAAGCGCAGCGCCGAGCAGCCTAAAGCTTTTCTGGCTCCTTACTGAGAGCTACGAGCCGAGCTATCGAAGCTAGAATTAGGGCAAGAGGGCGTCCATATGGGCGCCAGGTCGAGGCAAACACGACTTCACCTCGGAGGTGAGCCGAGACCGCGGGCTTATGGGATCTGCAGTGTGGAGATGACATGGCCTGAGTTTCCCGCCATTATTTCCTCTCCTCCACTCGTCTCCTTGTCAGCTGTGAGAAATAAACCCCTGAAGTGGGAGCTCCTAAAGAAACGTGCAGCTCCCTCATATGAAAGCGGTGTGATGGCTGAGTCATTAATAATCCTTCATCATTTCTGACTGCATGTACAAGTGGAATTCCCTTCCGTGAAGGAGTCACCGGGAGGAAAGTGTGTCTTCCCACACCGGTCGGCTCCGGTACTGGGACACCCTTCAACGCTGAGCATTTAGAAGCATTTCCAGTGCAGGAGGATAGGAAATGAATGGAAGAGATAAGATAACAGAGTTGACCAAGGCCATACTTAGAGATGAATGGATGGGGGACCCGAGTCTTTACTAGGGGGGGCTGATAGCAAATTTCCTCGGGAAAATCTTTTTAAATACATGGAGCTTATAAATGTCTGTTGATGACTTTTTAGCCCAGCGGATACATGTTTTTTCCAGTAATCTTGCCATGCGCAAGCATCATGCTTACTGTACATCTGATAGGACAACGTAATACACTAATATCACTGTGATAGAGATTTAATGTCAACACTTATTAAATCAAATATACCTATAGACATGTTTTGTCAATAATACAAAGAACATTTAAAGATTGTGTTTTTTTAGAAATGAAAGAATTTCTACACAGAGAGGAACTGTTTGACGCTGCTTTCAGTCATAACTAATTTACTGTATGCCATACTTTATCTCCTTATCATAAATGACTCACTGACTTAGCAGGGTGCAGGCCTACCTTTAAGTGCAAATCGAAGCAGTAAGAGTCAAAATAACACACCGATTTGCTGCAAAAGTCTAAGTTCAGCAAAAAACACAAACAAAATTGCATGGGGAAAAGAGTCAGCGATCTTTCTGAAGGTTGTCAAATTGTACTCTGAAAAAGGGCATTATGAAGAAAGTTGTATATTAAATAAATCAGGTCTCTAGTACCAGAGCTCAGCACTACTTTTTATGCCCATTGAAGTTGGCCACCTTAGATTTTTGATATCTGAAATTTTAAATATTTTTTATTTTTATATTATGTATTACTTTTTATAATATGCATTTATGATAAATTTATATTATGAGTCAAACATATTCTCCTAATTGTGCCATATGATAAAAACATAAAAAGCCACACACCCCCTTACATACATACATACGAGGTACGTATGTACCTACAAAGAAATACACACACACACACAGGTTTCTTTTAAAGCCCGTAACGACAGGTACGTGCGCACATTGTGTTCTAAGTCAACGCAGCAATAGATTAACGATGTGAGTTTGAAGACACGGGCCTACGTTAGAAGCCATTCACTAGGGCTCGTCCGGTAGTACTGATCCAGTGAAATCTCAGTTTCATGTTTTAACAAGCTAAACATAGTGACATATTTTGCAGTGGGTTAATTTATATAAATATTAACGGAATTATAATTTTTTTTAAATTCACAATGATAAAGGAACACAGTTCTGCCAGATTCGATCTTACCAGCAACGAAAAGACGTATTCTGAGGTCAAATTCACCGCGGAAACTATTTATGATCACTCAGTTTTAAAACTTTACGTAAATGTTTTTAAAATGTGTATATTTATTAAATTGTTATTTTAAGATAGACTATAACCTCAATTGTTCTTTTTGAATGAAAAAAATATTGAGAGGTATAAAACCTTCCATTCATTTAGCTGCTGAAATTAGTAAATACATCCTTTCAGTCTTGTACAGACAGAATGATTACTATTATGATTATAATGATTTGGGTTATTTCAGTAAAATTTGGGTTATTTTTCAAAGTCATTTTTCCAGTGATTTTTAGCCATCCTGAGGTAACATGAGAGGCTCCTATTACTGGTCTGTTTTACCAGATGTGTTCACTATAACGTTACTGTATTGGCTACTTTAAAATATAGTTTTCTTTTTCACATTATCAAGTTTTGTAAAGCTTCATAAATTTCCCACTTTGGCTGAAAAGTTGTCTCAATATACACTGCCCGGCCAAAAAAAAAAATCGCAGCTTCAGTCTTTCATTTGACCATCTTTATCTTTGATTAAGGAGCGTTCATTCATTCATTCATTCATTCATTCATTGTTTGGATGAGCTTATGCAATGTCTCAACATTTTTTTCATCCTAGATTTGTATAAATTTTTCATGGAATCTTGTATTCAGAGCAGGAGAGTCAAACCACTCCATATAATCTTCTGTACCACATCCCAAAGACATTCACTGGGGTTAAGGTCAGGACTCAGTGGTGGCCAGTTCACGTGTGAAAATGAATGACTCTTTCACAATTTGAGCCTGAAGAATCTTGGCATTTTTGTCCCGGAATACGTCGCTGAGCCTAGACCAGACCGTTGGCTCTTAAGTGCTGTATTTGCTTATTTATGTTGAAACGGTGACCTTTTTTGGCCAGGCAGTGTATACTTTCATTCCCGCTGCAACCTGTGCTGAATACGAAAACCCTACACTTTTTGGTAACCAATAGAAATACTGGTTTAGTGCAACCCCTTCCCCCAGGTCTTAAACGCAGCCAGCAATGTGAATTTGGAGAAGCGATGTTACATTTGGATTGATTACAGTATGTACTGTATATGATATTATTATAGGTAACACAGCTATTCATGACATGAGCCAATAAACACATTTATTTGGGGGGGCTAAAGCCTAACGACACCCCTGGAGTTGAAACACACACAGACATACCCGCCTCCCCCTACCAACATTCATCCAACAGAGGCTGGGGGATTAGGGGCCTGAGCACAGGCAGTTTTTGTTCCCATGCCTAACGGTGCCCCTCATTTGAACACAGACAGAAGACAGACACTGATGTTAAATAAAAATTTCTCAACACGCAGATTTTTTTTCTGTTAATTCATAGTTGTAACCCTGCAACCATTTCCAGGATAAGCAACTGAAAGATGGTGGATTCACAGATCATAGTAGAGAAGTCATCTTCATTACAATTAAACATGCTAACGACTGGACGGCATCCTGTCCAGGGTTTAACCCAGACTTGTGCCCTCTGTTGACGGCAATAAGACGGATGCATA
Source organism: Gymnarchus niloticus (assembly GCA_009936485.2). Taxonomy (NCBI): domain Eukaryota; kingdom Metazoa; phylum Chordata; class Actinopteri; order Osteoglossiformes; family Gymnarchidae; genus Gymnarchus; species Gymnarchus niloticus. Next base: position 5,916,220 of record JAACJT020000037.1, read on the forward strand.
TCTGTCTATCCTTCTATACTGCATTCCACAGGTTAAAATGATGGCAGTTCTACAGCACTTGAATTCCAATAAATATTCTTTCTTTCGCATACTTAACCATCAGCAGTGAACATTAAATAGTGAATACAAGTATTAATTCAAAGGAAGATAGTACAATTAAATTGACAATAAGATATAGTTCTAATTTTAAAGAATGCAGTAGATTCTTAACACTTCTGCTAATCAACTGTTTTCAATAATACATTCAACAGCTTGGATACATTACAAGGATTACAAAGAGGAAATCATTTCTACAATAAATCTCCCCACAACCCTCATCCAAATAAGCGGTTAAAATACGAATGGATGGAAAATATAACTTCCTTACATTCAAAGATAATGATAATCTTTTATCACATAAGAACAAGGGTAATTTAAAGCAGTAAAACTAAAAAAAATCCACTTCCACCACATATTCTGAAGTGACAAATCATCAGATTTTCATGAGTGACTTGACATTTTCATATACAAATGAGTTTATTACAAAAGTAAAAATCACTTTTTAAAATGTTCACAACTTCAAAGCACAATGTTTCAGAGATTAAAGAAACATTTAGATCATTTTAACAACAAGCTGTATCATCCACCAAAAACAAATTTAATTAGCATTTAATAATACACAAGTTATTTTTAATTCCAGTGTGATAATCACAAATCAATATGTTGGATAGTAACAAATTACAAAAGCAAAGGTCAAGATCAGTTCTTTTTACCCTGAATTCTTTGGCATAATCAATGCTCCTGTTCTTTCCACATTATTACCATTCAAGCTTCCCTGCAGTTTCGATGTCAGTCATTTTATCATTGATAGCATCCTTCTTTTTTGCTGCTTCCATCTCTGTAGTGAGATCCCTACTTATTTTGCTGAGTGTCTGTATTTTCTCTTGGAGTTGACCAGTAGTGTTCTCAGTGTCAAACCCTGTCACTGGATTGGCCATTCCAGGGTTTGGCCCAGTGAGCTGCAGCAGGCGTTGTTCCAATGCTTCTGTGTTTCGGGCAAGCATGTAACTCACTTTTCTCTGGTGTGCTAATGCCTCCTCCTTGTCATTCAACTAGAAGGAGATGGAAATAATAAAGGAATATGGTCTCACGATAGATATACAGGCAGTTCTTGGTCGACTTAGTAACCTGTTCCACAAATACTTGCACAAGTTTAATTTCACGTGTCAGATTCGACTCCCATACCATTCAAGACACCTTACAGCAAAAAAAATACAAGTCAAAAAATATACGCACTAAACTCTGAATCAGTTGCTGAACACTTACAAAGCTGCAGGATGTCGCCATTGCTAAGTATGACCCAGCCTCAGATGGCTTATGAATTGCGTAAGTCTCCTTTTTGTGTTAGTGCTTCTGTAAACTATGTATCTAAATTTTTTTTTGCGCAAATCCGTATTTATGCAAGCCAGATTTACTCAAGCCGAGACCTACCTGTACAGATAGTAAACTCACTGAGATCAACAGCAATGTTTTTAAACAAATTATCATCACCTGGGGATCTATTCAAATAAGACTAGGTCAAAATATAGAGTAGAGGGAAACACACGCATTTTAGTGCATTTATCAAATAAGGTCAAAGGAAGCAAATGATGTCAGGCTAACTGTAATTCTGCCTGCTTACTGTTGAATACCGGTTATGGATTATGAAATGTCATCTGATGTCTGACTGACCAAGTCAACTAGGTCATGCAGCATCTTAGCCAGGTCAGACATCTTTCCTTCCGGTGTGGACTGCAGCATCCCTCTTAGTTTCTGAGCCACCTTGACAGAACCTTGCTTGAAAGACACTGACAGACACATCCCATTGGAACACACATTTGCATCTGTGATGCTAATATTGATTTTGTACAGGCCAAATGAAACACTCTAAATCTAACTTAGCAGTATGTGACAGGACCAAAGTTCCTTAACATGACTTTTTACACCTCACCATCTCTCCTACGGCCACAGAGAACATCTGTGTGAGCGTGGCTTTCTTTCTCAACAAGATGGAGGACCTGGTCGCTCCTCCTCTTCAGCTGCTGCTCAAAGGCAATACGAAACGCATCTGCCATCACGTAGGCCTCCTCCTTCATCCTACTCTGCACCTCCAGCTGAAGCAAAGAACCAGATTGTTCCCCTACTGTATCAACACTCCAAATGCTATACCAAATGTAAAAATAGAAAAACAAAAAAGGTTATTTCCTTCTGTTTTAGAATTATGGTTTACACAAAGTAAACATAGGACTGTATTGTCCCATTGACTTAAAAAAAAAAAAGAAAAGAAGTTTGCAGACATGCACATTTTTCACTTAAGTGTATTATCCCAAATGACTAAAGCGCAGACTTGCACGCCCTGAGGTGAGTTACATCCTTGGGGTTGAGAAAGGCCAAAATGTGGGTGTGTTGCATGCTAATTTCCATTTACGTATATTCTCCCCCGAACTTAATTCGATTTACCATCATCTTAGATTTATGCATTCTGAGATTCGTATTAAATGACACTGCATGGCAAAAATGGTATTGCACTGTTTTCGTCAAATAACAGAATGAATTGTGGCACTTAGTCGCACTGGAAGCATCCGCATACCAGTGGAAAGGCTGTGCGATTCCCATTCAGAATCAGAATATCTTTATTGTCATTGTAACGAGTACAACGAAATTAAGTGCAGTCCCTGTGTCAGAGAGATGTGTACATGAAAATAAATAAGGAGAAATATATAAATAAGGAAATATAAAATATGGGAGCTAGCATATGTACACTAAATACCAAAATATGAATTGTAGTCTAAAATGAGGTCGGTAGACCACAGTCCATCTGCATGAGACATATTGCACGAGTCCTTATTGCACATGGGAGAAATATAAAAGAGGGAAGCTAGCATATGTACACATTATATCTGTGTTTCAATTATTTTGTCTTTGTCATTTTATTTCATGTCAAAATCACCACCCTCCCCACCACTGATGTATCTTATCACTGGTGTTTATTGAAACCTTATTTTTTTCTCTGCAATACATTTTTAAACAATTACCACATGACAATTGTTTTAATAAATGCTATATGCTTTTTTTGTTATATTGGCATATTTATGTGGCTGTTTATTCAAACATTTCCACTTGGTCTTCAATGAGTTTCAAACTGGCTGTCGTTGTATCCTTCTTAAAGCTACAACCCATGACTAATTCTTTATGTGGATTTAAGATTTGATTTATATTGTCAATGAAAAATCCGTGTTCCAGATTTTACTTTCAGCTAAAATCATTATGGTACATTCCCCCTTCGTGTCAGTTTTTGAGTTTACACTGCCTCTCTCTCAAGCCCACCTTCGTTCTGGTTACGCGCTAGGGGTGGAGTACTTCAGCTGACAGGAGAATATGCAAAACAGCAAGGCATGTAAAAAGTTACAAGGAAAACAGACTTAAGCGCCTGTTGAGAGAATAGAGCCCATAGTCTTTCCCTTTACAGTATCATTGCTGGTTTCGATAGCCGAAACCTCCCAAAAGCTCTGATACAAGAAGAGCAGAAGGCAAATTATCTTGTGAAGCCCTACCTCCTTTTTGAGCTGAAGTACATGCTTGCAGCTGGAAGCCCCAGCCTTGGCACAGAGGCAGGAATCTCCCCCACTGGTGCTGCAGCAGCAGGCACCAAGCACAGCCATCTATGAACAAATGCATAAATGAACAATCATTTCATACACTCTGAACAACTAAGATCAGAAAAATGTTACGTAAAAACTTCGTCCCATAATTATAGTACTGCAAGCACAGTCCATCTGCACCCCTGTTCTACTGTCCATACTTCTAAAGCTGTGCTGTCTGTCTCCATGTTGCTGCAAGGGGGAAGAAACCCCTTAAAAGCTCTCTGCTGCTCAGCACTCAGCAAGGACATAAGCTCTAGGCACCGTTGGCTCAGGTCTGTGGGGTAAAATGGGACATGAAACACACTACAGGCTAACAATAATAAGCTTAATTTAATTGTACTCCTACTTAAAATGCATCATAATTCATATTACAAAATGTAATCTGTCTTTTACATGGGTCTGGTTTTTGAGGAATTATCCAACTTTCATTACTGTTGTAAAAAAAAAAAAAAAATCGTACCCAGAAATAACCATGACTAAATTGTGCAGATACTGATGGAAAGACAGGGTTTGGAATACCTACTGATATTCTCTGATCTCAGTTCCTGCACCTCCTTCACAGTTTCTTCGGCTCTTTCACTCAGTGTTTTATTTTCAATGTACATCCTGATACCAGAAACACATGCAGAACCTTTATTCACACAGCAGTGCTAATCTGTTGGTTTTTCCTGTCTACAAATTTGTAAATTCTATTCATTTTGAATTCATTAATATGACAAATGTCTGGATCCAATATTACTGCATTGAAACCTACCGTTCATGCTTATCTTTCCAAGATTGCTCGATGGTCTTAAACTGTTCCTGGTTGAAAGTGATTTCCCACTGTAACAAATTCACTTCCTGAAAGGAAACATAACTTAAACCAAATGTGGGCATGAAATGACATTTATTGCCTACTTTAAATAATTTCTGATTTAACACTGTCTGCAATGAACTGCACAAGTGAAGTGTCACGTTTCATAATTAGCTGTTTTGCATTTAAATAAATCTCCTCTGAGCAATCAGAGTAAGACATGATGGAACCAAAAACGAGACCATATAACACTGGATCTACAGTACACTGAGTAATGTAGTTACTTGAATCAGAGTACCAATAAATAAAGGAGAGACACTGCAAAAAGAAGAAAGACTTTCACACTAAATTTACTAATCACAATTACAAACACAACTAAAAAAACAGTTATATTAGGTTGAAAGCCAATTAGCAGTATGTGTCAGCTATAAAAGAAGTCTGACAATCGACAAATTGGGATGTGAGTTTTCTAAACTAGAGGCGACTAATAGACTAAGGGTAGCTAGTTGATAACCACCACAAAAGTATGGCCTCAAAAATTACCACAAAGCCTGAATAAAAACTGTGCATTGCCAGAATTTACGGCAGGACTTCCAGTTAAAAAAAAAAATAATAAAAAATCATCACTGGTTTCCAAGGGTAATGTACAAATACAGATAACCTGGGGTAAGAAGCATAAAATCTGGACCTCTGAGCAGCAGAAAGAAGGGCTAAAAAATAATGATTAACCACTTTTCCTACATGTGGATGAGTTTAATTTGGAGAAAACCAACATATGCCATCAACCGAAAATGCCAAATGCTACGGGGAGTGATTAGTTCCAATCATTGCTTTGTGTGGTCATATATGGTCAAGGAACACAAAGCCAATTCATTGGACCAGGTCCACCCTGTGATGCAAATGCTGTTCCCTGATGATGTTCCCAAATTCCAAGATGACAAAAGCTCCATACACAGTGCTAAACAAATTAAGAAGCAACTCCATAAACACAAGGATGAACTCAAACACCTTTAACGGTCTCTTCAATTACAAGACCTAATTTAGTCAATTCTGGAACGTAGACTGTGAAGTAGATTTCCATTTCCTTCATGTCGAGAAGAATGGGAGACTTTTCTTCTCAATTAAGGTCGAATAATCTGCTGTACACAGTTTAAGATTTTCATGACAACATTCCAAGAATAACTGAAGCTTGTCCCCGATTTTAATATATTGTCTCCATTAGCTTATTCACTCTCTGTTGATATCTTTGTCTTATGAAAGCAAAGATATTAAACTCCACACGACAGCCAACAAGCACATTTACCTTCTCCAATGCCTTGTATCTCTCCTCGCTTTTCTGTTGCAAAGTCTTGGTATGACTGGTTGCTTTATCAAACATAGTCTTCGAAGATACAACAAGAGAGGCCAAAAGAAGAATTAGTAAAAAGTTATAACAACACTAACATTTTTAAAGAGCAGCTTGACATAATGAAAATGCTAGAGCCAAGAGGAATCTTTACCCGACTCTGTAGTATTTTTAGGGCTTCATGCTTGCCCTCCAGGTGGCGCTGTGTGGCCTCCAACTCACAGCGCAGCATTTCAGTCTCCTGTTGTACACAGTGGTATATAACATGGGCCACTTATATACCCGGTAATACTACAATGATACATTTACCAAGACCATTTCATGGATAATTGCTTCCTTCTTTTTATTACCTTTATTTTAAATTAGCAAATGGCCTTATGAATATCAACATAACATCTGTCCATCTTCACTCATACCATTCAGGGTTGCAGGGGCCTGGAGCCTCATTTATCGACACTGCATACACACAGATTTCTGCTTATACCGTGCATACGATTATTTCTATGCAATGTATGAGGTTTATGAAAATGAACAGAAACTGAAGAAAGTTTATGCACAGGTATAACCAGGGAAAACGTAAATGCACAGCAGTTCTCCAGCTGAACTGAACACCACTTCCGTCATATACAATCTAAATGTGATTAATCATAACTGACTCTGAATATGGGGGCTGGGAGTGCCTTTGCTTTGGTTTAGTGCATGACATCCCATGAGATTTATGTCTAATGGGCCTGAGATAGAAGCAAATTCTGTAAACTGTGACTCTGAAACGTAAGACTTGACATGTATATATGAAAATATGAGGCAAATCGCATCTGGTATTGGTTCAAAATAGGACACAGCGTTTTACCTTTCAATACAGGACAAGTGGGAAGCCTACTCTAAGTTGTGCCCCTGCTGCAGCATTTTTTTTTTTTTTACTTGTTATACCAAGAGATTAATGGCTATTTTGATTAACTTCCACCTCTGAGACAAGTACTTCCATTTCCAAATGAGTAAACCTGTGTTGTTTCTTTCTCTTTGCCTTTTGTCCAAGATACCATTTTCACTTGACATTTATGTGAGAAAGATCAAAGCCACATACAGTATGTCTTGTTGGGGGCATTTCCATATGGAAATAAGACATGAGTATGAGCACAAATGATACAAACGATTGGGATTTATCAAGCTTTATGCTTACAGATGTGCACATGACATCTCTATGCAACGTTGATAAGTCTCCATATTCTTGTGCATATGAATCTTTTAAATTCCATGCACATGACAAAATTTAGACCTCTTTCTATGCAATGTTGATCCCTGGAGCCTAACCCAGACAGCAAAGAACACATGACAGGGATACACTGGCAATGGGATGTCAGTATTATATACTGCTCTCTACTGTTTAATGCTCCAATTCAGCTAACAGTTTTGTCAGCACTTAATCTGCATTAAAACAACAGTCAAACCAGATCCAAGTCAATAATCCAATTTCTTAGATATAAAAAACAGTGGCTTTAGCACACGTGGGCAGTGTGTAGCTCAATGAGTTAGGAGTTAGGAGACTGGAAGATCACTGGTTCAAATCCCACAATTAGCAAAAAGTGCCCAAATCACAATAATTCCAAAACTGCTCCAGGATCACCGTACAAAAGCCGACTGACTCTAACTTTGCTACCACCTGTATGTGTGTGTCCTCACTTGGCAGAAGTTCTTACACAGAGTAACTGAAAACCACTAAAGCACACAGTTTAGGATGTGTACTGGTTATATTTCAAAAGATGAATCAGGCCTATGTGCTGACCTCTGTTACTTCCTGGAGTTGGTGCTTCAGTTCCTCATTGGAAAGATCACCGAATGAACCTGGAGAAAAACCAAACGTACTCACAGATGCATAATGCATTTAAAAATTCATGCAACAACGTGCGACATTTGACTCAACATGTCCTTTATGTTCTCTACAGAGCCTAAGTCAATAGTCTGTTTGCATTAATCCCTCCAAAGAATTTAATGTTTAAAGAGGCTCTTTAATGTGTGACTGGGCATCATGGTCATTTCATGGGTGAAAGGAGGGAAAACGAACTTTTCTTGACACTACCGTGCAGAAAGAAAACATGAGCGTTTTAGTAATTCTAACTTCTGAAAAATCGCCCTTCATAATGGATGAGAACTACAAGCAAATATGTAAAACGCACATTTTGAAGACATATTAAAGGACACAAAATTTTATGCAGATTATTTCAACAAATCTGTTATGTGAGCAATATAAATTATTTAAAACTAGGGCTGAACGATTAACCGATTCCAAATTGAAATTGCGATTTGCTAATCGCGTCGTTTCAAATTGCGAAGGCTGAGATTTAGGACATGGATTACACAGCCGGTCTGACCCAGGCTTTAAAGCTGTCATCTGAATGTTTTCACAAACTCATGCCGTCCTCCTTGTGTGACAGTCATGCTCACCAATCAGAAGTGGCCCGAGGCGATTGCGTATACACCCACCAACAACAACACGTGAGACCCAAGGGAACGTTTACGCTCGGGGATCAGCCAGAAGCAAGGCTGGACAATTCAGTCCTGAAAAATCACTTCCGTGAGTATTTCGGGTTTGAGACGAGAGATGTCGCAGCTTTTGTGACAATCGTTTTATCTTTGATTGTTTCATGCTAATTAAAAAAAAAATAAAGACATCCATCCATTGGAAGCAATTCATATCTTTCAGTTGTCATCCTTGTATTAGAATAAAAGGCGGTTAAAATTCTGATGGTCTCTTGTGTGGCTGCGTCGTGCTTTAAATGTATTACACAGTGAATACTCAACTGAAGCTTGACTTTAAAAAAAAAAATCACAAATCAAATCAAATCAAATCGCTATATCTGTCAGAAAAATGGCAATTATATTTTCCCCAGTCGTTCAGCACTATTTAAAAGCGATTAACGAGGTGGCCTTTCTGTACGGTATTAACAATAAATTTGAAAACAATTCCAGTAGTTTTGATATAGAATAAGAAATCTAAGGACTTTGTGACATGGTACAGCTAGAAACATCTGCTTCCAAACGAATTCGGGAAGCAGGGAGGTCAGTATTGTTATTCACACTAAAACCTAATATACTGCAAGCCAACTCAGTAATACAAAATAATTCAAAACCCTTGTTTGTACAAAAATCCAGTTAATTTGGGTTTTGGTGTAAAAACGTCTGTTAATTCCTCAGCTGGCATAATTAAAATGTCTGGATCACTAGTGCTCTAGTAAGAAGCTTACCTGTGAGGGTAAGGCCTCTTGAAGTCCTTCCCTGCTGCTGTGCTGCTGTGTAGCAGGTGCCTCCAGGCTTCTTGCTCAGCCCATCCCCCAGGTCTCCGTCCAGCATGTCATCTTCGGGAGCTCCATTCACACCAAGCTGCATGGGGCCTTCTGTGTCTGCTTTGTAGGAAAAATAAACATGCATCACTCTCCTCTATACATGCCTAATAATTTGCTATGAATGTTAATCGTTTGCATTATTTAACATTTCAACACTGACAAAGACCATTTCTGTCTCAGCCGATACACACACACACACTATTTGGCTGACAGCTCAAATGTATAAAAACGGTTCAGAAATATCCATATTCAGAAAGCACTGTGCTCTCCTATTATAAAAAATGTCTATTTCCAGCTTATTTCCACTTTGCTGATCGCATTTAGGCCTGCAGCAGCTCAGCTTTCTGTAGAAAAGGGGAATTCAAGCACTCTTTAGACCTTTATAATATTTACACAGAGCGACAGAAGACTAATATATGGTCAGTATGCATTTAATCAACATTCGTTATATTGCCATATAATTTCCCATTGAGGTGTAATTGTGA
>JAACJT020000037.1:5939697-5949994 GCA_009936485.2 Gymnarchus niloticus
TAAAGCGCTTTGTGACCGTGCTCCGTGTTAAAAGCGCTATATAAATAAAATTGAATTGAATTGAATTGAATTGAATTTACATTTTTCTCTGGTTCTTTTACTCATCTCATTCGTAAAATGTTCACACAAGATGTCGTTTAAAATTACACATGCTCGTAATCTGCCTTTGCGTTGTTTAGTTTAAACTTAACCCCATGGTCAAGACAGTACCTCGATACGAAAATGCTTGTTGAGACTGCGTTTGAGTGACACTAGTGTAAGTCTGGAAACATCACATGTAAAAGATCTTATATATCTTGGAAAAAAGGTTTTTATTTATGTCAGAGAATGAAGAACTGGGCGGAAACTATTTAAAATTTTACAAAGCTGGGCCTTTACGTTCATTTTAAAAGTATTTCCATGAAAAGCGGGTGTATCTGAGCTGAAATTTTCAACAAATTTATATTTCAGCTCACGGTGCCAAAAGTTAAGAACACATTGAATATGTAACATGTCTTTTTACATCATTTCATGTATCATTTCCATATATGTATTTTGTCATCACTGTCATAATTAAATTTCACTGTTAAAGTTTACATCTGATAACTTCTTCTTTAATTAAATAGTAATATCTGTGACTGAAAATTTAAAAACTGACTAGTTTATATATTTCATCATGTCAGATACCAGAAACAATAAAAACGGCCGTTTTAAACTAAAATGAGTAGACTTATTGTCAGTTGATCATATTTGTCCACTTGCCTCCCTCACCCAGACTCCTCTCTGGATGCCCCCTCACTGAGTCTCCTCCCTCCGTCCAGCCAGGAGCTGAAGACAGGTAAAGCCACACTGGTTTGCCTGGCTAAGATGTCTGTTGGATTTGCTGATGTCAGCTGGACCTACAACGGGAGTCCAGTAACTGATGGCGTTTTCACCAGCCCTGCTACACAGCAGGCAGATAAAAGCTTTGGTCTGAGCACCTTCTTGAGCGTGAAGTCCTCAGACTGGGACAGCGACGGCGTCTTTTCCTGCAAAGTGTCACTGGGGGCTAAATTCTCAGAGGCAGAGATAAAGAAGAGCAGCTGTGCAGAGTGAGATGTTGATCTGTGTTCAGCTTTGTTCTATTTACAGTTTTCTGTTGTCGTTTTATATTCTGTAGTCAACATTTCAGTGTTCTCTAAAAGGTCTGTTAGTTTGCTTGCCTAATAAGATTCTTTTCTTGTTAGTGATAATTTAATGTCTCTGTGTTGATGAACTCGAGCTAACATTCTGTGGCAATTTAATAAAGAGCATTTCATTAAAAAAATGCCGTCTTGTTGGTCATTTTTCCTGATGAAAGTTAAACTATCCGGCATAATAATAAACCACAAGATACTATAACATTTTTAAATAATGTCTGATGATTAATTCTGGAACACTTACTTCTAGGCTGGCATTAGTGACACAAATTATTATTTTAAGATGAAACTATTATGTGTTTCAAGCAGAGTATAAGAAACAGAATATGTTTTATATGGGGGAAGTTAACTCTAACTTTGCGATTTACTGCTAAGGACTAAGCGTAATTACTATTCGGTGAGAATGTTTTTAGCATTGCAGAATCAGATTCATACCATTTCTCCCCTAGATGGCACTGTTCCCAAATTAAAGAAACTTCCTCAGTTACAACTGAGAAAAACATGCTTAAATTAAATTATTATTGTTATTTATGGTGACCATCCATCCTCTTTTCCCCCGTTTTTGTTACAATGAAATGCAAGAAAATTATGAGATGGAATCATTCTCAGATATTTTGTCTGAGATATATTTAAAAACATTAAAAAGACACTTTAAAAATTAGTGTTGGTTTGAAGTTGTTTGAACAAAACTTCAGGGTAAGAACTGAGAATGGAATGAGCTGCTTGGATGAGTTTTCACTGCTCTGTCAGCCATGCGAGTCCTGCTGCTATGTAAGAGGAACAAGATGGCCGCCCTGGAGCTGAAACTGAAAGACACCTGCTGGTCTTCACATGCTATTAATGTCTCTATGTAAATGAGGGAGTGAGATTAACTGAAGAATATCTGTCTGATCTTTTAAATGCATCCAACACCCCCCGTTTGCTTCACTCTTGGGAGGCAGGTTATTTATTTCATTCCAAGAGTGAAAAAAGCTACAAAACAACAAAAAAGCTATAAAGCAGAAAAAGAGCTGTGTTGCTGTGGAATGGATTTCCAGTAGCAGTGTGGGAATCTGGCTCACTCTCCATCTTTAATTCTAGGCTTAAAATACCCTTGTGTCTGGTTCCTTTTGAGGTTTCTTCCTCCTGAGGGAGTTTTTCCTTACCACTGTTGCCTTTAGCTTGCTCTCTGTGGACCTTGGGCCTGGGACTATGTAAAGCGATTTATGACAATGCTCCTTGTTAAAGGTACTATATAAATTAAATTGAATTGAGTTGTTTGTGCCAGAAAGGTTGGTTTAAGTATTTCAGAAGCTGCTGATACACTGGGATTTTCATGCTCAGCCATCTCTAGGGTTTACAAAGAATGGTCTGAAGAAGAAAAAAAAATCCAGTGAGTGGCAGTTCTCTGAGCAAAAATGCCTTGTTGATGGCAGAGGTCAGAGGTGAACGGCCAGACTGTTTCAAGATGATAGAAAGGCAACAGTAACTCAAATAACCACTCGATACAACCAAGGTATGCAGAAGAGCATCTCTGAATGCATAACACATCGAACCTTGAAGCAGATAGGCTACAGCAGCAGAAGACCACACTGGGTGCCAATCCTGTCAGCTAAGAACAGGAAATTGATGCTACAGTGGGCATGGGTTTACCAAAATTGGACAACAGAACATTGGAAAAACATTGCCTGATCTGATGAGTCTCGATTTCTCCTGCGACATTCAGATGGTGCTGTAAAGCAGTTTGTAAACCCTGTGGTTGAGACAGTGCTATATAAACAAAGATTGATTGATTGATAGGGGAGGATTTTGTTTTGAGCACAGAGTGTTCAAGGTTCAAAAGACCGATAAGCTGGCTTCCATTAGAGTTCAATTTCCTCTTACTAGGTGACACCCACCATATTAAATTATGGTGACATACAAGGAGTGGCATTGGATGCCTTACGTATGGTGAAAAAAACAGACAAGTCAACAACCAACACTTGATCCCAGCATGATTTGAACATGCAACATTCAGATCTAGAATCAGACATGCTACAGATGTCCCAAGAGACCCGATTGCTGTGCCTAGCTACCCAGAGTGAAGTCCAGCACCTAGAGAAGCATGTCATTTTTAGCCCTTAAATGTTAGCAACCCAAGACAAATCCTTCGTCCTTGTATCTTGGGACAGACCATTGAGTTTGCTGTCCTCCCCCCTTGTATTCTTCAAAAAAAAAATGTTCTACTTTTAGAACAGCAAACTTCTCAAATGTATATTTTTTTCTTGATTCTTCTCTTGTCAAAAAGTGACTGGGTTGCTAACGACATAGGATACGCAATAGGGTAAAAAGTGCTTTATTTTTGCAGTTTGAAAATTCCAACTAACGTCACTGTCAGTTTTTGATAAGTCTGAAAATCATAATTCCAAAAATGTTTGCTTTAAATTTTATGTTTCTGTGAGGTATTTATTGGGAAAATGTTTTGCGTGTGTGCAGTGTCTAACACCAAGCCTTTTAACAACGTGAGAAGTGGATTGACAATTAAAATAAGAATGGAGGCTGATAATGGGATTCATATATTGAGAAAAGATGACCCAAACATTCTGTGAAGTGGAAAAAAAACAAGTTGCCGTTATTTTGAGAAAGGTTAAAAATTCAGTTCGTGTATATTTTTTTCTGGGTCGCTAACAAATCGAGGTATGCGATGGTAGTTGTTGAAATTTCCACGCGTGTTAGGGTTAAAGGTTTAATGGGAAGCAAAGTGATATTTTTGAAATTCACAGTCCCAATCGGTAATTGCTAATAAAGAGTGAGGCTCAACCCAGCAAACGGAACGTTCCCACAACGTTCTAATTATGTTATTAACGTTCCTGTAATGTACCCTGTTTGCTGGGAAAGAACTCAGACCAGATCCAGAAAGCATGTACCTGGAACTTCATTACGGGTAGCACGGAAATGCAGCTTGAGCCATGTCATAGCGAGCTTGCTGTTCTAAGGGTGCGATTCTCGGCGTGATTTTGAGAAGACATGAATTCAAATCTGTTTCGAGCCCCTGTCTGGACAGCCTGAATGAGTGAGTGTCTCATCTTATACTTTCCTAGCGATTATTCCTCTCACAAGCAAGTTCAGATTCTGTGGTCATGCATGTCACAGTCATTCGTGCCCAAAGAACAACTGACAAGCGATAATTTGCACTGGAACCAAAGCTGGCACGCCTTGTGGCCATGAGAAGTGTAGCTTGTTGCCATTGTCTTTGGCCATATCTTGACGGGAGGTGCTTTATAAATTTCAGTTGATGGTTATTCCCTCATTTCTTTCAGTATCATGTCACTGATGTTCGTGGTTTCTTTTCTTAAGTGGCCTCAGAACACACAAACGAAAATGAAATAAGGAATGTAAAGTGCTCATCAGCATCACACTGTACAAAAGAATAGGTTTTACGTTTTTGAAACAGCCTCAGCTCAGACATACATGATCTGCTCATCTGCTCTCTCTGGTGGACAATCCGTGTGTTCAATAAAGAAAAGCTTATACATTGTATAAAGCAGGGGTCCTCATACTTTTTAACCTAATTGCCATTTCACTGTCTTTTAAACTTTCAGCAGAGAAGCTCAATAGCTAAGGCGCTTGACATGAATGCATCTTTCGGGGGTGTCACTAATTTGTAGTTTCATTGGCTTGACAGCTTCAATGTTGGCATCAGAGGGGTTCTGAAAAAGCCATATGTCTTTAGCAGGGACATGAAACTCTTGAAATCTCATTTGAAACTCACTGTGCCACATTTCCAATCCAATTTTTGGCTTCTCTGTTGATAGCTTCTGAGCTATGGGGAAATGGCAGAGGGTGTCCTTTACTTGCTTAATTTGGAGGCACAGTTTAACTTGTATTAGAAATTGGTGTATGCAACACATATTTTATGCTCATAAAAGGTTACCAAAACCATCCAGTTGAATAAACTTCGGTATTCTAACAACCCGCTAGCCCTGGCCAGATTACCTGCCAGCCATCTAACTGTAGGCAATTTAATGTTTATTATTAAAAGATAGCCCTGTATTGTATGATCATGAAGTTAGTTTTAATTGCATAGCTTTATTTCCTATTAATTTCTCTGGTAATTTACTTATTGTAGCAACCTGAATAACCCACGAGGGATTGTAGAACAACGAACCTTTTACTGACTTTCCTACACAGGTTACTGTTGGCCATAATCCACACCATTTTACACACAACCCAAATACAGCAACAGAGACCGTCTTCAAAACCATGCGCTTCATTCACCTCTCACCCACGTCACAGCGCTCACCCCCCTTATATACCCGTTCCTAATATCCCAATTTCCCTTGCTCTTAAAGGGAAGTAACCCCATCATTATAACTATGATTCACCAGGGTCTTCGCATTATTTAGTATTTTTGTATTCTACCAAACAAATCATCCAAGAGTGCAGCATTATTAATATTTCAATTAAGCTATAATGTAAAAGACTATAACTTAGTAAGTTTGTTAAGTGAGCATGCCTGGGGGTAGCTGTGACAATAACGACAGAGCTTTAAAATGATAGGGTAAAAGTTATAGTTGCATATGTAAAGAAAGAATCAGGAGGAGTCTTAATACATGAAATATAAAGTGTCTCTTACTTTCAACAAGGTATGCCACTTAAACGGGACACTTTCTACCGTACTCCCATTGCTGGGACTTGGGACACAAAAACAACTCAATTGACATCATTATTGGTGTGAGTTAATTGAATCCGTATTGTTTCTAAAATGTTTGAAGATGAAATTCTGGTTTGATGGATTCCATTTCTTTTACTGTATTTGTGTTAATTGATGTATAATAAAGATTTGGGAAAAAATCAAGAGCAAAAAAAACTAAAATGCAAAAAAAAAGCAAAGAACTTTATATTTTTATTTTGACACTCAATATTTTGCTTGCGGTTTTGAAAATTTTGTTTAAACACTTTTGGCACAAAATGAACTCCATGATAAAGATCCCATTCCTTGGGGATACTCACACACTGAATAACTTTCAAACTTTTAAACTTGATATGGTTCCTTATTAATGTACTGTCCTTCAGTATTTATGACAATTCAAAATGGATCCAACAAAGAAACACATACGCTTTGCAGAGAGTAAACAAAAAAGTATACACACTGTCTGTGGAATGTATATATAGATACTGTAGAATACATTTAAACAATAAGTATACAGACTGATAATTTATTAGGATAAATTGGATGACATTGTTTTCAGTCATAGGACTTTGCAAATGACATTGATGGTTTTCTGAGTGTTATCATGATGTAGAGAAAATGAGTTGGTTTGTCAGGTCCTTCCCCTCTGTACTGAAACCTCAGAGGAGTTTTTGTATGGGTCTGTATAAGACCTGTATCACTGTGATATTCAGACAAGGAACTAAACTGATTGCCACTGGTAAATCCCTCTCCTTTTCTATATGATCTGGTTCTCTTACTCTTTAAAATGTTCACACAAGATGTCATTTTAAATTGCACAATGCTGATAATCTGCCTTTGTGTTGTTTAAACAGAAGTTTAAGAAGGTGCCTTGTTAATCTTGGTTAATACTGTGCTCGAGTATCATTGGTAGGAATTTGGAAAGACCAGTTTAAAAAAGGCTATATAGTTTGGAAAATGTTTTCTTTTATACAAGTCATTTTGCATACTTAATGTATGTGAATGAGTTTAAGAGCAAAGAAAACATTTAATATGTATTTTCTATGTCATACCATTTTGAAAGATTCATGTTTGTAAATAATGTAATATTTAACACTTGTTTAAAAAGTGAATTATAGTAACTTTTCGGCAACTGCATATTCACATTTTTATTTAAATGAAATTTAAAATATTTAAATTAAGAAATTAACTGTCTTAATGTACAAGAAATGCTTTATGTTACTTAGTGTAAATTAAAAACAATAAGGAAATATTACATCCTACATTTAAACTAATTTTATATTTATCATTTTTACTTTTGGTTGCTCACCTCCCTCACCCACATTCAATACTCTGAATATGTTAAGTCATGCATTTCCACAAGGGGGCGTGGTGCCTCAGAGGTTAGCACTGTTGCCTTGCACCTCCAGGGTTGGGAGTTTGTGCACTAACTGGCATGTCTAAATGGTCTGTATTGTGGCCGACGTTTACAAACTTCCGTCTATGCATTCAACATCTGACCATATTCAATGAAATATGTTACAATAAAACAGCAGTTAAAAACATTAAAGAAGAATTTTAAGAATGTTTCTGAATGAAATCGGTTTATGGTAGGTTCCTTCGGTGGTGTTCCCCGCCTGCTGCCCAGTGCTTTCTGGATTAGCTTCTAGACTCATAATGATCCTGAACTGAAGGAATGGTTTTGAAATGTATGTGAATGGATGGTCAATGGTAAAAGAGCAGGTAAAGACTTTTATAAGCATGATGCATCACACCCTCATGCTTAGTGGTGGGGTGGAGGGGAAGGAGGACAGAAATTAGGTCCAGCAGATCAACCCTGAGGAGTCTGTGGGCTTCTCTTTTTTTGGTTCAGAAACCTGCCCCCATGGCCATGCCTGATTACTGGGGGGGTGTCTGTGAGGGAGCTTCCTCTAAAACATAGGGGTGCAGGACGTGCTACATGGCTGGGCCAGGGGACATTGCCTGCCTGAATGTCATCAACGAAAGCCTCCACCTTGTCAAACTTGCTGGTGAGCTTCCCCAGGTGGTCCTTCAGAGCCTTGAACTCTTTGTGCAAACTTCCTAGAGCGTCAGAGAGAGGTTGGATTCTGGACATAGAAGTAAAGATTGGTAAGACAGAGCATCAAAACATTTAGTTCTCATCAGCAGCTCACTTTCAGCTTTTGAGTGTTGAAGAGCCCTAACTTTAGATGGAGTATTGAATGATTTTAAGGAATCGACAGGAAAGATAACTGGGCGCTGATAAACTGCAGTCAGGAGGTAACCTATAGCTGTTATAACAGAGACAGCAAGAGAGATGTCAGCTTTTCAGAAAAACTAAAATAAGACATTCAGCTCAAAATGTGAATGATTAACAAAGCCATACTCCGCATATGCTGCTTTCTGTAATGTGAAATGTTTTTCCCCCATCTCTGCAATGACTAGCGCCCTCTAGTGTCCACCCATCGTTATAATGGCATCGCAAATTAAGTTTCTCTGCGGATTGCCCACTAATGCTTAGCAGATGCTGATCTAAATTGCTCACAGTTGAGCACTTTATCGATGATCAGATATAGTTAAGTTCATCTGGGTACTTAATTTATGACAAAATCGCCATCTTATCAGTAGGTCTACTAGTTTTACTAATCACAAAAAGACTCAACTCAATACATTTCCCATCCTAGTAAACAATTACAACTACGTAAATGGTACTTTAAATAACACAACTCACCTCCCATATTCAGGTAGAACTGTGCTGGGTTCTTGGAGAAGAAGGTCTTTCACCTGGTTCATGATAGCAAACCTCCAGTTGTCCATCACCAAGGTAAGGTTGGAACAGTGCTTGGAGTTTGTCTTCTGAGCTGCACAGAATGCCAGTCCAACAAGTGAATGCCTTTTCTGACTGTCAGTTTGGTTTGAAAGATTTTACATTATCTCAAACTGCATCTACCACCTTAGAGCAGCTGGTAGCATTAGTCTCATAACCTGAAGGTTGTGAGTTTGAACCTCACCTGTGGTAAGACCCAATTTGAGGGTAATGTGTGAAGCTCCAGAGTAGGAGTCTGTGCTGCTGTCTCAAAGGTTACTGGTTTGAATCCCCTAACCACCACAGTGGTCGTAACTCTGCTATTCCCCTTTAGTGAAGCCCTTAACCCAAAAAACACTCCACTGGATAAACAGCTGACCCTAAGCTTTGCTCTCACCTGTATTTAGGTGTGTTTGTCTCATGTAGAAAAAGAGAAAAAAAAAAAAAAAAAAAAAGTGAAAACATAGGAATTCCTAAGCACTTGTATATTTCACTCCAAAATGTTAGAAATAAGCATCTCATAAAAAAAAAAAAAAAAAAACAGGGTTCAATTCTCTTTACAGGATATCAAGAATAAAGACAAAAAAGGTTTTTCGAATTGCTATGTGCAGGTGTCCAGTCTGTCCATGAGGCTCCATGAAGTGGTAAACCAACGCTAGTTATGTGTCAAATCACATCTATTTGACTGTTCTTCAATCACCATATGTCATGCACTGCAAAGTAGACATAAAATATACATCATAAGGAGCAGTCAGAGGAAAAGAGGTTCACCGTCACCTCTGTAGTCCAACTCCAATGGCTGTCTCTTTGTCTTCTGCGCACAACACAGAGTGACCAGGTAGAGTACAGACACTAAATTCTTCATCTTCAGGGACCGATTGACTGCTCTGATTTCATTGATTTGCAGAATCAGAATGTTGGGAGGTCCCAGCAGGCCTCCTGGAGCCAAGGAAAAAAAAAAAAATTACAAATTGCTTTGGAAAACAATGTTAACAAACAAAACCCACTTGTATGTAATGCCATAAACGACTCAGCTGCTAGTCATAGACTACATGAAGACTGCTTATTTAATTTACCACCTAACTAGTATAGATTACATCAGCATTTTACACATACTATTAGCTAAATCAGGATGCATATTTGAATTACATTTGTCAAAAATAATATTCAACTAAACTGGGCCTCCAGTGCTATATAAATGTATATGTTGACTAAAGTCTTTGAAAAGTGTGCATTAACAGTTTCCCCTGAACACATACAGCATACACCTGTCAAGCAGCACTATTTTTTACCTTCTCTGAGCTATGGTAGAGGAGGACAGCTCACAATCATCCTTACTAAGCAGTGAGGTAAATACCTGAATAGGGGCTGGCTTCACAGGCATGCAGCAACGTGGAGCTCGTTAGTCTGCGACAGCTGAAGTGCTGACTACTCATGACCCAGGCTACCTTCTTATATGCCTGCTCAGAGTCCCTCCCCAAACTGTCGTGGCTGTTTTCCAAAAGAGGAGGGTGGGTGCTACTCAGGGTCTGTCCAGCTAACTGCTTTCCTGCAGTTCGTCATGTGCAGACACACACAGCAATATACTCTCCATAGAAACTCTGTGAAAAGTATCTAGACATGTCTATCCATTCTTCACAGTGCTCGGCTTTAAGGTAGTACCAATAGAAACCCTCTGAGAAGTATCTAGACATGTCTATCCAT
>JAACJT020000037.1:5950094-5977154 GCA_009936485.2 Gymnarchus niloticus
TCCATTCTTCACAGTGCTCGGCTTTAAGGTAGTACCAATAGAAACCCTCTGAGAAGTATCTAGACATGTCTATCCATTCTTCACAGTGCTCGGCTTTAAGGTATTAACACCATCTCCAGGGAAATCCACCAAATTTGGCAATTGTATTTACCTACCGCAAGTGAAGATTACACTATTTTTAAAAACCCCCTTTTGCTTGGGAATGTTTCAATTACAAAACATACTTTTTAGTTACATCAGCACTTTCCTCCTGCCAAAGCTCAGCTCTAGCAGGAATCCCAGTTATGGGTACTTCTGCAAAAGTAAAATTTAGAAAATGAGATGGGAGCCCATAGCTAAATTAGCCATGTGACCAAGAGTATTGTGTTTACTCTCCCCACTGATTCTTGGTTTAATTGGCACTGTAAATGTTGGTCTTGGTAAACCTGGTACTCCTATTAAACCTGTACCCTTTCCCATTATAATACGTTTGAAAATATGTGACCATGTGTCGGGCACTTCTGTTGATTTTCCTGATCATAACATTTTCACAATAGCATAAATACACAGTTGACATTAAGTACAATAGTACTTGCCTCTTATCCATCCATATGCAAGTCACCTATCCTGGTCAGGCAGGGGCTTGGAGCCTATCCCATGCAGTCAGCATAGGGTATAAGGCTGGGGTACACCCTGGATTGGATGCCAGTCCACACACATTCACTATGGCAATTTAGAGACACCAAATAGCTTGAATCTCATGTCTTTGGACTGCGGGAGGAAACCCACAATGCATTAAGTGAGCATGCAAACTCCACATGTATGAAAGAGGAGGTGGTCCTGAGGAGGCCACCCCAGTGGTCTGAAGCCACAGTGCTACCCCCAAAGCACTGGGTGAACATGCAATCTCCACATGTATGAAAGAGGAGGTGGTCCTGAGGAGCGACCCCGGTGGTCTGAAGTAACAGTGCTACCCACTCAGCCACTGTGCCTCCAGTGCCTTTATCTTCAAATTGAAACCTGTTCCTGGTCAGGTCCACTAAAAAGACATTCAGAGCAGCTGGTGAGTCTCCAACATTACATTCCTGTAGACCAGAGTAATTCTCTTAAGTGCTTCTGATAGCCATAGGGCCAACACGGGCTGAAAACATCACTCAGGTCAATATAGAAGTCCAATAAGACAGAGGGAATGAAAGACACTTTAGACCCAATAAAGCATATAAATATGTACCTAGAATAACAACAAAGTAGGTACACATCACTGCTTACTACTCTGTAGAATATCCTGTAATGTAACTAAGAATGTAAATGTACTAAGACAACCTTTCTTTAAACCGTCACGCAGAACTTCCAAACTACCCTAAAATTACTCTGAACACTTCACTGGTTTTGCAAGGGCTTGACTGAGCAAGGTCAGGCTGTACTCAGTAATGTATTGTTTTCAGTTATTTTATGAAGAAAACAATGACAATTTGCAATCATGGTATATTGTAGTATGGAGCAATAATATAATGCAATTGGCTGGAAATAAAACATATCAAACTTACATTTTTGCTTGTATGCTCACAATCAGAAATGGTACCATTAGTCCAGGAGGGAAAAATGTTACTAGCCTTAAATTAAAAGAACACATCCCGGTTCTGTTTCCTGCAGGCTGAAATAGCCAATTAGAACCATAATTTAACCTAATGAGGCTAATTTTAAGGCCTGGATGTTCAAGTGTTTTGGGCCACTCACTCACTCTTTCAAGGTAGAGTCAAAGAGCTATCTGAGATATTAAGACTATAACCTTCATAATACCTAGTGTTCATGTAAACATACAGTAAATGTTCTGCTAAATGTGTATGGTAAATATTACTGAAAAGCACAGCAACACAAGATGGCAGCCTTTCCATTCACTGTATCGAGACTACAGAAGGCATTCAATTTATGGTGCATGTTTTCCTGAGCTACAGTATAGCATCCACATTTTCCACTATGATCCCTAAAAGCACCAAACTGTTCACTTCTACGTATGTGTATTTGAACCTGAAGCCCTCTGTGAAGTGTGTCTTAACCACTGTACCATTAACTGAAGGAAGTGAGCAATTACTGAGCATCAGACACGCTCCTTGATAAACACCCAAGAATACTTTAAGGGAAAAAGGTAGGACAATTGCAACTTTCATTTGGACAAAAAGATGGAAAAACCAAAAGCTGCAATACTGAAGAAAACCCATCAACGTGGCAATGGAAAGTTACGGTCATCATGCTTATGTGAGCTACTCTCAGCTTCCTGGTTTTACCTACCATTCCAGCAGACATACTGTATAATGAATCTCCTTGGTAACTATGGAAACAAGCCAAAATTTTGTAAAAAATTACAATCTATCAGGTTTGGAATGACTACGTTTGGAATGAAGCAGGAAAAAGAGAGACTGAAATCCAGAAGTTCTAGATCATGAAGGCCAGAATATCGTATCTCACATGTGCAAAACACATTGGGCCAATAAGGCCCTCCAAGCAACAATACTACTTATTCTCAACCTCACACAGCCCTCTATAAGGTTTGGTTGTGTGCCAAATTACAGAAGCCTAGTGCAAAATAAGTGCTTTTACACCTTTACAGTAATTTATAATCTGGAAAAGAAGCTCAAAGTGTGGAAAAAAATTAACAAGATGGGACCAGTATTAAACGCTGTATCCCCATCTGCCAAGTTAGCTGCGTAGTGAAGGGATGAGAACAATAACAATGACTCAAGAGAAAGGATTGGTACCAGAGGAAAGGTGCAACAGCCCCGTACCCGCAAAGACTCAGAAACACAGCACAGAAAGTTGAGGACTCCCAGAGACCAGAGTAAACAACAAAACAATAACAAAAGAACAAGCAACGGTCATGTGTGCAATAGCCAGATTTTATTGAATCAGTGCCAGGCTTCTACACTTCTTGGAGAACCTGGCACAACTCACTGCTCCATCTATTCAAAGGTTGTCTTCAACATGAACCAGGCTTGGAAGGCAAAGTGGAGGCCTTGCAAAGACAAACTGCTAACTACAAATTTGGCCAGTGGTTGCATCCAGCTTTAGATAAGAATAACGGATTTTGGAGGGACAGGTTTCCATGCTCGTGTGTCACCATGCTTTCATCCACTGGCAAGTGAGGAAGACCAGTGTCTAACCCTTCATCAGCTTTGGTAAGTCCTCAGCGTGTACGAACCCAAGGTGAAGGAGCACTTCTCCCAGAGTCCGCCTACAATCAAGCTTGATTCTTGCAAGTTCACATCTTAAATGGGCTGAGGAAACTCTACATTAAAGGGATGTGGACAGCTTAAGGGTTACAGGAACAGGGTGCAAGAATGCTAAATTAAAACACGAAAAAAAACATTTTCTTGTGAACTCTATGGTATCAGCTTAAAACGTTTCTAGTCTGGACTTCAAGCAAGCCAATCCATTGCTCCAACCCTCTCCATCATGTTCTTTACAAATAGGCAGCCAGCAAGACCAAAGACCGGGGGTGGAGAGGGGACAGGGTATAGTGGGGCAGGTTGTGACTAACTGTGCGGAAGACTGCACATCTCACAGAGCTCTGTGCCTGGCTGGTTCATGTAGGTGCAGTGGGGGCAGGACCACACAGCAGTGGAGGATACTGGGATTGAGGCATCGCCCATGATTCCGTAGTCATCGGCAATAGAGGGCTGCCCACCAACAGTACCTGCAAAGGATGGGGGCGTCATAACAAATACAACAAATACAGCAGATCACAGCTGACATGCGAAATCTGTACACAGTTTCAATTATTTTTGAGAATGCTAATTATTGCTCTGAGGGACTGCCTTTTGTGAAGGGAGATAAAGGTTGACAGTCCGGAGACTTAAAATCCACTGTTCCCTCTTCATGCTTGACGAGGGATGCAAAGGAAAAGTGTCAGTTATGAGGGTCTTGGTCTACTCTACTCAGATTACTCATTTAGCTTGAACAAATACATAAAGACTCATGGTCAGATACTTTGGTATGCAAAAATTAACTTCAGCAGCACCAACTGCCAAAGAACAGACATCATTTGGCGACAACAAGCCTGGTTTTCCTCTTGAAAGTTCCAAAAAACTGTTGCTGTATAACTAATGGCTTTGCCAGAACAGACAAGCAGCTGTATGAGTGACTGAGGTGAACGTGTACTGAAAGAAACGAGAGGTCCAGCGAGTACAAAAGGCCAAGGCAACACTCAAAGTGTAATCGATTCACAGAACAATCACTGCGTGTGTATACATCTTCTATACATAAGCAAAAGGTCCTAAAATCCTGAACAATACAAATGCCTGTGCTCAGATCTTTAGTCAAACAAACTCATTTGTCCATTTCCTAAGTTCCTCCTTAAGAATATTACAGGGTTGTGCTCTTGCCATTTTCTCGCTCAATAATCCATGCCATTTTTCTTTTTTTTAAAACTATACGTAAAGAAAAACTCAGTAAAATCACCGGCTGAATACGAAGGAACCTATACGAAACAGTGAAAAGTTGTATGCATATGTATTTGACCCTAGGACAGACAAACCATTTCCAGCCACTTCGGTGTGCTTCTATCCAAGAAGTAATCTTTGGCTCATGTTATCACCATAGTCAACATGGCTCACACTGGGAAAAGCTGTTTATATGGCACTTTATAGCCTCATGCTAACATTCAGCTCAATAAAGACCCACTTTAACGTACAGCATCGCCAAGTTTCCAGCCTATCCCGCACCTGGGAGACTCACCACAGAGTTGCTCGATGGTCGCCCACTGCTCAGACTTCCTCCAGGCCTGAGCCAGCTCCTCATTGGATGTCCTCACTGCATCCAGCAGGAGTCCGATGCTCTCCTATAAACACAGAGGAGCCAGAGAGGCACTGAGTATTAGCGCTATCGTTATCCATAGCGTTAACGTTAACCCATGCTCTGCGAGTACTGTGCTGCTAGGGACCGGGCCTTAGTGGCCCACTCAATGCCAATGAGAAGTAGTGTTAATCTCTTCCAGATCTCTGGGGGATAATCCACACAGCAGACTCTCACAGGTCTTTCGGGAAGGTATGACAGCACAGGCATACAGAGGCCAGGGTGGGAAAGACTGAGCTAATTTGCCTTCCTCTTGCACAACATTCTGTTCACTTTAACATCGTTGATGACTAGCCTGAGGATTGGGCTGTAGGACAGCCAAGCGAGGCTGATTATGGGTTGTCAAGGACCCAGACAAAGAATAGAGAACCTGAGGTTTTGCTAGAGGTTATAAAGTGAATAGAGAGGGAGCCCCTGGAACAAGGCTGCACCTGAAGAACAGATGTTCTACCAAGAACCAATACAACAAGCGAGGTGTCAGTCATAACCGCTTGGCAACCTAATCTTCATATTTGTCCATAAAGGGAGACATTGCTGGAATTCTCCAACTTCTTCACAGATTCTAAACTTTGGTTTACTGATATTGTACATACAGTAACACACAACGTCTATCCGGCCCAACACTTAGGCTACTGTGCCTGGCATGAGCAGCTGCATGTCTGCAGCGGTCACTCACCTGCAGAGGCATGACCTCGTTGGTCACCAGGAATAACAGGAGGTGGAAGTCAGACACGAGGGTCAGGAAATTCTCAGAGGGGCTTTGAGACAGGTATGATGCCAGACTGTGGAAATCCTAAACCCAGATGACAGGCAGGTACAGAGGCACAAACAATACTAAAACATTTAGCTAAGATCAGCATGGACATCCTTTCAGCAGTCATGTCAAGTTAAGACTTTTTAGGGCTATTTGGTCTGTTAAAAACAAAGACACTACATCGTTCAAACCTTAAAATCTAAAGTTAACACCAGACATGGAGGTAAGTCATAAGCAAGTCAAGCCCTGTCAGACTACTTAGTCAAGTTAGTGTACTTAAAGTCAGGTCAAGTCAAATTCAGGACTCCACAAAAACAAATATTTCATTTAAATAAACAATTATACAACCTGGCGTATATCAATACTGCAAAGGATGACTTTGATGTGAAAAATGATTCTTTACATCTCATCATGAACAGAATTCAAAAGCCATACCAAAAAGTGCTACATTTTGAATATTTAGTTTCCACATCAAATTAAAGCTAGGAATTGGAAAAGGCTAAACTAATGACATCTTTCTATAAAAATAACTAAGTAATTTGTAACTGTTTAGGATCACTGATAACTTCACTGTTTACATATTCTCCCAGTCTGCAAATGTGAAATTTAAAGAGAATACAGTTAAGGAAAATTAACAAGTTTGAAATGTACTTGTCTTAATCTAAAGTGTGAAGACATATTACCCTCCAAAAGTTCCTATAATTCCACTGCAAGAACTCGCTTAATTATTCTAAGCTTGTAAAAGAATGCCCTTAATCTGAGGTCAGAATAAAAAAAAAAACTAGTGGAAATGTTAACGTTTTGCAAATTAAAGACTTGTGACATCTGTGTGCATAGCGTAAAAACTGCAGAACACAAACCCCTGGGTAATACTATATCATATATTCTGTGCTTATCTCTACCATTCATCCATATTTCACTACAGCTGTCTGGCTCCAAGTAAAAAAAAAAAATAACACTTTAGCTTTCTAACGACTCGTGTATTCATCATTTATTGGTTAAATATTTCACACAGATGCCATGCAGCACCTACTGGAATGACAGTATATTGTGGTCAGAATGGAAAAGTGATATTAATACTCCTCTTAATGAAACTTGTTTGTTTCATGTATTCACATAAACTGTGAATATCCAAAACTAATATTCAGGTATTGATCTACGCACCACTTTTAATCCTTAGTGTATAGAGACAGTTTTAATTTATTTTTTCCCTGGCCAGCGCACACTTAATTGTGTTTTCCAGTTATTGGTTTGCGCACCAGACTATATTTTATTATATAATGCATCCTTACACTTTACAAGATAATAATAAGAATAACTGTACTGACAGAATATTAAGTTTTCACGTCATTGATCTCAAGTCCAAGTCAAGTCCTGAATCACGGACCACCAAGTCTGAGTAAGTCAAGTCATTTTAAATACACAGTCAAGCAAGTCTCATGTAAAAAAAAAAAAAAAAAACAGTGCAACTTAAGTCGGACTCAGGCAAAGTCATCTACGTCAAGATGTCCACCGCTGGAAATCACACATGTATTAAACAGACGGCCTTTTAATGAAGAGCTGTCCCAAAATATAATTTCAATCTAACATACAAAGTTCCATAAGTACTTGGACTAGCCCACTTTCATGGACTAGCAAGACTTTCCACCTGGACCTGCAGTGGTCTGTCTTAGCTCAACGTCATGGTACATAACTTTCCACAGCTATAAGCTCCAACTCTCCCCAAGACTGCTGGAGTGTGTACTAATTTACCCTCAAATTGCTTTCCCTGAGTGTCTGCAGCATGAGACCAGAGAGAGAGTGAACACGTGAGCGAAACCGTGGACGTGGATGCGTGAGCTGTTGTGAAGAGCCATGTGCCGACTTCTAGTGACCGTCCACAGCCGCCTGGAGAAATGTGGCAGCAGAGAGGGGACCACAGACTCACAGTCCTGCAGTGTGACGCAGCATTTAGCAGTCAGCCGCGCTGCCTGACCTTAACATGTTCAAAGGCAGCTCTTTTAACCTGAAAAATGTATAACTATCGATTTAAACATTCAATTCACATACTGCTCTTAATAAAATGTGCAGAAACTTGTGGCCAGATCTTCCACACAACAAGGAATTCAAAAATCAGTTATGTCCAGTAGGTTACGGTGTTCATGTCCCATAACAATTAAGGGAATCTGTCTTGTACTGTTAAAACTCTGCCTGTATGGGGTTAATATGTATCTTAAACCTCTCTCAAGGAGGAAGGCCTACTCTATTTGGAGCTGAACCTAGTAATCCAACTGCAGATAGCCATGGACCATAGTCTGGTCCAGACTGCCTTCTTCAGCAGTCCAGCACAGATCAGAAGCTGGTTACACACCTGCGTCTCACCCAGGACATCGCGGTTCTCGATGGGGAAGCGGCAAGTGGAGGAGAAGGTATACACAGGGTCCTTGGGGAAGGTGGTGGTGATCTGTGGGGTTGAAGTGTTTCTGTTGACTAGACTGTGTTATTCTGGTCAGAATACTGATAAAGGAGGAAGATGAAGTGGGTAGTGAATTGATGTAACATCTAGGGTTGGCAGTCTCTGTTACCATAGCTACTCACATCTATGATCAGGTACTCCACAGGAAGAGGCCGGGCAAGGAAAGTGATGTCATTGCCAAATTTGTCCTTATCCTGGAGATAGGTGTGAAACAAAGCCACTCAAAAGATACTCATTGACCAGGCATTATTCAGTTCAAATTAGAAGGCTTCACTGTCATTCCACAGCAGTACAACGAGATTAAAGTGCAACTGCTCAATCGGTGCTAATAAGTAAGACACTAAAGGACTAAAAAGAATAAGTTAAGACAAGCAAAAAACTATGGATAAGACAGCGTTCCGGCCCCGTGCTCCAGTCGCAGTCGGGAACATAGGTCAGTCCCGTTACGTCTTGCCATTTGAAGGTTTGGCTCCCCGGCTCCATCAATAGTTTGCTACTTTGCTTTCAGGTCATTCCAGGTCAGGAATCAGGCACCAGGCAGCAGGAGCCCCCAAAGCCCCCCGAAACAATGGCTCTGACGTGGTCCACCAAATTAGCAGTACAGAAGTCTGCCTCAGGTCGTCAATGAAATGGTGTGTTTTTGCGTTTCAAAAAGCTTGGGCTGTGCATGCGTGTGTGCGCACGCAGAAGTGAGAAGTTTTCCTTATCCAGCTGGAATCTTGTAACTGACATCTGGTACATTAATGGCTGTGTGTGTGTGTGTGTGTGTGTGTGTGTGTGTGTGTGTGTGTGTGTGTGTGTGTGTGTGTGTCTGTCTGTCTGAGCTTCCCCAGAGTTATACCTTGTAGAACACATCAGGTACATACTGCTCCGTGCTGGACTCCTTGGCGTAGCCCAGCTCAGGCGCTTGGCGACACGGCAGCAGGCACTCGTCCCGCACCAGCGCCATGCACTGATTGGATACCTGGTAGCCCTCAAAGTGTACCTGGTTGTCGGGTCCCCCTATTGGCGGGGTGGGAAAGAGCATAAGAGTCAGGCTCCACCTCACTGGGCAGACACCACCCCCCAGGGAGAGATTCACCATGCTTTTAATTGCATTAAAAACTTGTGACGAGAACCGGAATGAGGATTCGGAAGACTGTATTACTGCAGAAAAAAACCGAAGGGAAATGGTTTTGAGCTTATCCAAGAAAAGCCTGAGGTATGTTCTGCTGGACCTTGTAGCCGGACACGCAGCCCTAACTAGCTGGCTCAGTCTGGATCTGACCAGCTGCACCGACATTCGGTGAGGCTCCTCCAGGGAAATCCCATGGTGCTTTAGAGCAGTACCTCACACGGACCGTGCAGAAATCACACAAACACATGGCGGAATCACTGAACAGTACACAGATGTGCCGATTCCCTGAGGGAAACTGGGGTGGGGGCATCTCCAACAGAGACGGGACCGGGTGTCGACCGTGTTGAACGAGGACACACCTGACGCCACCACCGTGACAAACTTTGATCCAAAATGCCCGTCGGGGGAAAGGCGGCAGAGGTTGGGGTGTTTGTTCTGGAAGTATCCGGCTGTGATACACTCCTCGGCGCTCAGGAAGTAAGAGTCCTGGACAGGAAGTTTGCCCACGAGACAAACAGACATACATTGTCTGTCAAACGTCACAAAAATTTACATTTGCGCCTCACTTTTTACAGTTATGCAAATACTAAAGCAGAAAGTATAGATAAAGAAGAAAAAATAAATTCTGTACAATCAAAATGTTGACAATGAAGGGTCATAATGACACCAGTCCATTTTAGGACTGTGCCCACAGAGCTAGGACCTTCTCTAAACGGAGATATAGCCGGACTTCTCAGGGCACTGTAAAGGCAGGTGGGTCTCACCTTGTTCCTGGTGTACCGCACAGTCCCCTTCCTCGTGTCCTCAGAGAGCAGGTCTGTGAATATCCAGCCCACCTGTGCCATGCATCATTGACACGGAGCAGTCCGTCACGTTGTTTGGTAATGAGTGAAGTCCTACAGAATTACATGGCTCATACCTTACAAAGACCCAGCTTGGCTGCAATCTCCTCTACCATTGCCTCGTTGGGATCATCCATGAGCTCCAGGCTGTTCTGTGTCCCTATCTAAAAGGTACACGCTCTGTGATACATATTCCCTATAAGACCTACGCAACACCCTCTGTCCTGCTTGTGACGTATCCGTTCACCTGTGGGGGCTCGTAAATGGCAGACACCTCGGCCCGGATGCCCAGGGGGATGTCCTTGTGCTCGGTGTATCTGCCGTACAGGTAACCCATCCGCTGGTTCCCCGTCTTTCGCCAGAAGTCCAAGAAGCGGTCCGCGATGGTGTGATTCTCGAACATGATGTTGTCCACGTGCCTGTATTTCTGTGTGACAATGCGGCACCTGTATATGAATCACTTCAGAAGGGAAAAGGATCCTTCCCAACCCCCGTCCACCCGTACCAGATGATATGATCCTCTGGGCCAACCTACGAAGGTCAAGTTGGCCGTCCTTGGGAAAGCTGAGGATACCCCAGGGTTGTGCGAGACAGTTTACCCACACGATGTCCACATGAGATGAGTGGACAGTAAACAGCAGGCTATACTGGTCTCTGTACAATTGATGAGGAGCCAGTGAGGTGAAAAGCAGGCAGCTACTGGGCTGTGGAGGAGGTGCTGAAAGCTGGAACAGGGTGACACTAACCTGCCGACTGAGGGTGATGGCGCTGGGCTGGCACTTGGTGCAGATGCCATCTGGCCAGGGCGGGTGGCCCTCACAGCCTGAGCGGACCTTACAGCTGATGTTCTCCAGGGCCACGAACTTCCCCCTGAGAGAGAGGGACAAGGCAGGCCTCATTCAGGGCAATGAGTCAGCACACAGAGGCTACAGTGCTGATCCGAAGGGCAGATTATGAGTGTGAAGACCTAGTATGGTTATGATCTCCAAGACCTGGTTGCAGACTCACTTGTCAGCACCGCCTGTCAGCTTGCGGATGTATGCATGGAACGACATGTGTTTGACGGGCGGGTCCAGGTGGTTCAGGTAGTCCTCGTCAAAGGGCTGCAGAGCATCGGACAAGTCATTGAGCATGGAGGTACGGGGGCACTTCTGTGTGACGTTCCGGTGTGCGAGTGTGCTGTACGCACTCACCTCCAGGGGAACGCAGTGCACGCACTTCCCCATGGTACCATGACGACACCTGCCATGGAGAGCCGTAAAGAGCAAGGTCAGCTGATCCATTTCCACTGGATCACTAGTAGAACTAGAAGCAAAACTCCAGCAAGAAGACAGCAGTTCACATAATACTGCAGAAAATATATCCAAGGATAGCTTTACAGCAGCAAGGGTTAAAATTCATTTTTAGGTGTGTGCAACAAAGCGTATTTTATTTGACTGTAATTTAAAGTGTAATTTATTACACAAATGAAGCTTGTAACGTCTTTATGAGGACAATAAAGTGAACACGGTCTTTAAACTGTACATAAAGCACTGTTTGATATGCTATATATTGTTATAATTGTTGGTTATCAGCCAGAATGTTGTAATGATTAATGCTTGAAGTGATAAATATCAGGTACCAGTACTCCAGAATTTTGGCTCATTCTGAAAAGCAGAATAAGTGCCGAAACTTCAAAGGCTAAAATTTGGAGGTGCTGATTCTGTGTCCCGGCCCAATTCAAGTACTGCTGATGCCTGCATCTGGCCAAAATCGGCCAGTCGAATGATGGTGGTTAGGGTTAAGACACCTTCTACAGCATGTGCTTCCTGTGACACTGGGACATAGCACTCAGCTACACCACCGAACATCCATCTTAATATACATGACGGCTCACAGCTGAGGGTGCCTGTTCCTGTAGATCTTTCCGTCTTGCTTGGCCAGGTACTGGTCAATCTCATCCTCCTGGATTTGGGGCACGGTGGGAGAGCGCGACAGGGACGACGACAGGTCTGAGGGCGAGGGTGTTGACATAGAGGAAAGAGGGGAGGCGACGTCCATGACCCCGGTGGAGAAGAAGAGAAAAAGCACGTCCCCATGTCTACAGGGAGAGAACACAGCATGGATCAGTTCGAGAAACCGGCAAGACCTATTCCACAATGCATCCACGCATCAACATCATAGCAGGCAATGCATTTTCATGGAGAGAAGGTTTTAGGTGGCTATTAAAGAGTGAGAGTTTATAAGAAGAAAGACAAGAACCTTTGTTCATCTATGCTTACAGAGAGAAAGGCAAATTTATCATAAAAAAAATAAGAAATTAAAGCCTTTACAAGACCCAAGATAACGAAACAACCAAAAACCTACAATAACCAGTTACAACCGCATGAACAATCAGAGTGTCAGGGTGGCATATAATCAAGTGGATTAACCCAGTTCACAGTAGTTCTCCTTAGACAAAGAGCACTCACTTAATATTGAGAAGGCCAAGTGTTTTATTCTGTGAAAAAATCTCTCCCGTCTTGTTCCGGTTCTGGTAGATGGAGAATCCACGTGAGCTGCATCCAAACTCCTTGGCGACCTGATAGCCATAATGAAAGAACACAGATCATGAATAGGGAAACACAGCAACACTGTCTAGGCTGAAGAATAGACAATCACTAAAGACAGTAACAACTAATGATGGGACACGAGGCTTCAAACCCGTGGTAGGTGGGAGTATCCCGAATTAACCAATCAATGCTGGTGATAACCAGCATTGATTGGTAGTTTGGGATACTCCTGCCCATCACAGGCTTCAAAGCCTCGTGTCCCATCACTAGCAGCAAGGCTGTGATACTGTACTCAGTCATCAGTAATAATCTGTGATGACCCTAACTGCAGTGGAATGGACAGCTTAGTACCCCTGGATACCTCTTATCTCACGTGCACCTTGCTGATTCCAGAACATGCTTGCAGAGTGTTAGGCCTTATCTATCTTCACATGACAGATACTAAACGTAAGCAAGATTAGGCAGTAAATAAATGAAGCTTCAATTAAACTGACATTGAAAACACCTACAATTCCTGCCCATAAAGAAAACCATCAGGCAGGTAAATCTGTCAATGAAAAGGCTGTCTGTTTGTCAGGGCACAGACACCGACATGTGTTAGTGTGGTGGTGAGGTGGTGAACACACACCCAGCAGACATCAATTGCCAAGCAGCTGGGGCTTATCAGCAATGACAGGAACCCAACCATGGGGACCAGATTATCTTTATCATTACAATGGATCTCACTGCACACATCTCAAACACATAAAGATCTTCACAATCTGTTGGACTAAGATGGCTATTAGGAAAAGGTCATCAGTCAGTGTGCTTGCACCAAGTGATCCGACGCTAGACTGGTGACTTCACAAGCTTATAAATAACGGCCAGCAAAGCTGCCATGCCCAAGGCCAGCACACGCAACCCGCTGGATACTGTTCCCTGATAGGACAGTGCAGAGCCTGGTTGGGCCGATAAGCCTATGAGGAAGCAGCGCTGAAGAGGTTGGAGTGACATAACTCCGCCCACATCCCACATCTTGGGGAACTGGACTGAAGCTCTTGTACCAGATCAAACTCCCCTAGGACATTACTACAGAGACAAAAATAATCTCCCAGTCCAAGCAATGAAAGGGGCGGAGTTTCATTACCCATTACTTTACTGGTGGATTATTTAAAGGGATCTGTGGGATGTTGCCAAGTTATTAAAGTCATGAATATTACTGGGGTTCTTTTCAGCCCTCCCCTATCCACCCATCTTCTAACCCCTTATCCTGGTCAGGGTTCCGAAGTGCACCTGGAGCCTATTCCATGCACCAGAGGGCTGGGGTACACCCTGGACGGGATGCCAACCCATCATGGGGTACATACTTCAACACAAGACACACAATCACACTCTAGGGGCAATTCAGACACACTAAGTGTCATTTCCACATTCTGTCTTGACAAATATAGATCCAGATAAGTGGATCATCCTTCAGATAAACCATGACGTTAATCAAAGCAAAAGGGAAGTAATGGAGTCGTACAGAAGGGTCACCTGAATGAGTCTGGTACCTTCTTTAGGAAAGCTGCAGCTGTTTCCCGCTTGGTAGACGGTATCCTTTTCATCCCCTCAGGTGACTGCACACGAACTATCTGTTGAAAACAGACAAACCAATAAATGCTCAAAGAGAGAGCCAAAAGATTAACAGGTGTGCGCTGATAAGAAACAGAAATGCGCAAAAGGGCCCCCGCGATCGCATTAAACAGCGAGTGTCTTACAGCTGAAACGCTGCCAGTGACACCAGAAAAAAACCTGCACTAATCCTACCCGGAAAAAAGAAGTACGTTGCTAGGGCTGTCTGGTCTTGAGGATTAATATGTTGCACTTGTTGATGTTGTCTTCAGATTCCAAAAAGGAGCGCACTGATGTAGCTGGATCGATACCGCTGACAGTTGTTCATGGGACACTGTCAGCCCGGCAGAATAAACAAACAATATATTAAAATGGTTAATTTAATTAAAACGGGCACTCGAAACTGGATGCATTTTTTTGCATGGGGGGGTCTGTATACTACAACCAAAATTCCTATGCCATAAACTTAGCTGTGCACCGGATCTGACGGGCAGTTCATTAGGATGTTTGCTTAAGGTTGACTTGACTGTCATGTTATGTTTAGTCCGTCGGTACACACTAGATCTCCGAGGACGAATATGTGTCCTGGTACGGAATTTTTAACTGTGAAGCCATTTCTGCTGACTCATCATTCTCGCAAGTCTCCATCCCACAGCCGACATTAACACCGCTGACTTACAATAGTTTCTGCCATGTTGCGAGGTTCAGTCCTGTTGCCGATGCTTATGGAATAATGCGCGCGTCTTTATAAATAATTGTCGTGACAGATATGCAGTGTGGCATATAAACAACGACGACCAGCCCCTTCTGTTTAGAAACGTTAGTTCCGTTCTTTCAAAGGTTCCGACCCTCAGCCGGCGGTCTCGCTACGTTATAACGTCCTCTGTCGACCTAATTTACGACTCCAAACTTCATGTCGGGAACGGACTGTCATGCATGTAGTATACCTCACCGTCCTTTTGTTCAAATGCGTCTCAGATCCCTTTACGTCTTAGTCACCCAATCATCTTACAAGTATGATTATCTGGAATGCAAAACTTGTGAGACTTCCCTCCCTGAGAATGTCCCTGGAGATAGCCGACCTATTGTCCCCTACCTGTTTGCGAATAAGCTTAACCCTAGAAGTTAAGCATTTTAATATGCGTCGTTATTATATACATAGGAACGTACTGAAAAAAAAAAAGAATTCTAGAAATGGACCAATACAGAGATAGACCAAATAGTATACGAAGTAGGAAACCATGATAGGCAGCACGAATATTTTTTTAACATGAGAAGTATTTATTTTGATTTAGTCCAGTGTAAAAAGTATAGGTTCACTTTAAAATCCTCTGACTTCTGATCCCTTTGTTGTCTTAGTGTGGCCAGTTTTCACTTATCTCTTTCCTTGTCTGGAGTGTTAATTGCCTACAACTTATCTAGTGCTCTGTTTCTGTAACCAGCACTACAAGGCCTGCTGAATTCATCTGAATAGTAGCTCATTTGACAGTGTGTGTATTAATGCAAGAAGGTGGTACAGCACACTGTAGGCTAGACATCAGGTTTAAATGTGTGCCCTGTACATAAGCCTCAAAATGCTGCAGAGTTTGGATATACAGCCATAGGTAGAGCAAGCACAATTTTAATAGTAAAGGTGAAAGCCTCTGGGTATTGTGTAATTTGAAAGATGTACCTTTCCAATAACATTAGATTTAATGCTAAAAGTACACATTAAAACAACAAAAAACAGCAGATCATCAAACAGTTCTATAAACTGATATTAGCTTATTTCTGACTGAGGTGAGTGAATTTGTTATAAGAGGGTGAAATTCACAGAGGACTGTGAGAAGTGCAGAGGAGCAAGGGAACATGTGGAGGGGAATGGGGACAATTCCAATGTGGACAGGGGCCCTGGAATATGGCAGTCAGGAGGAGGAGCCCGTGGTGAGCTTCAGTTAGGGGGCCCAGGATCTGTAGCCTCGCCCCTGAAGTACAAGACTCAGATGATGCCGTACTGTGCCAGTTCATGTAACTCCAGATGACTGAAGGCTTCCCAAGGGCAGATGACAGTTATGTCTGCAAAACAGTATATCTCCTTACAGTACATCCATCTCTCAGGATATCATGTTACAGATTGAGAAGCCTCAGAGACAGTGATCACTGGACATTAGGAAAACACATCCTGGAAATGCTGTGCTTCAATGCTTAGAATAAAATAGGTATTAATGGGAACATGCATAGCCACATTTCACTTATGCCAAGCTGATAGATGAGAAGCAATGGGTCAGGGCCATACATGAACTGACTCATCAATTACAATTCAAATATGCATAATATGCATATATTTGGAAAATCAGGGTAACCTCTTAGAAGTGGAATTTCTTGGAATTCAGTTCTGTTTTGTGTAATTCCACTTCAATTCCAATTCTGTTTTCCTAGAGCAAGGAACAATCCTTAATTCATTTCCAACTCCAGGAAGTGAATTGGAATTTACAGTGCATTTGGAGTTCAATTCGTGAATGGCGCCAGCCATGTCAGATACAATTGGTGAGACATTTTAAGGGATATAAAAGTTGCCAAAAACTATCAATAGATAATAAATCAAGCCATACTTACCAGTTCCTAAGCCCTCCATTCCTGGAATTTCTTCACCAAAGCTGTTAATCAATGGAAGGTTTTTTAGTACTGTACCTTAAAAGCTTCCGTGCATTTCATACAGTGTGATACTCTGGGGGTTGTTTGCATGTATGAGGGCACTTTTGATGCCAAATGCTGGATTTTACTGTGCTACACATATATCAATGATTTATTTTCTGAGTGTGTTTTAAGACTGTCTAAATGAATCCCAGGTGTGCTCTTTTCACCTGCTTTTCATTCCCTGTTTTTATTGTTTGTTCAGTAAAGCCAACTGTTTAAGTGAAACTAACACCAGTGTTTGAGTGGTAATATAGAACAATGAACCTATACAGTGGGGATTACTGGAGCCTGTAAATTGCTCCTGAAGTATGACTTCACTCATGTAGAAACCTTTAGGACCATCACGGAACTAAGTTTTCAGATTTACCCTATGACCCCCCGTTTGGGGGGCTTGCTTTTGAATTGGCGGGTGGACCTCTGCTTGAACTTGGGGGGTCCTTTCTCTGGACCACCGCTGACACGTGGGGCTGCCTTAACTTCTGACTTGACCTTCGTGCTCATAGCTTTGGGTTCCTGACTGGAATTCTGAAGGGAGGGGGAAACAGAGAGGAGATATCCTGTTGATCTTTGGGTCTGTTGAAAATGTGCCCATCCATGAATTCCTCATATGTTCTGAATTTGTCCAAAATGATGGTGCTTTGGTGTGAAGCAGAAAGATATGCAGATTGTCCCGTGGACTGGATAGTTCCATCATATACTGGCTTTCTTGTCCATCTCTGCATTTATATGTAATTACTAGGGATGTAACGGTATTCAGTATAATATCGAACCGTTCGGTATGCCCCCAACGGTTCAATATGCACACGTGAACTGCGGTATTACGATATCATTTTGTCATTTTCCTATACGTATTGGCATGAATGTAAGATGGTGTTTGTTCTCCAAAAAATACATCTAAAAAACTGGGGTTGTCGTATTTTGGAGGGCTAAGTCATTATACAACAGCAGATGCTGTAAATTATCCGCCTCCTGGCTATCAGTGCTTTGTATGCAGAGACAAGCTAGAGAAGCTAAACTAAAACAGATATTCTCTTTGCTCCAACGTGACAATGGTGAGTGCTAGTAGGGAGACAGAGAGAAGCTAATCTGAAGAGGTACCGCCGTCTTTCAACAGATTCAGCGTGCGATATGATGACGTGGAAAAAAGATGATAAACTCATTAGGGTGAAATCACATTAGGGTACCAACTTAATTTTGCACTTTGTTATTTTTAAAATTTAATATTGCCTATGCAAGTATGTAGCCTGTTTAAATAAAATAAAGAAGGCAAATTACTTCCAGGTCGTCAAAGCTTAGACAGAACACAGAACGCTTACACAGGTAGTTCAATTAATGTTAAATTTTATTTAATTAATAAAGTGTGAAATAGACAGTCAAAATAAAAATAGAGTTTATTGTTTAATTAAAGGGTGATGTGTTTTTTTCCTTCTTAAATATGAAGATACTGAAACCTTACCGTTTCCATGGTACAAAAACCGTGACACACACCGAACCATGGGAAAACTATACCATTACACCCCTAGTAATTACTATTTTTAAGCATTTTTCCTGATTGTTTTTTGTCAGGTAAACTGTTGGTGTTTAGTCTCCTGATGGAAAGCCGGCTAAATCATTGTAAAACTTCAAAATTCTTTATTGATTTTGCACACTGATGGTAAATAAAAATAGTGGAGACTCCATATTGCCATGAACGAAGGAAAACACAGCAAACAAATACTCAGTTCACTCAGTTGAACAGAGATGCAGAAAGCTGATAATCTTCTTAATATGCTTCTTGAGGGATTTAGCTTTAGACACACGTCTAATCTTTGAGTATCCTGCTATCACTGCAAGAAGAATCTTGTAATCCACTAATCAGGTTAATAAGCAGAATTTCTCCTTGTCACTCACCTGTTCTGAATACTCAGATATGAGGTCACAAATATGCTGAACTGGCAAAAAAACAAGAAAGCCTGTCTTTGACCATATTGGCAAAGAGCAAGTCATACATCTGTGTGCATATGCTATATCCCTGTACACATAAGGCTATTTACTAATAATGTGAGCTTGAAAGATCTTCAAAACACATCAGTGGTACATCTCATGGGATTATAATTTAATTTAATTGAGACAGATACTTTTTTGGCTAATGGCAGAAAATTCTGGAAATCCATGAACACCCATGACCAGTATGATTTTCTAGTTGTTGCTCGATGGCTTGCTTACTCCAGGAGTACATAAATTTAGCCCACACACCTACCCATTTCCCAGCCCTCTTGCACTGGTGCTCCCATCGAACTGCACAGGGACGGCTGTCTGTACTTACGGTCTGTGTGGTTAGTCGTCTGACAGGCAGGAGTGTGGTGCTGCAGCTGTATGGCTTATGCTTGTTCCAAGTAGGCTTTTTATACACACACCCCCTAGCAACCTTAGGGGATTACAAGTGAGCTGCATCCTTCCCTGAGCCCCCTCAGGACTGATGACACTGATTAGCTAGTTATACAAGAATATGCCATCGATTCTTACAAAAATTGCATTAGATATATTCTCTGTTATAACCATCTGTCCATCATACAACTACTTATTCAGGGTGGGGCCTTTCCCAGGGACACTCAGGATACCAGGAAAGGTGTCTCTTTCTAGGACTGGAAGGTCACCAGTTCAAATCCCATGTACTACAATGTGCCCTCATCAACACTGGGCCCTTGAACAAGGCCAATATTCTCAAAACTGCTCTGGGCCACTACAGAAATGGGTGAACGTATGCTCCGACCCCAAGCATGGGTCTCATGGTGAGCAAGGTGGGATGTGCAAAAACCACATTTCATGGTACAGGTAGCAAATAAAGTTTCATTCACTTGATCTCAGTCATAAAGGACACATTCATAAGCTACAGACAATTTAGAGAAACCCATTCGCCTAAGTGTATGCCTTTTGACTATGGGAGGATACTGGAGTACCTGGAGAACACCTGCAAAACACAGGGAGAACATGCAGATATATCACAGTGCAGTGGGCAGGATTCACACTGCCTATAGAGTAACCTACATTACCAAATTCACACTTAGTCATCTCAGGTTGCAGTTACCCCTGTATTTTGGACAGACCTCCGAGTTTGCCCTCCTCCCTCTAGGCATTCTTATGAAAGAATATTTTTAACAATTTGCTACTTTTGGAACACCAGAATTATCAAAAATATTTTTTTCTGATGCTTTTCTTGTAAAAAAAAGGTTCGCTAGTGACCAGAGATATGCAATAGTTGAAAACCCCAGCTAATGCCACTGTCAGTTTCTACTATATCAGAAAAACATACTTCCAAAAATTTTTGGTGCAAATTATTTTTGTGCCAGTCACTAATGACCCAAGATTCCGAGGTATGTGATAATTGTTGTTGAAATTCCCATGCATTAAAGGGTTCAACAATTTCATGGACAGACTTTAAATATGAATTAATTAGGCAGATGCTGGTGCTCGTCTGAGAACCCAAACAACATCAGTGGGCTTCACACACCTCTGTTTCATCTGACCAGAGAGGACTATCAGGCTGTCCCAGATAGTGCTCTGGGGAAATGCCAGTCAAGCAGACAGCAGACATAGTGGCAAGTCAAGCAGACCTGCTACTGGTGTCTGCTATTCCTTCCAGTTACAAAAGCACATGTCACTACAATGCAAGGAAAATAACAGAACAATCCCTTTCTTAGCAGGCTACAGTTTGGCTTCACAGTGGCGGTAAGCCCTCCCTGACTTGCACATTGCATCGACTCAGAAACTGCACAGTCTATCGCAGAGCGCGCACACACGTACTTGTTATACTAACTGCGTGCTTCCAGACTGGGAGTAAACCCGAGTATCCTGAGGATACCAGCGTGACACAGGAAGAACATGGAAACTCCACTCGCACAGAGAATACTGGGATTCAAACCCTCAAACACGGAAGTGTAATGTAACAGTGCTACTCACATAAGCACTATGCCATCCTTTGACATTATACAACTTTCTCACTTAAAAGGACAGACTTTTATTATGAAACCCACTCGAAATGACTCCGTAAGATGTTGCGTCGGAAGCCTAACCAGAGCGACTTTTATTATGAAATCTCATCGAAGTGTCTGCAGAGAGCAGAAGCTGTATCGGAACACTTACCATGAACAAAAACAGTTCCAACTGTAATTTTTTAAGATACTGGCCGCTAAGAAGCGACTTTTTGGTTTATTGCGTCTACACTTTAAATATAATCCTTAAATGTGACGTGTATATAGTCCATCAACGCATCAAAGCAGTATTCACGCTTACAAATTAAAAAATAAACGAATTAGCGTCGTAAAGTTTTCTGAATGGCGGCAGGTTTCATTGAACAATAATAGTAACTTTCTAACAAAAATCATTTAATTGCACTTATAAACTGTTCCTAATGTGCCATATCACAGACTTCATATATCGCTAATCGATAAGCCTATGCGGACGACCATTGGCTTAAAGAACTGGAAAGAACCAATCGGATCATGATAAAATCTTCGTTTCAACCAATCGGTGTACGAAACAAACGCTTAATGGGTGGGATTTGCTTAGGTTTAAAGGTGAGAGGTGAAAGTAGTTATGAGGAGCATGTGGATTTGGTAGTTATGTTTTTGGAAGGTTAGTGATATTAAATTTATAACATGGGGAAAAGCAAAAAAGGCCAACGTGAGCAACCGCAACGTGATTCCCGAGTAAAGCAGCTTCGAAGGTAAACGAGCATTTGTTGTGACAGTATCTGAGTTAATTTTCCTGGTGACTTGTACGTTATGCTAATAGGTTTAACCGACACTTCATGACATTCTGTGGTATGCAGGACTTTAGTCATATCCAGTTGTCCACACGTTTTACTAATTTAACTACGTTTTGTAGAATAACACGAGCTTTTCAATGTTTTTTCAGCACCTTCTGAAATGTTCTGGATTTAAATGTTTTGGGCAAAGAATGTTTGCTATATCGATGTTTCTTCACTATTTTCTTGTTACATGTTATAAAACTAGGATGTCAAACTAGTGATCCGCTTGTTTGGTTACTAAGCCACTGTATGATGATGTATAATTTGGTTTTAATCAGTGGAATATTACTGTAAACGAAGTGCTGACAACCTGCTATTTTATGTAACCGCAGCTTAAGCAAAGGTTCTAAAGCTGTGAAGTCTGTCAGTGGCAAGAAGAATGTTAGGAAGGGTGGTGGGTCTGGCCGAAGGGAACACCTGGAGCACATCCCTTTACGGCTGCGTGAGATCATGAAGAGTAAAGAGATGATGAAGTTGGGAGTTTCCAAGCGGAAGGCCATGATGAGAGGTGCTGTTTTATTGTACTGCTTTTTACATTCATAAATATCAGATGTTCCACATCTGCTTAATTTTTGGCTTTTCATGTAAGCTTTTGTTTTCGGCAGCGTAATGCCTAGCGAGGTGTGTTTAAAGACTGAAGTAAAAGGCATGGGAGCCCAGTGGTATGCACAGTATTTAATGGGTTATCTAATGTTCATGTGAAGCTTGATGGAACACCGTCAGTGTGCTTGTTTTTAATTCTATGTTTGGTTGACATATGACCAGCGTGAGCTGTTTGGTTGTCCCTGTTGCTCCTCTCTCTGTAGCCATGGTACCAAAGCCAGAAACTGGGGTTCCACGGGCAACAGACATCCCCATTCCAAACTTCCAGAAGGGGAAGAAAGAGTCGAAGGCGGCATACCTGCGGCGAATCAACGAGGAGACCCAACATGTGCACTTCCTAACCTTGAACCAGGTGGAGCGGCAGCCGGAGCTGGAGCTGGACAGGCAGGAGCAGCTGGCAAACACGCGGAAGGCCAAGAAGAAGAAAGAGTACGTGAGTCGCACGCGTCAGCTAACTGTCATTGCCAAAGGGTTTTTTTTTTTCTTTTTTCAGCTCTTTGGCTGTAGGTGGGAATTTGACAACTGATTTTTCACAATTTGATAAGAACATAGGCAGCCTGCTGGTCCAGCTGTTGGTGCTGGATCCTCTTATCTGTCGTCCCCCCCCCCCCCCATACAGGGAGTCCCCTGCCTTGAGTTCTGTAGTGTCTGGGATAAGCTCCAGGCTCACCATGACCCTACGATGGATGGATAATAGAACTACTACCATCATCGATTGCCCTGTTCTCATTGGCATTAGCTTATGTGGTGGGGGGTTGAATTGGAAACAGACATATTTTATTAGTCTTTTATAGATGCCATTTTTTTTATATAACTGTGACCTGACTTTCCTGTATTGTAGATTTGCCAAATTAAGACTGGAAAGGCTACAGAAGAAGAAGATGGCAAAGAGAGAAGAGAAAGAGAAAGATAAACTTACAGGTTAGCATGAGCAGTGGCTTCTTATTTATCTCTTGTTAGTATAGCTCAAGATCATTCTCAGGCTGCTCACTCTCTCGCTCTCTCACAGACCCAGTGCAGTTTGGGGAGGTGGCCATGGCTCCCCCATCCTTGACGGCCAAACCCCGGAAGGCACCCACAAAGTCTCAGGTGTGGCAGATTGTTCATTT
This sequence comes from Gymnarchus niloticus, assembly GCA_009936485.2. Lineage (NCBI taxonomy): Eukaryota > Metazoa > Chordata > Actinopteri > Osteoglossiformes > Gymnarchidae > Gymnarchus > Gymnarchus niloticus. Next base: position 5,973,391 of record JAACJT020000037.1, read on the forward strand.
TTGAGATCAGTGGTCAGAATTATCTATGGTGAGATCAGGCTGCTAGACAGTCTTGTAGTTGCTCTTCAACTTAAGCATTTTTCCTTCAAGGCAATGCATTACAATTTTTGTTTGATTTTTATATATACTTTTTTTTACCACAAGGGGATGCCAAAGGGACTGCTGTTGATGGACTCCCTCCTCGGCCATTCATCAGTCTCCTGCAACAAGCCCTCAATGGCAAGGCAGAGGATGATGGGGGAAGAGCGTGAGCGTGTGATCGAAGCCTACCGACACCTAAAGAACATGAAGCAGGGTGCCGAGGGGGTCCCGGGGACGAGAGTGAAAAAGCAGCAAAGCCCAAGCTGACCTTGTCCGTGTACTCCCTGGGAAGCTACTAATTCATGAACTCCGTCTCTGAAACCAGGGTGACGTGGTGTGCTAGGGAGTCCCAAGAATCTCTGCCCATTCAGGCCAGCGCTCCTTCATGGGGTCACCAGTTCAGGAATAAAACTCAACCTCACCCTTTTCTCAGTTCACCAGTCAGCTCTGACCTGTCCTTAATTATTTATATTTTGTATATTTCTTGTATCTCTTCAGGTTGGGTGTGGAGTAATAGAAGGAACTGTACAACAGTACCTCCCTCTTTTACTGTTCTTGATTTTTATTTTTACTCAGGTGGTGTGTACTGCGAAGCGAGTTTACTGGCTTAGTGAGGTTTCTTGAGGCTTAGTTCCAAGTTTTGGCTACTACGAATCGTAGCTCACAGTCTTGGTGCCATCTTGATTGACATGGCTGATTGCCATAATCAAGGTGAGTTAACTCTGGGAATGTAAAACTCGCTTTGTAAACATCCCAAGGGTGGGTCATTTTGTATACTGTGGGTTGTTGCAACTTGGCCTGAATGTTACATGGTAATCCTAACCTCCAGATCACATGTACCCTGAGACGCAATGCCTTAGTAGTTCAATCTTGTATCTCACACTCGGTTAACTGACTCATGAATAGATTATTTTACTCTTTCAATCATTTGCAATAGTTTTCGTTGAAGAGGTCATAAGTAATTTATAATATGCTGTTAACTGTGTGTGGGTCTACACTGTAGCAATGGTGTGACTTTAATTAGCCAAGTAATACGAAACTTAGTTAAAATCCACATTTAAGAGGCTGACAACTGGGAAAAAGTGACAATGTGGAAGAAGTCAAATAGCATATGTTGTGGAGCAATAGTCCTTAAGAATTATAATACCTGAAAAGATGGCTGTGAAGAGATGCCAGCCTTCAAGTGCTGAGCTCCACTGTGGAGCATGTGAGGTCACGCAGATAATCTTCAGTTACTGGTATGTTGTCAGGAACTGATTCATTGGAGACGTTAGTGTTCTTCATTAGCTCAGATTTTCCTTGGTCGCCACTGTCTTTCAGATGAGCACATGAGAAGCTGTTGGCTGGCCATAGCTTTGCACAATCCCAGGAAAAGTCTAAGTAGTGATATTCCATTAGCTGCCACATAACTTTGTGTTCTTGGTAGAAACTCTGCTCCTTCTGACATTCATTAGCCTGTCCATCTTCTGGATGGCTCCCATTTTTTCTGTATGTAACTTCATGCCTTCTGATATCATTATGTGACACAGGAGCGCGACTTTGCATCGGCTGAATTTGCACTTATCCCAGTTGAGTGTGATGTTGGCCTTCTGCACTTTTCCCAGCACGGAGTGTGACCGCAGGCACTCTTCCCGAGTCCTCCCCCAGATAGTGATGTCCTCTATGACATTCCGCACCTTCTAGGTCATCAGGCACCTCTGTCACCATCCTGGGCTAGAAATATTCTAGGCCTGTGGCAGTCTGGAAAGATGGACAAAAAAAAAAAAGAAAAAATTGTTGTCTAAAAAGGCTGACGAACACTGTCAACTTTGCAAACTTTTCTGTTAATGATATCTGGCAGAAGCCCATTTTGGCATCCATTTTGCTAAATACCTGCTTATCTGCCAGAGTTTGCTGGAGTAAAGGTAAGATCATATTCTCTCTTTGCACAGCCTCACCATCTGGCTTCCTAGGCACCTGTCCTGGGTGTATCCCGGCCTTGTGCCCTATGATGGACTGGCATCCCATCCAGGGTGTACCCCAGTGTTCTGTACTATGCTGCCTAGCATTGGCTCCAGGGTCTCTTCTGGCCCTAACCAGCCTAAGTGGTGAGAAGATTTTTTCCAATATCCTTTTCCATTTAATCTGTTTATCTTAAAGTTGTGGTGGGTGCACTTAACACTGACAGGAAGTGCAATGCTAAAACCCCCAAGTAACCAACACATCACTACATATGGGTAATACAGGTGAGTGAAAGTTAGTATATTAAATATATGCAACTGCAAAGAGTGACAATATGTACGAAAATACAAATACACAATGCAGTCAATAACCAAGTCAAAACAAACACGGAGTTTCTGTTGTTGATGCAATGTGTTCCATTCGTGAAAAATGGAAGTCTTACCGGTGTGCAAGAGTTCAAATGGAACGCTTCCTTGCTTGGTGCCAGCTGCCTGTAGAAAATGGCGTGATGTTGAAGTTTAATAAGATGACAAAATCCATCAATATGCAATATTTATGCACTATACCCAACAATGCCAGAACTTTACACAAGAGACACTTAAACAGTTTTTCTCTCGTATTCAAACTCTCCTCAAAAAATGCCAAAAAACTGCAGACTGTTTTGCAAAACGTAGTTCTGCAAGGATTTAATTGTCTATGCATTCTATTAACAATTGGCCCAAATTTAAACTAGTTTGCTATGTAATATCTGTTCAATTTTTAGTAGAATAGTGTAATGTTCAAATTTCCTCATCAGCGTTCGCCTGATGTGCCAATATTCACTTTTCTTGATCTATATTCAGTTTTCTGAATTGCCGTGACAGAAAAGCATTTTTCTGTAAATTGACCCCTTTTAGAAATGGCAGTGCCATGCAATCACCACTTAGTTTCATGTTGTGGTTCACTTTTACATCTACCTGTGTCCTATATGACATGGTAGCATGTTGAGAAAAACAATCCAATACCACTTCATTATAATTCACTTTATTTTACATAAACCATGCTACACACCAGTATGCTTTCAACTTTGCATCTAATGCCTATTCTACATAAATAACTGTTTTATTTGATTTCATCGCATGGTGTCTGCAGTCCCAAAATGTCTTTTAAGTGTTGTGAGAAGGAATGGCAACGTTTAAAAAGTGGTAAATGCCTTACTGTCCCAACTTTTTTTTAAATGTATTGCGGGCCTGAAATGCAGGAATGGATGTATATTAACAAATGAATTTAAGCTTACCAGACAAAACATGAAATATCTTGGATTCATACTGTCTGCAATGAAATGTCAATTTAAGAATCACTTTTTTATTTGCATTTTCCATACTGTTCCAACTTTTTCTGTTTTGAGGTTGTAGATGTCGTATTTACCCGTGATTTGTCTGTTTACATAGCATGATCATTCATTTGACTTGTATATTTATTAGTATCAGTTCACTATCCTTTTTGCATAAAATTGTGCCCGTTTGTTTTGGAAGAAACAGAAGTGTTCCATTTCCACCGCAGGATGTTGTTGTTTAGTCACGCAGTCGTGTCCGACTCTTCGCGACTCCATGGACCACAGCATGCCAGGCCGCCATGTCCTCCACCGCCTCTCGAAGCCTGCCCAAACTCATGTTCATTGTTTCTACTACACTGTCTATCCATCTCATCTTCTGCCGTCCCCTCTTCCTTTTGCCTTCAACCTTTCCCAACATTAGCGTCTT
>JAACJT020000037.1:5980048-5991719 GCA_009936485.2 Gymnarchus niloticus
GAACTAGGCCAAATCTGGCCAGTGCTTGGCAGACTTGAACCCAGCCTCCACACACTGGGAAGTGACATCTTACTTGTTGTACCACTCTAACACTGCTGACCCCGATAAAAAAAAAAGCTTGCTCAAGTATTATTACCCATTAAGGTAAAACAATAGGCCTTTTTAACATACCACCATGCTTAAGACAGCCATAAATAATAATTTAAACCAGTTTCCTGGGCGATTATGTACCAACATAAAATTGCTACCAGTCAAGCGGTGTTACAGCACATACCGTGACATAAGAACGAAATAACAGAAACACCACAAACTGTGGGGGGTGATTCCTGCCATTATTAAGATGCACGTTCAGAAGGAAGACGTGCACGCGGAACATGCGCATTAGCGGGCGCAATGATTTTCGGGCTGCCTTCAGTATCCATAGCAACCCGGTATACAAATGCGAACCTTCCGAAAGCGGATCTTCGTACCGAATGTGAATGTTCCGCGTGCACGTCCCCATTCCGAATGAGACGTTAATGCGCATGTTCCGCGTGCACGTTTTCCTTCCGAATGTGCATCTTAATAGTGGCAGGAATCACCCCCCATACAGAACCATTTTATATTAGACCATTAGGTCTGTGTGGTAAGTGAACCCACTGCCATTGTGAAGATAGTTTTCTTGAATTTTAACTTGTTAATTCTAAATGGAAGGTGGGATATGTGACCAGTCTAGCATGTTCCAGTTTCAAGATATTCAGTGGTGTGGTCCATGTTTTTATATTGCTTGGTCATGAAGTTTAACTAAATAGTGCTGACATTAAGCAAGCTTTCTGAGAGATCCTGTGCATAAACAGACCGTGTAATGGAATACATGCTTCCACTCAACCTCCATTGCTGTCACTCTGTGTTTTTTTGATGCCTCTGCCCCCCCCCACACCTTTCTACAACTAAAAGACCCTATTACCACACTGCAGCCTCACTGATGTGAGAGCTGAGGAGACTGTGGCAATGCAAATCTATAGGCCCTAAAAGGATCACCTCCAAGCTGTTCAAGGTATGGAACGTGTAGTTCCCACATTCAGTTTGAGTTAGAAAAGGTCTTGGGGACCAGGACAACGACTTGAACTAAGGCCTTTACATTACACACCATGAGGACTCTATACTCTCTGAAGGACTGTCCTCATCTTCCTTTAGACCACTTTAGGTCCAGATTAATCAAATTAAGAACGGATTGATTAGAGTGCACATACTTTACTGTTTAAGCAAGCTATTACTCTTAAAATGGGTAAGACTTTCAATTGGGGGGGGGGGATCATAGAATGTCTGAGGGATGCAAAAAAAATTTCCAAACTTTGAAATGCTTGATTGTATGGCAATCACACCAATTATGGCCAACAGCTAAAATAGATAGCATGTGGAGAATGAAATGCAAATGAACAGCATAATTTATGTAAAATTAAACAGGAGAATCCACTTTAGTGTTAAGTGCCACCATTTTTCAAAAATTCTGGACAATTTTTTGAAGTACTACTGTAGGTACCGTGTGCTATGTAACATTGCTATGATCAAGGCTCAAATGTGATCTCCTTAATGAAAGGCAAGGATGGGTACCCATGGGTGGAATGATGTGGGCTGCAATCAAAGAAACTTGTCTATGGTATAAAGAGCTAACCCTCAAATAATGCTACTTGCAAACACAAAAAAGAAAGAATACGCATTTAGGATAATCATTAGAGTTTATTGGCAAGTGATATCACAATGCAAGTTCCAGAAACAATTATTCACTGGACGTTACACCAAAACTTTCACTCATATATCCAATTATGCGCGCAGCTCTTGTATGTTATCAGCTCCTCAGGCTTAAACCACAGTTCGATCTCCTTATTAGCACTTTCAACAGAATCACTTCCATGGATGATGTTTCTGAAAAAAAAGAAGATATACCGCAGTTTTCATCAAATCTATACAGTAAGACTTTGTAGTCCTTTGCCAAGTAGAATATTTTACCTGTATGAAATTAAGCTTGTAATTTACTAACATCCAGATACTCACCTGCCAACCTGAATGCAGAAGTCTCCACGAATGCTCCCTGGCTTGGAGTCCGCAGGATTAGTCTCTCCCAACATTACTCTTCCGGTTTTTACTACATTTAGGCCTTCCCACACCTAAGGGAAAAAAAAGAATAGTCAACATTATATATCTACATTAAGGGTGGATGAGATGAAGGGCTGATTCATAATATAGATTTCAATTCAAATCATGAAAAAGAAAAGTATGTCTATGACTTATCGCAGGTATGAACGTGTTCATGTCACAGAGGCTAGTCTAGTTGGAAATACTGAAATTTAAATATGATGCTTCATTGTGGTAAAGTTAAAAGCTCAGTCTAAAAAAGCAGCATTCAGAAATCGTTCTGACAAATACTGTGGCCAAATATAGAAGTACATGTGACCCTTCCTGATGGACCTTACTACTTCGCCAGCTCTCCTAGCTGGGGGGGGGGTCATTCACTTGTCAAAAAACCCTTTAATACAACCAGCCCAGGTATTCCAGTTATTGTAGTTAGTAGCCACATCATAAACTCTACCTGAAACTTAAAGATTAACAATGACAGTATTTAAGAAATTACATTTAGTGGTTCCATACAAAAATACTTAAGACACAGAAATTCCCCTATAAACTGAGAAATGAATTCATACTAACTTTGTGTCTATGCAGCTGATACACTTACCATTGCAACTACAGGACCAGAGCTCATGTACTTAACCAGTCCATTATAGAATGGCCTGTCTTTAAGGTCAATGTAATGCTGCTTCAGAAGGTCTTCTGAGGCCTACATTAAATGGAAAATACACGACTGTGATTACATTCATATATATTTTAAAGGATGTACCACACACTTCACTCAAGATAAACATTCTAATGCCCTATTTGTTGAAGCGGTGATAAAATGGCCCTGTACTGAAAATGACCTCCTTACGTCCTTGGCAAAAGACATTTTGGTAAACTTTACAGCTTAAGGTTCCTACTGGGCATTTATTAATAAAAGCTTCATCACACAGAACTGGTACAATGTTTATTTACAAATGTAAAAGTAATAATTAAGGAGAAATTAAGGTAATCTAACTGATGAGGTATTTGCCATAATCTCAAACTAAAAGTTTGATCTACTTCACCGCTACATAAAGCAGCACTGTATTTTAATACTGATTCCATGTACCCTAGAAAATCACCTGACTAAAGTAGATCTAAATAACATTTTAAAATTCAGAATAGTATGTATGATCAATCGTTACAGCAGTACACCGTTTTAGCCAAGTTGTATTTTGCAATGTATGCCACAAGAGATAGCTTCTGTGCCGAAAGACATTTTTTGATTATTCTGGGGGGGGGGGGGGGAAGCTGCCATTCCAACTTCTGTCTCCCAACAAAAAAGGCATGCTGTATTTTTGTCAATCAACTGACATAACATTAAATATTAAAGCAAACTGATCAGTTCACAGTTTTTCTCAAAATAGAAACTATACAAATATGTTGTATTGACCTGAATTATGGGTGTTACTTTGTTGTAGTACAAATGCAAATCTTTCTGTACTGTGAGATTACAAAGCCAACAATGAAACTCCTGCTTTTGACCTGTTATGGTCTGTGTACTTCACCATAATCTCCACACAGAATAGGACTAAAACATAACATTTCATGGGAACCATTGCTTCTTCAAAGCACTAATTCAACATTGGATGTAACTTCTGCAAATGAAAGACATGAACTTCACCCAACATGAAAATACTACCGTGAACTACAACATGCAAGGGTTGGGGGGGCATGACCATGTGATTAACCATTTAAGTGCAGTCCAGGAATAAATAACCACTGCTGAGGTTGCAAGAATGCAAGCCATGTGATGTCAGACTTCAATCTTCAGAAAAATCACAGAAGGTGAAAAATAAGATATCACCATCATGCAAGTGGATGAATGACTTGCAAATAAGTTTTCACAAAGTGCAAATTGTGCAGCTGGTCACTTACCTGGAGAAATTTCATGCCAACCATTTTAAAACCTTTCTGCTCAAAGCGCTTGATAATGTCCCCCACAAGTCCTCTCTGTACGCCATCAGGTTTGACGGCAATGAAAGTGCGTTCATGGATTCCAGCCATTGCTCTGCTGCAAAACAATAGCTACATTCAAGTGAGTCACGTACAGCAGTAAATCTCAGAAGATACTGGTTTGATGTAGAATTTCAAGTTGTAAAGTTTCCCATACGTTATGCATTCTACACTGCAAACAACTACGACATGACTCCACCAATTCACATTTTCCAGTTCTCTGAAGGTTAAAGTGACATTGTCTTGCATTGGAACTGACAGTTGTGAAAACTCTTAACTCCATAACATTGAGGTCAAAAGCAAAACTGATTTACATTGGCAGTGGTTTTCAAAGCAAATGTGTCATTTGAAGGTTTCCTCGGGTGAAAGTAAAACCACCCTTCATTTAATGCGATACCTTACATTTTGTGTACAATATTATCAAGTTTCACCTGTTTTATATACTTTCTCAATTACTCGAATTATATACACAAATACAGAATAAACAGAATATAGCCACTGAACTACATGTACATGCATAGACGTCTTTCATCTGTATGTGTTTGAGGATAAGTCCTTATAGGCCAGTTTTGGTGTCGAGTTCTTTTATTATGGTATGTTCAACCACGAAATTAAGCAGCGACAAACACAGGCCGTTAAGTAATTGGTATATCTGTAATACCCAAAACATTTTCGTGAAATTTCAGACTTAACTTGCATGTCAAAATGGCCCGCTTTAGGATACCTAATTCTGGTCTAGTCGCAAACAGTGGCTTTGTTCACCACTAGCACGCTGCGCTTTACATGTAAAGCATCGGAAATAAAGCAAATCAACAGCTTGTACGACAAGTATCTTAAAAACGATGCCTAAACCGTCGGTCTAAAGGCATGTGTTTAGCGGAAAGTAGTCTCAATAAGTCGGTCGACGTATATGACATGAAATCAGTTTCATTTGCGGCGAGGGCGAAGGTAACTTCGGTAAAATGCCTTTGTACCAAAATGCTCCACCGATATTGCCAACGTTTAACGGTTAATGTTTTACAGTAATAATGCATATAATTCACGAGTGATGAACAGTTCACTATTAGCGGGCCTACGTTCATTAAGAGAGAGCGATTAAAGCGAGCGTTGTACCTTTAAGAGAACAAGGACGATTAGAGCGCCACGCATACAGTAAGTGAGAAGCTAAAAGGAAGCTGAAGCTGAAGGAAGGCCCTTTTAAAGACTCGCTAGTGTAGGCGGGCACTCCAGAAAGTCAAGCGTGAACATATAAAATGGTGACTCCACCACTGTGGACACCCTAAGTTTCTTTTGCAAAGACACGTACTCATTCATTAAGTCAGAGCGATAAATTGTACAGCTTATTTTTGAATTATTCTGCATTGATATGGAATCCCTCTTTACCTTTGTAAATTACCTTTGACTAGTAAAGCTTCAAAAATATTCCATACTGAAGACTACTGTCGACGGTATTTTTTGTTACATATCGTTAGATATTTTGTTAGATATTGGACACTTTGTCACATATTTCTGTTCAACATGGTGTCTTTGTCTGTTATAGCAATTGTACTATAGCCCTTAAGGTTTCTATATGTTCTGCGCATATAAGAAAGACAAACTGGTTTCTTTCTAGTTATTGTAATATCCGTATGTGCCCAGTGTTAGTGTCTTAGCTGTGCGTTACGTTGTCACCATCAAGTAAAATAAATAAAAAAACGTTTTCGCGCATGCTTACATTACATCATATTTTATGATTGTCACTATCCGACGAGCCCCTGCACGCTTTGCAGTGCGCATGCTCCTGAAGACTGCCCATGGTGTCTATGGACAGTGCTGCTGCCGATGTCATGAAACCCAGGAGGATGACGACGACGACGACGACAATGCCCTTGTTCCCGAATCAGCCCACGATGTATGCCTTGAACTTCCACGGCAGAGCAAGATGGACGGTGCGGCAGTCCTTATAAGGCTGTAGTCTAAATCCTGTTCTAACTTCATATCACGGGGAACCAGAACAGATTTTTAAGACCAAAAAATAAATCTAAAGTTTCTATTTGTTTTTTTTTTGTTTTTTTTTCATAATTCATTCATTTTCTAAAACCACTCCTCCAGCACAGCAGCTCTACGAACAACTTCTTGGAAGTTAAAGGCACGGGAGACCAGTCCATATTCAAAAATCAAAATTTCTAGACGTCATTTCAGCTAATGACATGGTTTTAGATCATGGAGGGAACCTGCAAAACCACTGGATATGAAACCTCAGTGCTGCCCAGTGAACTAACAAGCTAACAATATACAAATGCATATATAAAATCCTATAGATTTAAAATAACATTCATTTACACGTTTTAATAGACCCACTTACATTTTTTATTTACTGTGTATTTTTACTTAGAGGATTTTCAACTGCATATCTTTGGCTGTGGGTGGAAACACAACACAGGAAAAACATGTAAAACTCACACGCAGAGCATAGGTAAGATTTGAACCTCCAAACCCGGAGGTTTAAAAATTGTTTAGTTAAAATTTGTTAAATCTGCATTTGATGTGCTTGTGCAATGAACAGCCTGTAGTTCCATGTCGGTATTTTAATTTTTCTATAAAATGTGTATGGAATAATATCACAAGGATTTAAATTTTACAGGAATGTGTTCTCAACTATGACAGATTATTAATAAAACACGTACAGAACAAGACATATTGTTGCTGCTTTATAAAAATGAACATTTGGTGATCACATGCAAATCCCGAGATATAAAATTAGCCATCTATGGATTACTAGGTAGCGGTAGGTAGAGGGAGTGGGTTCAGGTTCAAAGATCCATTCAGTTATAGTTGTTTAGCCATTTGGAGGTCAACAAAACATTTTGTGTGTACAGAAAGTCATCACCCCATTTCAGAATTTAAACTGTGCAGCTCATGGAACAAACATAATTGTTGCCAAACCATGATTAACTCCTGATTAGCTGTACCGCAATGGTAGTAAATTTCAAATTGTATATATTCACACACACACACACACACACACACACACACACACACACACACACACACACATTTGTATTTCTAACCTTGTAGGGACCTTCCATTCATTTATATGTGCCTAACCCTAATTCTAACTATGACCACTCTAACCCTTACCCAGCCCTAAACTTAATCATATTTAACCCAACCAAATACAAAACTTTTGGTTCTTTCTGTTCTGTAATTGCATTCATAGATTTTTATAAAATTGAGTTTTCTCTTATGGGGACACAACAAATGTCCCCCACAAGGTAAAAATGTCAGGTTTTTATTACCTTCTGGGTACACCTTGTCTTCACAAAGTAATATAAACATGGTACACAGACATACACACAGAAATGTTATATTTCTTTTTCACTTTGCTACGTCATGACATGATTGGTAAAAATAAAAGTGATTATAGGGGTACCTGAGACTTTATAACTAACTAGTGCTAACTGACTAGAAGATCACAGATAACCTGAATCTGAGTTTTCTTCATTCATTTGGGAAAATAAAGGTGTAAGCATTTTTTTTTTCATTAAAGGGCAGCATGTTTGGTGCAAAATAAATCCAACTGGTCCAAGTAGTCCCATTTAAGACATTCTCTAGAATAGCCCTGTCAACATTCCTGAGGGGACTGTTCAGTTTTGGGACCCTGGCAAGATTATTCCTGAGGTCCTCCAGTCAATGGAGTGATAATACTGCTGGCTGTTCTGTTTAGGTCTGACTGCTGCTGTTCAACAGAAATGGCTTGTTCCCATATCCTGAAAGCCTCTTTAAACTGATTCTAAGAAGTCTTTTCCTGATTGTGCCTCTGTTGGGGTCTCTTGCACAGGGTTCGAGATCCTTGCACTACTTGTGGAGAGGGAATATCCTCACAAACAATTAATGTAGTTTGTTTTGTCTGTAAACTGGATAAGCAGTGTATCCCAGAGGCAGGGCTTGGTAAGTGTGGGAAATGAGAAAGAATGGAGTTGTTTTGTACATCATGTTTTCTTGATCTTTGGCGGTACATACCTACCTTGGCTGATCGGTAGGGTTGCCACTGTGAGTTCTGGAAACCTTTTCAGAGACCTGTTTCTCAAGGCTTTATTCTTCAGTTCAGTTCTTCATTATCCTCAAGACTCTTTGCACTTGGATAAAGTCCAGTATCCGGTGTGAAATTGGTATCCATAGACTCTCCAGAGTCCTTAAGCTTGTGAAGAAATAGTGCAGTTGTAAACATTGCAGCGTCCTTTTCACAGTACTGCACTGCCCTCTTCAGGGCCATATAGTGAGGTCTTGGTTCTCAAGACCTGGACTATACTTACAGAGGGGCAAACTCAGTACACAATGATACTTGAGGTATACCCTTGCCAAAGGGGAAATGACCATTTTTGGCAGGCATGGGAGCATGGTTCCCAGACTTTGAGGCTTTCTCAGTTATTTCCTAAGCTCCAGATCATTGTGAGGTACTGGCGTGTGATGTAATCAGTATACCACAACGTCCTTGGCATTGAAAAGAAAGCTGTTCCTCACACCACTCTTCAGACCATTAGACTGTGTTCTTGTCTTTTGGAATTAAGGGTTTTGCTTTTGACATTTAAAATCACCACATTCTCTTACATTTAAAGAACCAATTGGTCTATGTAGATAGGTATTTCTTGGTTTAAGTTCTATCTGTTTATCAGTCAACAGCATTTTCTAGGTTATGTATATTTAGCAGATATGTCTGTCAAAAGCAAGGTACAAGTGAGAACGGCTGGGGGACAGAGACCAGGGTCAGCTAGTGCCCCTGGATCAGTCCGAGATGAGCATCCAGCCAAGGGATTTGAACATACAAACGTGGGAACACATCCCTAAACGCTGAGTTACACAACATCCCCGTCTGCCTGGCCCGAAAGTACACCACTCAGCCATCTTCTAACCACCTATTCTTGTCAGAGTTGCCTGGTGTCTATCTCAGACCATCACAGGGCACTAGGCTGGGATACACCCTGGACACGATGCCAGGCCATCGCAGGGCACAAGGCTGGGGGACACCCTGGACAGGATGCGAGGCCATCGCAAGGTATGTTGGAGTACCCAGAGGAAACCCACAACAGACAGGTACAACCTGCAAACTCCACACATTTATTTAAACCCCCAACTCTGCTGGTGTGAACTGTGGTGTTGTACCACACATACTGTCATATAACAATGACGTTCAGTAAAAGACCTTTGTGTAACCCTTTACTCTCACATTATATTTAGACTGTAAATAATGGAATGCTATTTCTACATGATGTGGAAATGTTGGTTCCTGTTTTGATTAACTGTAGATTATTGTAATGCTCTCCTTCCTGACTCTTTAAATAAAGTACCCCTACTTCCTCCCAGCATTGTAAATATAAATGACTTCTTGTCATCTTCATACTTTCAAGTAATAGTTAACAGCCTTTTTAACCTCAAGGCCCATCTATTTATCATTATGACCTCTCCCGAGTATAGATCTGCAGACCACTAGAGGGCGTTCACAGCCCACCTGTGGGCTGTGGCCCAGTATTTGAGAAACGCTGCTTTAGAGGACATGGAATGTTTTTTTTACAAGGCTGGCAAATCAGGGATTTCTCTTTTAACCTCCTCTAGAGAGTCTAGTCTCTTAGTTATACAGAAAGACATTTTGCCCCCAGCTCTACATATGTAGAGTCTGTATGTTCCTGCAGTCCAGTTTGGTTATTTAGTGTCTAAATTACGTTATTGTGTGTGTGTGTGTGTGTGTGTGTGTGTGTGTGTGTGTGTGTGTGTGTGTGTGTGTGTCTGTGAGACCTGCATTCCTTCCCAGTGTCCTCTGCTTCACGCTTTGTGCTCCATCCGATCAGCTCCAGGCTTTCAATGACACTGTACTGGGCAAGCCATTATAGAAATTGGACGCATAATAGAGTTTAGGTGACTAAATCGCTGCACCATTTCAAAAGACCTAGATTCACTCATTATCATTGAACTTTCAGCAACAGAAGATGACATAAATGGCTGCCGTTTGTAATTTACTTAGTATGTGTAGGCCCGTTTATTCGTCAGTCCGAGATGAGGAAGAGGAAGGACAGAGCAGATAAGACTAAGAAAGGCAGTGATACACTGAGCAAACCCTTTTCTTTATTCACTTTTTGTTCCATTTCATAATATCTGTCATTTTTTTTCTAGATTTTTTTAAATTAAAATTTGACACACATATAAAAGACAGCATCTGCATAGAGTTGTCATCTTAAAGATCAATGGAGAAAGAGAGCTAGAAGTGGGAGAGATTTGGAAATACTGGCACGTCACACTAACTAAACAAAACAGCAAACAGCAGTACAAGTAAAGGAGGGACAGGTTACATTACTGTACGCACACATACACACACAAAAAAAAACAGGACACAAGTTGCAAGTTCCAGTCAAAGTTGCAACAGTCATTCAATCCATACGTTTTGTCATTTTGCTATCCCTACTAAGTTCGTATTTTATCAATCTCTCCCCTAGCCAGCTCCCCATTGGTGGCTGGTTTCAGTAATAGTCCCACTCCAGATATCTGCCAGTCGTTCTTTTCAAAATGGCTGAAGTTGCAGTTTTCATTAATATTGACAGATTGTTTGAAAAATGATTAGAATATTTAAAAATGCACAACATGGAGTCTGTGACGATTGTTTGATACTAGATACTGGAGAACGTACAGAAAAACTAAAATCAGAACATACAGAAGCTATTCATGTGAAATACTTTATTACAACCGGGCAGTTTTGGGGTTATAAACTAACTAGGATATTTATTTTAGAAGTAATTTACATAGTGCTTTTTATGCACCTTAACCATTTTAAAGAGCTCTGTATGGAGGTTGAGAAATTTCCAAAATTATAGGCTATTTTTCTTAATAAAAACATATCAGATGAATAAACCAAAGTAATGGAGCTGCTGTTTATCACAAACAGTGAATAACTGTCAATTGTAATAAACAAAATATTTAAACATCGTTCTGATATGCAGTGAATTCTTCTACCCTTGGCGTTCACTTACCTGAGTTCTAATTAGTTTAAATACTCATTAAAGATATTCAGAACAGAGGGGAACACCTTTCTCTGACTTCCTCAGGCAAGAGGGCTTATGATAAAAGGGATATTTTAAGTATGTAATGTAACAAAATATTTAAATGTGCAATGACAGATTAATACAAGCACTGGAGGGATAATGGGGAGCAGAGAGTTTGAACAACCTCACAACTTTGACAGGAAGTATTCAGTAGTTTATACATGGACATGCACGTGTTTTCTTCTTTTCAGGTATTTACAATAATTACAAGACACAGATCCAGTTCAAACTGACAAAATTGCGAGCATTCAATATTCAGTATTTCTACAATAATTTTTAAAATAACAATTAGCTCCCTTGAAATAAATTGTGTTATAATTGATACTTTCTAATGAGATCTTTTTTGTTTCTCACTAGTTTGCCTTTATCACTGCATTTTGTATTATATATTATTATTGATTGTTACAATTACGACATTTACGATTCTGACCTCTTTTTGCAAACTTATCTTACAACACCAGCCCTGTCCCCATGCTCCTCCACCCACCCACCCACCCACCCACATGATCCTT
>JAACJT020000037.1:5991819-6025145 GCA_009936485.2 Gymnarchus niloticus
ACCCACATGATCCTTATACTGATAAAGGAAATACTGTTTAGAAATTAAGTTATGATTGGGTTATTTCCAGGCTATGCGAAGTCAAGCTGAGAGTCACACAGCTGCAGGATACAATGTGCATTTCCTCCTAGGAGCACTGCAACTTGAAAGCTTTTGCAACCTTTCTGTGGCTGTTAATATATTACACTACAGATTTAGACAGTGGGAAAATAACTGAATGTTTAACTCTAATCAGTGCAACCTTGATTTAAATGTGTCTAATTTAGCATAGAGTCCAACACTTTTTTAAAATATGTTTTGCTTAAATCAAAATTAACAAAAATAAATGTGGTCATGAGAGGTAGAGCCAATAGAACGCAGTTTTAAATATTTGTACACCTATTCACATTTACCATCTAACACAGAAGGGATTGTAATGATTACAGAAAATAAAACTAAAACACATGAGTGTAAGCCTATAAACAAGATAAATTAACTCAAAATTAAGAACTCCCAAGTTTTTACAGAACTACATTTTGTTACCATACTAATTTTAATTCAAACCCAAAGATCAATGGAACCATGTTTGGTGGTTTATACTGAAACTCCATAACTTCCATTGTGAATATATTTTATTTTCAGTCTCATGGCTGTCAATCAAGCTGTCATGTACACTACACGGTAACAGAATGTCTATTTTTAAAGTTCACATAATTTCAGCCTCATTTACTTTGATTTGCTGCTGCGAATGTAAAGGATGTCCACTTAGCCTTAATACTTTGGTTCACCTAGACCAGTGTCAGTATGGACATTCAGTCTGCCAACTGATGAGGACACTGAAGCCCAGTTTATACAGATTTTTCCAACAGCATATAGACTATGTAAATGAGCACAAACTGGCAAATTCTTATTAAAGTGCCAAACAGGTATACATGATTATCACAATATACATCTCAGCTCCTTGTTAGAATATAATAAATAATAACAACAATAATGACAATTCTAATATAGACTTTTGTGTTTGGATGACAGGTGTAGGAGGGACAGGTATGAGGGGTAAATATTAGTCTGATTGTTGTAATTACCACCACTAGATCACACAGATGAGAATAAAGGAATCTACTAATTCTATACAGCAAGACAGTTACAAATTTAAAATGTTTTGTATCAGTCCAACATGCATTAAAATTTACGACATCAAGAACAAATATTAAGAAATTCCATTCGGCAAACATAATTAAATGAAATCCCTTGATTTTCAGTTTCCCATTTAGCAAATGCCCTTGTACACTTAGAGCATGGTATTGTGCTCATATCTCTACGTGAAAAATTGAATGCTTTGGCTTTTTCATAAAAAAAAAAATTGAAATAAAATTAAAATAACCAAATACTTTCCAAACGTATGTCACGTTCTCCAGCTGACCACTACCTGAAACTAATTCTGCAGCGGGAAACACCCCAAACCATGCTTTGGAGTCTGGAATTACAGTTGCACTTCAATATTACAATGGAAAGATCGTTAAAACAGATGAGTACATGACTAAGAAAGACAGCGAGATGGAAAAGCAAGTAGAATGAAGGACCAGTATAAAATGTATTACAATGATAAACCTTTCTATACTGCAGAGCACAGACGTTATTTGGCTATATAAAACTCCTTTGCAATGCTGCATTCCTTACAGAATAAAACACTCCAGTTCATTTTTTGTGTTATTTTACCAATGCATTTCTTTTTTTCTTTTTTTTTTTTTTAAATGAAACATGCTGTGATTGGACTCCTGAAGTTACAGAAAACTGCCTACAAAGTACAAATGAAGTTTGGATTCAATTCAATAAAACTGTCAGTCACTTTTTCATCTCCGCCATTAAGATAATCCTGTAAATTAAAAGCATAATAAACAGGAATAAATGTGATTTATTTGTATTAAACTGTTAAACTGGCTTTATCGCTTGATGACTGAAAATGAAATCCGACTCTTAAAATCAATGCCAAGCAACATGGCAAATGATATTTTAATGCCTAAATAATATATCATACCTAATAATAAGACATATAATCTGTCTTAAATTGTTTCTGCCAATAGACTAAATGCAGCATATTTTGCTTGGTGTATACAAACTGAGGACATGATTTTTCATTTTTATTTGTTCACTTCCATTCTTGTATTAGAATATGGAAAATAATGTTTTTGCTTGGGTAACAGTAGTTAAGCCCCAAATGCAGTATAAACTAACAATTTCTTTCCTTATCATACCATAATATCAGTGATATGACCAATATTTATTGGAGCAAAATCTGTTTTTTTTTATAAGCTAAGTTTGGTTTTCTGTCTGATTAAATGGTCGTTTCCTAAGATTAATTTAGCTTAGCTGAATTCTCTATTAGAAGGTAAAATGTGTCATCATGTGGGTTAATCTGTCTTACAGATTTTTAAAACTGGTGAGTTTGATTTTAAAACTTACAGGTTGCTTTTCAAAACTTCAAACGCTTTGGGAAGCATTCTAATTAAATAGTTAAAATAAATTAAAGGACTCCCTTTGCCTAATGAGAGGAGACACGGCAAATGCAAAAGACTTTAATCTGTGCCAACTGCAAATTGATTTGAACTTTCTGCTTTACAAATTGCTCAAAATGACAAGCATGACACTTATTGGGCCCTCTGATGTATTAGTTGGCTGGCCACTGTGTCACTCTTTCCTCATCCTGCTAAGGCCACTTTCCATTGTCATGACTTTAGCATGTTGATTAAGGAGGTGTGCCGGCTATTCTACTAGAGGTAAAAAGCCGTAAAATTTGTTATTTGATCAAACTTTGATGCCAACTGATATTAACAGACATACCTTCTTAACTATAAAATGGGAAAATGAGAAGTCACTCGACATGAAACAAGATGGTACCCGCTAAACCTCCTCCAGATAAGAGGAGTACTGAAAAATGTACTTGCTTACAAAGAACATATATATCATGCTATATACAAATCACTACAGAAAAAACAAATTGTGGGCATTATATACTGGATAATGTTATATTTAAATTATTAGTATAATTACATAAGTAGCTAAATTATAAATATCTTTTAAGAGGCAAAGCTGGTTATATAAATATTACGAACAGTGTTATGTGAATTTAAAAGCAACTGGAGTGTAATGATTCTGAAAACATTATGTCATCCAGGCTTAATTTTTTTAAAACAATTTTGTTTTGGGATTTGTACTTCAAAATGGAAACAAATCCACACCGATTTGCATATCTCTATCTGAAAATTTCGTTATGTTGAACTGAAGTATTTGTGGTACCTTTTATAGTTCCAATGAATACACTTTCTATCGTTCATAGTCTTCTGGTGGTGAAATTCACTTTAGCTAATGTGCACTATTACGCAGGCAGGAGTCACTCCGTTGAGTTTTTGTGAAAGTGCATGAAAAAATTTTGTAAAATGAGGAGCCAATTCCAAGCCATGTTTTCAAAGTGTCTGACTTAAAATATATCATTTCAACTGCTTGCACCCTATGTCTTTTTTCAGTATACCTCCTTTTTGTGACTTCAGATGCAAAACAGAAAATTGATTGAAAATGGGAGCGATATCAATTTCCAGGTCTAACCAAAGAGAAAACATTAGTCACAGGGCACATCACAAAATATATACCCAAAAGGATTCATTTTCAAAAGACGTGGGGATATTCATCCTTGGACTAGTCAGCATGTCAAGTTTTGACTTTTGTTTGATTTCTCTATTTTTCTCTGTTTTTAGAAAAATCCAGAGAACAGTGTTGACAACTAAAATCTTTTTCTTTTCTTCTGCCTTTCACCTGAATGTTTCTGTTCTGTTTGTATTGTTGTGGCATATATGCATAGTTCAACTTCCCTTTAGGCGTCGTGTTCACACTTTGATTTTGTTTTATTCTACTACATTTTTTAAAGTATATCTCGTTCTTTTTGTCTTGTCACCCCTAAGTAAAAACCGGGGCCCCAGGTTAAGGTATGCAGCCTTGCAAAGCTGTGAATTAAAATGTGTAATCATCAAAACATCTGTACCACTACGCTTAAACTGCCCTCTTTATAGACACATGATGGCTCAATCTGAGCATCTTAATGTAAGCAACTTGTTAAAGTTCTGCCTTCATTACATGACTAGTTTGTCCAAAAATGCTCATCTATTCAGCCATTTAATAAACTGCTTGACTTGACCAGAATAAGACTAATTCATTGAAACACTAGTCGAATGCGATGTACTCAGTCACCCTCACAAAATATTAAAAACAGTTGATTTAAACTAATTAGAACAGCTGATCCTCCTTTTCCAGTTTTGTGCATTAACACATAATCCTGAAAATGCCTTTATCTACAGCGTACTTCATTTTAGCAGTTACTTGCACTGTTCAGGACATTCCTAAAAATAAAGAAATTTTAAAGAAATAAGAAAAATAATATATATAGACAAGTAGCTTAAAATGTGCTGTTTATGTTCCATACATTTAGTGTACATTTCTGTAATACATTTAAATGTAATTTATTTATGTAATTATGCATATTGGAACTTCCTTTTTTGTTCATTAATCAGCTATTATTATGTCTTTTTCATTCTGACCCACCCCCTTTTTGAACTAGCATGAATTTGTTTACTTGTTTATCTAGCGGGTTGTTTGTCGCCATGTCTAGAAGCCCAGTGTTCCGCCGATACTTGACGCCAAGACGACTCCCAGTACCACACAGCAGATGATGATCATTATCTTCTTCTACGGAGAAACAAACGGGAAGGGAGGACGGTGATCTCGGGGCGTTTCGACACGCCAGGCCTCGTTTCCGAAGGCGCGTGAGCGTGCATGCGTGCGAGTCAGTTTAGGCCTTACCTTGCGGGCCTGGCTCTGATATTTGACAGCCTTCTTTGTATCAGACACAGCCCGTTCCACATAGTCCACTGAGTGCTCCACGTTGTATTCAATTCTATCGATCATTTCGCCCTGTCAGGAGGAACGTATTATGAGCCACAAGCAAGAAAAAGGTACGGCCTAAATCCACACCACAAACCAAATACTAACCACATTACAAGAAGGTGCTATGTGGTTCATTTTTAATCAACATTCAAAACTTCAACCCCACTAACTTTCCTATTCTGTATCCTTATAATTTTTAGAAATACTATAACATCCGCATGGGGCTCAGTGGGTTATGGGTTCAGATCAACCACCTGCTCTGTGTGTGTGGAGTTTGCGTGTTCTCCCCACGCTTGACTGGTTTCCTGTGAGTACCCCGGCTTGTCTTCCACAGTCCAAAGACAAAAACTGGTATATCGAAGTTGGCCAAAGCATACGATTGTCCACGAGTGTGCATGTGTTTGTGGCTGTAGATCGACTGTCATTCCAACCAGGGTGTACAGCATCCTTGTGTCAGGTGCTGCCTGGGATGGATGGATGGATGAATGGATGGCCAGATAGTTTTTGAAAAATGTTTCAGCAATCCCAGGCAGTTTTAACCCCACTATCAACAGTATATAGTTGGTTTCAAAAATCTGCAGTACAATGCACAATTTTAACCTGCAATATACAGTCAATTCGCTAGTATTTCTCACACAAAAGCATTTTTCCGTCAATCAACAGATTTCAGTAAAAAATATGCAAAATACTTCCCATTTATTTTATATTGCAAATAAATCCCTTCCTCACAAAATATGTTACAGACATATAGCATGTATTGGTTAAGATTACATTTTCTGGTTCTTATAAAATCAGTTAGATGAAGAATTCGTACCCTTCAATATTATGCAGCGCAATGCATCGTCGATAAAATCAGGATGGTTTCAATTATTCAATTATTCTTTTAAATATATGTGTTATGTCCCACAAATTCCATCAATTTCCCATCAATCCTGTGAAATTTGTAAGCCGTGGGTATTTTGTATTGAAGGAACCATTATATTTTTAAAGGTTTGCTTCTATACTGGTTTTCAGTCTTTTTATACCGAGTCTATATGATTATTGTAATCTTAAACACACACATTTGATTATCGAAAGAGCCTGGGAGAGACAACAGGTAGCAGCAGATAGAGTGTGGTCTCGTGGTGCCTAGGAGAGGAAGTGCAGGTCAGAAAATCCCAGGTTCAGCTGGAACACACCTTTACTACGAAGACGAGCCAGACAAATTAATGGAACATCTGGCTTCAGAACAGCTGCTGTGTATTTACGATATCATGAACAAATTCTGTTATCCAATGAGCTGGATTTGCAACTTTCTTGGAGGGATTAGATGATAGGACTCTAACAGTAACTTGCTAACAGTAAGTAATGAGAAGTTAAAATATTATGACTAAAAATTGATACTGCAGTAATGTATTAATTTCAAACTCTTGTTCACTCAACTTAGTTTATAATGTTGAAATGAGACTTTTATCTGTCAAGGGTATTTTCAGTCATCTACTTCATCATTGTTTAAGTCCTGCCAGATACTCAAACCCTAAGAGCACTAAATCATTCAGGTCCATCAGCCAACAGTAATATTTCCATTCCAAGCCTGATTTTGTTATTGCAGGAGAGTTTTTTGGCCCTGAAACTAATTCTTACTAATTATATTACCAGCATGTCTCATTCTCCACAAGAGAAGAAAATGTCTCAGACCAACCACATGAAGTCGCACCCCTCTCCTATTTCAGGTCATTTCTCTCTCCTGCTGCTTCTTGCTTAGTTACTGAAGCAGGATTGGTGGACACAATACTAAGATGCCGCTTTAAAACCACTGATCAAAATGCATCAGTCAGCGACACGGAGCTCAAATGATGACATAGAGAAATATGCATCAAAAGTTGGGTGAGGTTAGGCAATGCGTGGATGTTGTATTGCCATTGACAACGCAGACCATCTCACTCTGAAATAAGCTTAATATGTTTCGAGTCACATCGCACCGAGTCATGTCAGCTGAGACTCCTGCACCAGACAATGTCATCCTGCAGAGCTGTGTGAGGTAAGCCCTCATGAGGATGAAGATTCGCAAAGCTGTCAGGCCGGACACAAATGTTAAAATAAAACAGAAGGTAGTAGCACTCTTTGCTAGGCACGTACACGGTATATTGTGTGTCTAAGAAGGAATGTGAATGTGGAAGAAGAATACAGCGACTCTTATTCAAGAGTCAAATGGTTATGAATGATTGGGGAGCATTTAAAAATCTCGTGAAAAAATCAGAACATGTACTCTCGTGCTGCTCAGCCGTCCAGAGAATGAGGCAATCGGGCATTCAAGTACTTTGGAGCAGTGGGTGAAGGTGGGAAGCTTATAGCCAAAAGGGTCATAGTTATGCTTTACCATCTGCCTTAGAAAGAGTACAGTTGTCCCAATGCCCAAGAACAACACATGGTGGAACAAATACTGGCCAAGGTCAGATTACCAGACATTATGAGCCCACTACATTTTAGCCACTGCTCTAACAGTCGCACAGAAGAGTCCACCTTTCACACAGCCCTGTTTTATCATGAGCGAAAGAATACCTTTTTAAGAATGTTTGTTGATTATAACTCACTGCTGTCTCCTCTAGTTTAACCATCAAATTAGGTTACCTAGGCTTGTACAGCATTCTTGTGCAACTAGACTCAGAATTTTTTGGCAGGCAGACCACAGCGAGTGAGAATAAGTAACAACACTTCCTCCACAATCCAGGGCTCCAAGCACTGCCTTATTCCTTGTGTGCCTAAGTACAGTAACTCACCAAGTCTGCTGATAATACCACAGTAGTTGGCAGGATGTGTCAGGCCACAGTGCTGTCCATCCATTTTCCAAACCATTTATCCTATGCAGGTTTGTAGGGGGCCTGGAGCCTATTCCAATCAGCTTGGGGCACGGGGCAGGGTACCAGACTATTGAAGGGCACAGTCACCCACTATGGGCAATTCAGACATCCCAATTAGCCTGTATTACATGGCTTCAGACTGTGGGAAGAAACTGGCACTCCTGGAGGAAGCCTGTGAAGACCAGGATGAACACACAACCTCTATGCACACAGAGTGGAGGTGGTACTCAAACCCACAACTTAGGAGCTGTGAGGCAACAGTGCTAACCACTGAGCCACCATACCCCAACCCCACAGTGCTATACTGCAATGCGATTTCCTGGGACAGGAGGGAAAGCCAGAGCACCTCTGGGTTGGATGACATGTCCTGCTCCCTTTGCCAGGAGAAACTGTCTATCAGTCTCTTACATGAACTTCCAGGAATTTTGGCTCAATGTTGAACTGAATGACGGTTAAAGGTTACTGCATTCCACAACTTGCTTCTAGTCCCCCACGACTTGACTTCACAATTTCTTCTTTTTGAGCCATTAAATTGTGGATCTGTGTAAGTGTATTTGGTCATTGTCACATTGGATTGCTTCATTAATCAGCTGTAGACTCCACTTAATTCTGCTCCAATCTTTTCTGCTACACTGAGTTAATTGTTGACTGAGTTATTGCAAGATCTCCACGACCAAAGCAAGAAAGCAGCCCCAAAACATATGCTCCCAAGACCATGTCTTACAGTTACTGTAGGTATGTATGTTAAATATCCTTGTAGGTCACCTAATCATCAGTGCATTACTCAACTCCCAGAGTTATCCCCCACCTAGACTCTCATGCCCTGAATTACCAAGCCCGATTCCAGTCATGGTCACCTCGGCATTTTCATTTATATTCCTGATTTCCTGTTCAATTTTTTATTTCACTAAACATGGCATCTTGATTAGTAGCCAAATTATACCACCGCTCACTCATCTCTCCAGAACACATTGCTCCGGAAATCATGCCTTAAAGCCAGGTGATCATTAGCAGACCTCCACCGTATTTTTATGTTCTTCTTTAAGAGCGGAGGCTTCATTCCTGTGACCTCCAATGAACACAAAGTTTGTTAAGTCTATTGGTTTGGTTTGCTTATGCAAGTTGGCACTGAAGCCTATAGATCCTTTGATACTGGAATTCTCGGAGCATCTTTTGGTCAGTGCAATGGCTGATTTGAGTGGGACTGTCTGCTCCTGGTAGCTTTCAGATGCCTGAAAGCTTTTCCATTTCTAAGCAGTCTTTGGCACATGATGGATTTGCAAACCCTTTGATGCAGTTTGGTATCCTTTCCCAGACATGAAATCATCAACTATTTTTCTTATGTCCGCTACCCTCAGCACTTTTGTATCTTCAAAATTTAAATCATTTTTGTGCAAAATTGGGTCCTGAATGCAACTCTCTATTAACTTTAATAATTTACACTGTTTTAATGCAGCAAAGAAAAATTATAGTAAATCTATGAGTTGCTTGGAAAATTACATTTATGGTGAATTTTGTTCACAATATACAATTGCAAAATGCAAATTTACATTGCTCGTTGTTAAAGGTCGACGCCTTCACCCAGTGATAGCACATACATGAGAATCATATTTGAACATTTCTAAATATTAAAATTTAAAATGACAGAAGTCTATATTCACCATCCATTATCTTATTTAATGTATTATATTTCCACTGTCCAGACAGCAAATCTTTCAAGTAAGCATATCATTGCAATATACACACCTTATGTATACCTTACATATGAGAAATAAGACTGCACCTTAAAATCCTGCTCCAACCTCAGCACCATTAATGCTTGTCCCTCATTCTGTTTTTACCATACAGTAGGTATTTGGTTCGGCACTCTGCTCTCCATCATTCATCCCAAATAAATAATTTAAATTTCATGCATCTTCAGTATTTAGCAAGCTTGTCAGGACCCTTTCCAAAATGTGTTTTTATCAATTTGATTGACTACATTTTTATATATAATAGTTTTAAATAATTCTGGCGAATAAGTGAATTCCCTGCATTTGCGATTATATTTGAATATGAAAGAATGGGCATTTTACAGGAACACATTTCTAACTTAAAACTTGTTTTTTTACAGTCATCATCTTGGACACTCTGTTTCTCTGTGTTGTTTACCCAGTTTCTCTCTTTCTATTCTGTTCCAACTTCTGCATGGCTAATTGAAACCACCCTCTTTTTCTTGATACATATAATTTAAATACGGGAATATAGGTGCCGTAATTTCAGGATTTCAGAATTTTGAACTTGAATAGGAATTTTCCTTTTTTAACCTTGTACCAGTTTTCCAAAGAAACCATTATTTCATCCCAATGGTCTTGTGCTTTCTGCAATGACAATGAATAAATCTTATGTCTCATGTGTTATTACCTGGCTCTCTACCAGCATGGCCATATCCACAAACATGTCGTGCAATTCACGGATGCTGTTCTCAAGCTTGATGATTTCAGTGTGTCGAGTCTCGATCTCATTCAAGGCTTGCTTAGTCATCTGGGAATCCATCTTGATCTATGAACCATATTGATACAGAAAAGGAAGCTGGGTGAGGAAGGACATTAAAGTGGTTTTATATAAAATATAAAATTTATTACAGTCTCCTTGTGTAATTATTTTCACAAAAAATTTTTTTAATCGATTGTCATGAATTTTTGCAGACTCGTAACATGTTCGCCTTAAAAATGTATACACGCATACAGTATTTATGCTTCAAATATTTTTTGTTAAAAAATGCACCTCTGTCATTGTAACTGTACAGCACTAACCCACAAAACAGGGAATGTTACAGGTGTTACAGGAACATTAAGAACATAATGAGAACGTTATTGGACGTTGAGGGAACGTTCCCTGTTTGCTGGGAAGTTCTGTTCTTAGTCCATTTCAGCAGCATGACCAAGGAAATTCTCATGGTTTTGGAATCCGGTTGTGGAATAAATATTTTGTGAAATGGTTCTAAGAAATACAAATCCAAAATGAACACTGAGAACATACTGACAGGAAAGCTTTGACAAACTTTACAGTTTTACAGTCAGCGATTCACAATTTACTGAGTGATGCATTGCTTACATCATCAGTAAAAATGGCCAGTTTGCCACTCTCCAGCATGTCTTCAAGCTCCTCATTCGTAGTCGTTCTTCCAGCTGTAAAGCACAGAACACAACTTTTGTATGATACAACATTATATGATTGCATATTCTCAATGTTGTCAATAATCAATAAATACTGTTTAAAGCTGGGAATCACACAAAAGGAACAGAAATCCAAAGTGCAATACAGACTCACAAATTCAACTGCACATTGTGACTAGAATGACGGAAGAAACCCAAACGCAGCATGAAGCATATAAACTGTACACAATTAGAGCCTCTGAAAATAGAGCTGAAGCTGACAATGTTAATACTAAGCTGCCATGCCACATTGCAGGCTATGTATGTAATTTCATCTATCATTTAGCCCTAGCAATATTTTTACACACAAAACAAATGCTAATTTTCTGTGGCATATATTAATTAATTATGTAGCCCACAATTTTGTCATTAGAGCAGTAATTTACTTTTAGATAGTGATGGGACAAATGAGGCTTCAAAACATTTACTGGTAGTTTGAGATTCTCCCACCCACCACGGATTTTGAGGCCTCATTTAGGGCCAGCATTGATTGGTGGTTCAGGATAGTCCCACACACCAGTTTTTGAAGCTTCATTTGTTCCATCACTACTTTTAGTCACTGGGAATTTCTAGTTATTGTTGTTATGAATAATGGAAAAAAAAAATGTGGTAATGTACATGGTAAATGCAAAAGAAGTTTTTTTAATCATTATTTTACATGAATCACTCAAAAATCTGTTTAATGTTACTATTTTATATAAAGAATATAAAACTCACCATACACAATTGGAGATCATTAAAACCCAATATATTTAATACTGCACACAAGAAAATGTTATCTACCAAAGCAGCATTTTATGCTCTAAAGGAGGTTCTGAGAACTGTATGTACACTACTAAATCAAAAACTGGAAAAAAGATTACATACAGAGGTTCAGCAGTCAAGACGTTACAAAATCCTTCTGAGGTTAATTCGTTTATTGGTTCATCTTAATCATTCATGAAATTTAAGATGGGAGAGTGTACATTGTCAGTATTACAGGGGTGACTCAGATGAAAAGCAGCCACTCTCCAGAAAAAACTTATATTGATGCTTCAAAGACAACACCATACCACCGTGACGAAACAGTTGAAATAGCAAAGGTTAATCTGTCGGCATTTTGTCCCCAGGATTCTGTCAAGCTGCTGGCATCTTGTCACTGGACTTCAGAGTTCTGAGTTGGCCTTTTAGTTAGTCAGCGTCTAATCTCGGATTTCATAGTTTAAGTTATAGTTGCCATCTTCTTTCAGTTTTCAAGATTTTGGTTAGCTGTAATTCTGCAGCTTGTGTGCCATATAACCAGTGTCTTGATTTAGGATTGTTGTGGTTGCTTTGTTTTTGTATTTAAGCCCCCTCTTCCTGATCCACATGGTCTGGTTCCAGCTCCTTGTTTTTCCCACGTTCCACACAGGAGTCTTCTCATTGTGGAGCCACCTATCCAGTCAGCGGTCCCAAGTCCTGTTAGTTACCCATTTCCTGCAGCATACCATCCAACAGTCTAAGGGGTCTTTAGCAAAAAACCTGGCTTTGTGGATGTAGTGCCCTATTTCGGTACTTTGCTTGTTATGGAAGTCAATAAAAATGTTTCTAACCAAGCTTGTGACACACTGCACTAGAATGACACAATTTAAAACACAATGGTGACTCCTTTACAAGACCCAATACACCATTGTGGACTTTGGTGACCCACTATAAAAAGCAAAATCAGCAAAGAGTAACAAAACACAGCAGCTTTTGATATTAAATATTCAAAACAAGCTTCTTGTACTGAATTGCCTACAATATATTATTATGGCCTTGCATGCCTTAACTGTATGCTGAATTAAACCCAATAATCATTGACTGCCACATTCAGGCACAAATTGATTTATAAAGGTCTGGAATTGATACATTTTTGGAGGCTGTATAATGTTGACGAATAACATAAGGAAAGCAACAGCTATATTCCAAATACATTTATTTATACACTTTGTCCGTTCGAGGTTCTGTGACTAGGGGTTATAGCAATGCAGGGTGACAAATGCTGCACGTTAATCAATGTTCTGTATCTCAGAATTTTAACCTAGCATTTTAGATCAATGCGTTTCTATCAAAACTGCTTCCATGATGGCTTGGTATCAAAAGAAACAAAACAAACAACATTCATGCAGCAAGCAGCTGTTTTAATGTAAGCAGTGCGGTGAAAACGAATCAATTGATGCACATATAAAATGTAAATATAAAGTCACTCACTGATCTCCAGTTGTCTCTGGATGCGGTCCTTGCAACGGTCTCTGTACTTGGACTGTGTGGTGTTGTACTCAGTCATAACCTCGACAAACTTGCGTGACAGTGTGGAATGCTGACAGCAGACACATGGAAGACAGGTTACAAATTGGGGGATATTAGCAGTGAAAAAACATTCCTAACAACAACAGTCCCCTGAAACCTGCCCACCATTATCGGTGATGAGTCAATCATAATCTTTGTTATGAATTTAAAAAACACAGAAGAAAAGAAGATAAGCTTGTTTTTCCATAGAGGTGATATACAGCTGCAATGTTCAGTGTTTTTTTCAGTCAAACCAAAGTCCTTAATCAGCGCTGTATTACACGTGAAATTAGAAATCTTGAAACAGGGAAACAGCTTATGTATAAAATAAAACTAAACCGGTTTCAATTTCTTACTCCAATAAAAATGAATGCGATTTGCAACGCAGGGGCGATGGACGTACCTGCGTCTTACGAATCCTCAAGTCTGCAGATGATCTATTCAGTCCTTCCTCTTGTTCAATACTCTGCTCAATTGCTAGAAGTGGTTTGAAGAAAAGTAGAGATCGATTAGTTTGAGGCACCAAATGCATTTAAATCCTTCACAAATGTTTGAAATGTAAAAACACACAAGTTCAAATATTTATGAAAAAAGAATTAGCTCAGAATACCTCCAAATCTTTTACAAAAATCATGTTTAATGCATGCAATTTAGAGTTCAAATATAAATCATTTTGCTTCTCCAATTCTGTTTGAAACTGAAATAAAGGTAGAAGAAACCATCTATCTTTTCTCTTAAAGATATCTTAAAGTCCATTTAAAAATCAAGAAAGAATAATGAAGACTTAAGATATCAAAAGGACATTGAAAGAGGTCCGCCTGAATGGCCAACAGGACATTTTTGAAGTGTTATACAAATATTGAGAAAGGATGTAATTTCAAGAGTTTTGCTATTCCATTTCCATTAGATAGCTCTGAAGATTTAAAAAATTGTATTTAGCAGTTCATCATTCATATATTTTCAAATATATTCCAGAGAATGCTCTGGAAAGCCTAAGTAAACGTTCCATCAGGCCAGATATCTTCTCTTTTCATATGTATATATCTTGCCATCTGGTTAACATCAAATTTTACATGGATGCAACATTTATGGATAATTGTGGACATTTTATTTCACCTGCCAGTATTAACTGTTTGACATTAGCCTTAGAAATACATGTACTGAGACCATATAACTGTGCCCATAATTTGTAATTCTATTCTGTTAAATAGCTGTTTTACTCATACATTGTCATAGGTTCTCTAAGGCATAAGCTAATGTATTTGTTAAGCATTAGTCTACTTGACGGAGAAACAATATATATATATATATATATATCCTATGAACCATCAGCTGTAATTGTGTCTCAACTATAATTTTGTAAATTATATGCATTAATAGGACAATTAACAAACTGGTTTATGGCTCGAAAAAGGCTTTTCATATGACAAATATGATAGCAGCTGATGCTGAAAGGTTTTGGATGTTGACCTCAAGAGCCTTAAGAAAGTGAACCATACCTTTTAACTTTGAGCGGACTTTATTGGCTGTCTTTTTTATATCAGCGGTGAGGTCTTCCAGCTCTTGTTTAGTTTCTGGGTGAAGGAGAAAAATGATGTAGAAACAAGAATGAATGACTATGAATAAACACGTAGTTAAGGAACACACAGCACTGTATTATACGGGTCATAATAATTCATTTAGTGTTCACAGAACATTATAACCACGGCATAAAATGCAAAGATAATTTTCCATTCTGTGATTAGGATATGATGCTAATCTATCTGTCCATTTATCCATCCAGTACACGACTGCAGTATATGATGGCAAGGATGAACAATAATCACGGAACATTAAGGGAAGCTGTCCTGTGTTATTCTGCAGAATTGATTTATTCCAACTGTAAACGCTCCTCCCCTGGAATATAGCTCTGCCGTTTTCCTTTAAGGTTCTCCATCTCCCGCTTCAACCTGCATCCTCCCACACATCTTCAAATACCTTCCTACCGTTTAGGTATGAATTATAATCCACATTGCATATTGTAAAAAGGGAATACAAAAAAATCACAACCGAATTTAGACTATTTGGAATGTATCTTATAGTATACATTTATTAATTATTGTCGTGAAACCAGTTTTATTTTGCTAGTTTTTATTATGCAAGGCAAAACACAAACATTCTCAAGCTTAGCTGAATATAGTCATTAATGTGCTAACCAATATTATGTACTATTATATGAGATAAATTAGTATTTATGAATATGATTCCATTGTTCACATATATGTACAGGCCTCAGA
This sequence comes from Gymnarchus niloticus, assembly GCA_009936485.2. Lineage (NCBI taxonomy): Eukaryota > Metazoa > Chordata > Actinopteri > Osteoglossiformes > Gymnarchidae > Gymnarchus > Gymnarchus niloticus. The sequence goes on from JAACJT020000037.1 coordinate 6,007,336, forward strand.
TTGGATTAGCTCCATAGTATTCCCGAACTTAAACATAGTTTGTTTGCTAGACGATGCTATAAGGTTTATAAGCATAGCTTTGCAAATGTATTAAATAGCTATTAAATAACTCAACAATTTATTTTCCCACGTTCAAATGTCTTTCAATTGTTAACCTTCATTAAGTCATTACTGTACAAATGTGATATTAACCATATCCTAAAGTTTCACAAGAAAATTGGATTAAAAATTAAGATATGTGATATCTGACATTCGCTCGAAACAGTTTTCAGATCGGTAGAATAGGTGAACTAAACATTTAAGCCACATTACTTGTCTTCTCAAAATGTTCTTTGAAGATGAATTGTAGAAACATCATTAAAAACAGACACTCTACCAATCAACCAACCTGTTACCCAGTAAAGACTTAGCTTAGATCAATTAGCTCACATGACTTAGCTCTGACCACTAGTCCCTTGGAGTCACTCCTTCATGATGCATGTTTATAAAAAAAGGAAAAAAGACAATCCCAAAAATGAACAAGATGTCGTAAATATAAATTAATAATAAACTACAGCAAATGACAAAACCAATAAGCACAAAACATAAAATGTGAAATATATACAATTTTATATGAAAAAACAATATTTGAAAAAGATTTTTTAATGTATGAAAAACATTTATAGGGTACCAGCTGAAGGAACAAAAATGGTATTGATTAAAAAGACTAGTACTCCCACAACATGACATTCAACTTAAGCAAAAACAGACATTTCTGTCGTAACAAGGTCGGGAAGCGGATCTGATAGGATAGATGATCGAACGAGGGGGGTCAGTCAGGGAAATATATTAGACGGAGGCAAGGAAGGATGGACTGGGGACAACAAGCAACACCAGACAAGGGACCTGGCTAAGGCTTGGGGAACAAGAGACAGAGAGACAGGTTGGGAGCTGAGCAGAAAACCAGGGAAAGTAGGATACCAGGAAAGTAGGATACTACGGGTGCAGCCAATGAGTCTGGTGGAGACGACATGTTTAATTAGGTACCACGCTAATTCTGTGCAGGTGAGTGAAAAAATAATGGAGAATAGGTGAGTGAGGAGGAAATCAGTCCAACATCTGTGCAGGGAAGATCTCTGGTAGAGGAAGGGGCAAAAGGATCTCCACCTTTGCAACCGGCCTTAAAACAGTCAAGGGCAATTTGAAAGCTTGCATTAAACATCTGTGATCAGAGAGGGATCAAGGATCAGCTGCACCAGGGCCAGGGATTGTTCGTCTTTGCTATACCCCTCCCAGTAAACCTGGTACTGGAATCCACATCCATGATGGCAACTGTCTACAATGCAATTCACAGTACAGGCTGGGCCCCCATCGATCATTTGAGGTGGTGGAGGAGTGGCATAAGGTAGGCTCGAGGGGTCACAGACAACTGGATGGAGGAATAACACATGGAAGGTTGGATCGACCCAGAAAGTCAGAGGAAGCCAAAAGGTGACCGGGTTCACCTGGTAGGTGATATGGAAAGAGTCCAGAAAACAAAAAGGACAGCTTCACAGGACCTTCCTGTGTCTGTAGGTCCATGGTGCAGAGCCACACTTTGTTCCCAGAGTGAAACAGCTGTGCCAAGCAGCAGTGCCAGTTGGCCTGCATTGCGTAGCAGTTGTTGGCCTAGAGAATGGAGGCCCAGGCAAGTCTCCATGCACAGTGGCACCACCACGCTGCTGAGTGGACAGATGGAATATCCATGTACGGCTCCTCAGAAGAAAACAGTCAAGGTGAATAACAAAACAGACATTCAAATGGGCATACCGGTAGCTGAGTATCACTGTGTGTTGTGGGCCAGTAAAGCCCTTGGCTGATACTGGCTCTAAGAGTCGGAAGTGAAACTCCACAAAAATTGTTCCACCTTCTGGTTGGACCTGCCTGGCTGTCTGTTTGTGATTAGAAGCTGGAGGAAAGGCTGACCGTGGTCTTCTGGAGGGTGCAGATGACCAGCCAGAACTGGAAGAACTGCTCAGGGATGTTTTAGGGGAGACCATGGAGCAGTACCACATGTTGCAACAGGTCAGAAGTTTCAAGGGGTGGACAGCATCCTTGCTATGAGAACAAAGTGAGTCATCTTAGAAAACTGGCCAATGATCGTCAGGTTAACCATGTACACCTTAAAGTCTGAATGAAGCTAGAAAGGCCAGTAATGAAGTCAAGGGTGAGGTTGGATCATGACCACCTTGGAACTGGAAGGGGGCAGAACTCTCCAGCTGGCAGGCATTGTCCAGATGGTTCCAGTCACACGCCAGGCAAGCTGCCACAAATTACTGGACAAATCATGACAAGTTAATGTCCTGATGTAGAAGAGGCTACCAAACTAACATCAAATATAATGGGATATGGCACAGGCCCCACAGTGACCTGCCAGGATCATTAAAATGCTGAGCAGGGGTGGGTCTACTGTGCTTGAGTCACCACAGTCTCAATATCCTAGCAGAGCGGAGCCACATTGCAACCTTGGGGAACCTCCAGTTGTACAGGGGGAGTGGTAGTGTCATGCTCGAACTGGCGGGATATGGCATTGGCCTTTGTGTTCCTCAGTCCGGCATGGTCGGTGAGTATGACATCAAACTGCTTATAGAACAAAGCCCACCTTGCTTGCTGGGGATTAAGTTGTTTGGGGTTCTGCATGGGGACTGAGTTTTGTGCCAGTGTGGCCTTTTCTCCAGGGTCCAGCAGATGGAGAAGAGTTTACTGCGCCACACCCTGAAGACATGGGCAGCAGGCAAAAACTTTCTGGCGAAGACAAATGGGAGGAGTTTAACATTTTCTCTCTAGGCTGACAGAATTGTACCTGAACCTACTTCTGATGCATTGACCTCCACGATAAATTGGCAGTCAGGGTGGGTCAGAATAGGCATGGAGGTGAACATCTCTTTCAGCCGCTTAAATGCCGACTCAGCCTCTGGGCCCGGGAGGAATCAGTGGTATAGGCAAAGGAGGCAGTGAGTGGCATGGCAATGGAGCTATAATTATGGATGAAATGGTGGTAGAGGTTTACAAATCCTTAGAAGCACTACAGCTGTTTCACCAAGGAGGGTCAAGGCCAGTTCATGACCATCATGACCTTTCCCAGGTCCATGACTATGCCTGAAGTGGAAATTAAGTGGCCTAAAAATAAGATGGATGGGACTTGAAACTGTAATTTTTCTAATTTGCAAAATAACGCATGGGAGCCCAGGTGCTGTAATACAGAGTGGACATGAATGACACAGTTTTCAAGGGATTTAGAAAAAAATCAGAATATCATATAAATGTACAAACACACGGTGGTTGATTAAGTCCCAGAGGATGTCATTCATAAAGGCCTGGCAGACAGCCAGGCTGTTAGCAAGCCCCAAAGGCATTTCATACTATTCACAGTGGTCGGCCGAAATAACAAATGCCATATTCCGCACATCCCCAGGAAAATTCATGCCAAATTATCGGCACTGAGTAGCTCCAGTTTAGAAAGAATTCACCTGCCGAGTAAAATCTCGATAGCAATGTTCATCAGGATAGAGGGTACCAGTTCTTGACTGGGATTTTATTGAGCCTCAAAGCTGAGATGTTGTCCTCTGTCCTTCTTCAGGACAAAGAAGAAGTTGGCAGGGTTGGTGGACGACGATGATCAGATACGTGTGCTCTGCAAGGCTTCGGTGATAAACATCTCCGTGGCTTCCTGCTCAAAGTGGAAGTGAGGTGACTATTCGCTTGCCACAACACTCCTTCAGTTTGTGGTACTCGGGTGGAAGGTTAGAAAGGTCGACTGGTTCTGGTGGATCATCTAAGAGCCTTCTGAGGAAGCAAATGGAGGTGCAGGCAGCAGCCCCCAAAGAATCCACGAATGAGTATAGCTTGCAATGTCCAGTGGTCCAGTGTAATTAAGCGGCTAGCATGAGGCAGGGGGAAGTTTCTAAGGGCTCTCGAACGTGAGAAGGTGGACTGGAGAAGGGCTATCGAGAATGGTGCACTTGCAGCTGCTTGTCAATCTGGATGGCTATACGCTTCTGAGGTCCACTGTAGGCTTGTGAGAGGTCAGTTTATCCTTAGCACCCTCTGAGAGTCTGTGATAGAAGTGGGTTAGCTACAACTCCCAATTCCAGCCAATCTTTCCTGCCAGAGTACAGAACCCCACGGACTGTTTAGCCACAAACTGATAGCCTTGAAAGAGATAGAGCAACCAAGAGACCACCTTTTGTCCTCTTACCAGATGGTCAAAAACCTGTTTGAACTCATCCACAAAGGTGATAATAGTTTCAGAAAGGGCAGGCTGGTGGTTCCACACTGCCATGGCAATTGCCAGAGTTTGTCCGGAGAGCAAAGAGATGACATAGGCGATCTTCGCCCAGTGGGATTGGAAGGCAGCCAGCTGAATTTCAAAACGACGGGAGCATTCCGTGAAGAAACTGCGACAGTGGGTACAATCAGTGGCATATCACTCGGGGCCAGGCAAAGGTATGCTGGAGAGAGGGGAGTCAGCTTCAGGGATGCTTGGGATCTGGGTGCGAGGCTAGCAAAGAGACTGGTTCTTTTCAGTCTGCAGCCAGGAGCCAAAGGTAGCTTGTTGCTCTGTAATGATGTCATGTAGATGATCAATCTCTGCCGGACCCGTTGTTGGTTCAGTCATTTTCTGTCATGATGAGTTGGGAAGCGTATCTGATAGCGGAGATGTCAGAGTGCAGAGGTTTGTGAAGGAGATTTAGGGAGGTGAGGAAGGATGGACCGAGGACAGCAGGTGAGAGGAACATCAAACTAGGGGCCCAGTAAGGGCTCAGGCAGGGATACAGGCAAGAAAAAGGCCAGAAAAAATGAGAAGGTAGGACACTGAAAGGTCTAAAGGTACAGCCAACAAGGCAGAGATCAGGTCAATAGCAGAACAAGGATCCGAAGGAGCTGGAATGTTTAAATGGAGCTACGTAACAAGGTGATTGAACAGGTAACGGACGACAGGTGAGTGAGGAGGAGATCTGTCCATAGTCTGTGCAAGGATGCTCTGCTAGCACAAGGGGCAACAGTGTGACAATTTCAAAATGCAAGCTAACTATAATTAATAAAAACAAAACAATAACACTCAATTTCACTTCAGGAAGTGATTAGAAGGATCACCGGTGCTAAAACAAAAAGCCTGGGTAAGCTGCTGAAGAAATTTCTAAGCAGTGACCGCTATTTTGTTTTTTTTATTCAGGCCCTAATTAGACTAAATATTTTTTAAATCACTACAAATGTGAATATCTCTAAAAATACAGACTGATAAAAACAAATGCTTTAAACAGCTTGGTTTTCAAAAATTTGGTTGCGCTATTAATAAAGGCACTGCATTATTAAAATGCGTAATTTATTCAACCTTGAAATATGACCCATCCCTCTCCAACCTCAGCACAGAAAATCTGTGGCTAGATCTAGTTACACCTTAAAATGTTCTACAGTATAGGCTCCTTACAAAGCTAATTGATGTTATAACTAACTAAATGGAAAAGTAATATGGGCTACATAACCATTTAAATAACTTTATTTGTATAAGAATTCCCTTAGCACACTCCCTTGACCTTGTGTTCAGCAATGGGATCTGAGACCTAATTGAGGCCCTAGGGTCATCAATCAACCAGACTCATAGCCTCATTATAATTTCTGCTTGCTTTCAACAGACTAATTTCATACTTTCTGTGTTTTTTTAGTATAAACATTTTCTCGTTTTTTTGTCCCCTATAGAAAATGCCTAATGTAACACACACTAACACTTCCAGACTGAAAGGGAGTTAAAATGTCTGTATATTTCATTACAAGGAGTCAATGCCTACTTAATATTTATATATTTACATACACCGTATATAAATATATATGCGATACTTCTTGATTACCCTGTGTTGGAAGATTGAGTAATGGATAGATATATATGATATTTGAAAAATTACAATGAGAGAAATTTAGAAATTAGAAATGAACTGGATGACAGTTAAGCTGTCTTTCTGGGTGTCACTGTATCATATTTTGACCAGTCACTGACTGTATTTGGTTTAACTTACATAATTATTTAAAAAATCTTTAGCAAGAAACTACCAACTGTATTATATCTTATATCTTAAAATTGTGTGTTAAAATTGATTTTTTTGGAGGAAAAAAAACAACATATTACTGAAAAATGCCAGGAAAGGCAGTCAGTGCTACTCAAACTTTGTTTCACCTATGATATAATATGCAAGTTGCTTCAGCTTCGTTGTGTATTAATTTATCTTAATCCAGGAATTAGAGTCCGGTAATAAGACCAAAAGTAAAATCCTGATATTCTAGGTAAGAGTAATTTCCATCCAACATCAAACTGCTTATCCAGTACAGGGTCATAGGAGGACCACATCCCAGGCTTCGTTGGGCACAAGGCATGAAAGACCCTGAGGGAAACACCAGGCCATCACAGAGTACATATACACTTACAATGGGCAATTTAGAGACACCAATATTCACTGTTAGAGAAAACAACAGAGTTCAGAGGAAACCTGTAAATCCTGAAGAAAACAAGCAATGTCAGACAGCAGCAATGTACAACCATACCAGCCTTCGCATTGACATTTTCAGACTTTGTTTCTTTCTCCATCAATATAATGATGTCCTGCAACATTGTAAAAGGAGTACATCCAAAGACCTGATAAAGCTAGACTCCTGCTCCCTGCTTCCTTGTGTCAACCACACGCTAACTGGAAACAGAGGACAAAATATTTGTCGCTGATGTCTTTCGAAGCTGAGCATCATTTAGATTGTTCATGGGTAACTGAGGGAAAAACTTGAGTAAAAAACTATTTAGGGAATCTTCCTTATAGGCCACCAGTCCATATAAATAAGGATGGCAACTAAAAAAAGACGATACTGATATAAACTGAGTCATGGTTTAACTCTTTACTTTCTTTCGAAGCGGACAGAACAGGCAATCAGCTGATCTGCGAAACCCGCGCTCATCGGTGGTTACGTTGTCACTCACTCTCGTCAGGGTTGGGCGCTGCCAGGATGGCGCTGTGTTGTTTTTTCACCTGCTCCACATCCTCAGACAGCTTCTCTATGCAGCCTCGTATCTCCTCCACCTGAGCAGGTACACGTCACACAAAAGTTTCACTACCCGCAACATTAATAACATTGGTAACATTACTAGATGGCCTTCAACGGCATTGAAGAGCCCCACTGTTCTTGATTGGACACCCCTCTAGGCACTGGTAGGGTTAGGGTTCAAAACAAACATGATGAAACATGCTTTCAACAGTGACTCGTTATGCTTGTTGTCCACAGACAAAGAACATGACTGCAGGTGGATAAATGCTTCAGATGAATCGGCCTGACAGACACAGTAAAATGTCTGTCTTGAAAATAGGGACAACTATAGAAGACAGTAATCTTGTGCTTCCCAGGAAACATCTTTGAAAGACCAAGGCAGCTGACGGTCAAACAAGACATCTGACGGTCAAACAAGACACCTGGCATATTCATTTGTTCTCTGCTTGACAATCTAGTTTTTTGAAAAAGCAATTTGTATCTACCGTCCGTTCATCCATCCATCCCTCTATCCATTCATCCATCTTCAATAACAGCTACTCTGTCTAATACAGGGTAGCACTATAATTTATACCTTACTTGCTAATTAAATCATGGTATATATTACATAAATCCAAGTTACTGGTTTTAAATCAAAAATGGCATAATTGTGACATCATCACACAGATAAATAAATTGGTAGTTATTATTATTATTATTAAGAGATTCATACAAACCATATACCTTCCTTCCAAACCTGTTCTGTGATCAATATGCCCAGAGAAAGTCTTGTGTACAAATTTCTTCCAACCTTTTCTATAAGTGACTAATCTTTCTTATTTAGTGAAATGTTACTTTTTCGTATGACATGTGTTTATTAATTTTAGTTGAAAAACTCATCGTACAGGTTTCTGCCTAGTTATAATTTTATAAAAATCTTTAAATATATTGCCATAATTATTACATAATTGAATAATTTGCCATACTTTAGTAATTTTTAATTAAGACGATGCCTGAACACATAAATCAAGTTTTTTCATTATCAACTGAAAATTAGTTTTTTTGTGTGCCAAAATCTACCTTAAAACAATGACCTGCTAAAGTTTTCTGCAAATACTCATTGTACAGTATACTAATAACGCCTTTTGCAAATACTCATTATACAGTATACCCATAAAGCTTTCTGCAAATACTCATTGTACAGTATACTAATAACGCCTTTTGCAAATACTCATTATACAGTATACCCATAAAGCTTTCTGCGAATACTCATTATACAGTATACTCATAAAGCCTTTTGCAAATATTCATTATACAGTATATTCACTATAAAGCCTAGTTTGCAGAATAAAGTGCAGGGAACAACTCTATTTAGCCAGGAGCAACATATATGGAAACACTAATGTTTAATATATGAAAGGATAAACAGCCACCAATCACAATAAAATATATAACTGCCGAGTTACATGAAAGTTACCAAGCAAAATAACTACATGAAGTATGAGTGAACCAATCTGACCAACAACTATCATCGTTAAATCAGAACGTGTATATTAATTAACCTGTCATAATTTATTAACATTAGGAGAAAGTTGTGAATTACAAATGGGATCATTTTAGGACAGAACTATTCTTTGAATGAGCCATACGACTAGGCTTTTGGTTAAATAAACCCTACAAGCCAAATAAATCTGCCCGTGATCATATCAACAGCCCAGGGAAATTTCTAGTATGTTAACCTGATAAAGTCCAACGACAGCTTCATTTTCAGTGGGGTCAATGTTATTATGTGTTCTTAAATTAATTAACTGTGATCTTATGCTGTTTACTAGATAAAACATTAGCAATAGTCTATAACATTATAACATTATATGGTAAGAGAGCAGTAAGTGACTTCCGTCCATCTTCTAACCGCTCATATTGGTCAGGGCCACAGGGGGGCCTGGAACCTATCCCAGGCAGCAGAAGGCTGGGTTCACCCCTGATGTGATGTCAGTTCATTGCAAGGTACACTCGCAAATAGGCATACGTTATGGGCCAAATAATGTAAGTGAATGTGCTTCGACTGCAGGTGGAACTGGATTACCTGCTGGAACCTCATGCAACATGGGAAGAACATGCAAACTCGATTACCATAAAGCAGAAGTGAGATATGTGAGAACTTGTAAGCCTGGAGGTTGAAGACGTCAGAGCTTCCCCTATTTGTTGCATGCTTTACTGGCAATGTTTTACTCACCTGTTCAAAAAATTCATCCATAAAATGGTCCCGGTCAACATGGACGACCTCCTCATCATCGTCACTGTCCTTAGCCTAAGATGGGCAAACAGAGAACAATGGTAATTCATCATGCAGTCTCGTGAAACTGAAAAAAAAAAACAACAATAGGTAAACCGGTGGACCTGGTATCAAAATAACAAAATAAATATGATGCTAGAAGTCAACCAATCCATAGGATACTTCCTGCATCCATAATTACTCCTCAATAATTGGTTTTGACTGTTATACAATATGTTGCTGAATGTGAATATGAATGCCTGCTCAGAGCTCCCTAGAAGAATTATACCAGTTTTTATCATGATGACGGAAAGATGCCTAAATAAAATATTTTTAAAAATGTAATGATGTGGATTGAAGGGGTGCCACATACAGCTAGAGCCATATTGGTAAAATACGTGCTCTATGGCTTTGGATTTGGAGAGGTGTTTAACTACATCTCAAACATCTGTCATTGCAATTCACTCTGGCATGTCCGGCATGCAATTTAGAATGCATGAAAAGAAAATTACTTTGTGTTTATATATGCAATATGAACACTGTGAGTACTGAACATTGTACAGATACTTTGAAGGCGCAAAACTGCGTAAGCATACTCTATGTATGTCCATAACCTTCAATACCAATACGTTCAAAAGTTCTTGGACATGTCACATTGATTCAAACAAAACTTCAGGAAAATAGACTAACTCCGTTATTACAAAAGCCTTAGGTGAAAAGGTCTAGGATGACAATCCGATATCACCAGCCACTTCTAAGAATCACCAAATTGATCAATTTCAAACATCAATGGGTTACCTTGGTCATGTAATTTCAGAAAATGGAGTTCAAAAGGATCATGAACAAGTGCAGGTACAATCCTGTGCAGGTACTATAGCCATAATGAACATATTGTGATTATATACAGACTTCTAGAACACTGTCTTTATATAGTCAAAGGCTAATAATCTGCTTAGTCTGCTGTCCAAATTATAAGCATGGAAAAGATTCCGTACCATCTCATTCTGAGAATTCAGAGCCACGGTTCAGGCAACTGATTTTGCCCAGCCTGTCAGAAAAAGACAACTATGGAAGGTTGATATGCATAAGGCATGAGACGCGATGGTCACGAAACGGGATCAACCTACTTCAAAGTCTACCTTCTTTGTCTGAGTAACCTAAATATACCTTGATCGGGGGAAAGTTGTATAGCCCCCAGAGACCTATCCATTCAAATTTGTCCTCCTTAATGGCCATAGGTTCATTGTACCTTACTTGTAGACAGTTTCTGGGACTGGTTTATCTCCTGTTGAAAAATTACGCAGACATTTTTGGCTTTAACGATTTTACGTGCATGGAGGTGCGTACTACAGGACCATCACTTCTTCAGCACAAAAAACCACACATCACAGCCACCACATTTTATGGGAAGAAAAAAGGTCAATTTGAATAATGTGGGTTTTAGAAAGGTATTGATGTTTTTCTCTTTCAATACACACTTTGGGAGTACTATGGTAATTTTCCTGGTAACTGACTTGACTTATTATTAGTTATTAATAATCATCATTTTGCAAATGTCATTAGTAGTGTTCATTGTGATCTTACATATTGATTTTTGTGTGATTATTAAGTATTTCGTAGGAAGCAGATCAACCGAGTGAAGCAGAGAAAAATTTGTACAGAATGACTGAGGGTGATTCAGATGTAGACTTATCTGATGAGGGAAACACGGGGGATGTGCTTGAGGCAAGAGAAGAAAGTGGCAAACAGTTCATCTGAGTTTCATTCCATGGATACGGAGGAAGATGAAGATGCAGTCAGTCGCATTGCACTATTGAGGAAATTTCACGAGTATGTCACAATGTCAAAATGTATTAAAATTATTATTATAATTGTAATACTACGAATCTGGCAGATCAATGGATAAGGATAACGTAAGAGATTTTTCTCACTGAGAGCGAAACTGACAGTAATTAATTTGGAAGTTTCTGAGGAGGCAATGATGAAAGATCAGCTTTGGAAGGTTAGGCCATTTCTAGAGAGAATCAGACATGGCTGCCTAAGCCTGTCAAGAGCAAATAAGCTTTGCCTCAATGAGCAAATTATTGTAATTATTCCCCGGCCACTGTCCAAGAGTGAGAAAAGAATGATCCAGGAAAGGATGGTTTTATCTACTTTCCATTTCTTTAATGTTGTAAATATCAACTCCTTGGTACAGTACAAGTCACAAACAGAAAGAAACAGGTAGTCCCACAAAGAAAACACAACAGTATTAGGAATCAAAACTGCTTCTGGCCAAGGAGCTGATTATACAAACCACTATTTACTACTGGTGAGGCACAGCTTTTCAAAAGGTTTGACAAATCAGTAATTATTTTTCTACTGTATTTTAGTTTGGTGGTCCATGTGGTATCATGTGCAATGTTTTAGTTATTCCTTGTGACTTGTACTGGGAATCGTTCACCAGAGAGGGCACTAATATTCATTTGTTATGAGTGTCTACCAGAGAAGAAGAATCATATACCCAAGCCTTCAGTGCAAGAATAGTTCACATTATTTAATGATTGTTATTTAAAAGACCAGAAATAAATCTAACTTCATATACTGTATATGCCTCAGACATCTTTGCCAGGACACAACAGTTCGATACAGCCTTGTGAACACTTTATAGAGCCAATAAGTGCCCCTGTGCCGTTATGATTTTCAATAAAACTTGGCTCAACGACAACTTTGCAAACAGGGTGATCAAGTTAGAGGAGTGCAACATCTTTAGGGCCAACAGAACAGTTGCAGACTCTAGTAAAGGCGAAGATGAGGGTGTTCGCATTTTAACAAACAAAGCAGTGGGTCTACAGACATGGTTGTTACTGAGACCCACTGCTCTGCTGATCTTGAGTTCTGAATTATTAAATGTAGACCTTTCTATCCATCCCATGAATTTACATGTGTCATAATCGCTGATGTCTGTGTCCCTCTAGATGCTAAAGCTAAGTGGGCCAGGAGTCAATATTAGCAAACTACAATCACTGCATCCAGACGGCACCAACATGGTGGCTGGTGGTTTCAGTCATGCCATCATGAGGGCTGTGCTCCCCAAATTCTGTCATAATGTATTCTGTCCTAGAAAAGGTGACCAGGCCCTGTATAAGGTTTATTCCAATGTTACAGAGGTTTTCAAAGCCATTCCCATCCCCCTCCTTGGCCAGTCTGACCACCTATCACTTTCTACTCCCTAAATGTACCCCCATTGTCAAATGTGTGAAAACCTCAATGTGGACTGTAAAGGTATGGCTAAAGGGAGCAGACTCTTCATTACAACACTAGTTCCCACACACAGTTTGCTGTTAAGGCCACCCTGGACTCTGCACACGACCATTAATATCTTCATTAGCTATGTTCTGGACCACATGAACAGGTGTTTCGACAGTCACTACTCATAAGAGAATTAGAAAATAAGCCATAAATTAATAAGTTGATCCACCTCCTGCTGAGGGCACAAGATGTTTATTTCAGGTCAGGAGACCAGGAAGTCTACAGCTCATCTAGGGTCAACCTGAGAAGGAGAATGACAAAAGCCAAAAACAAGTACAAACGGCAGATAAATGGAAAACAACTTAAACAACTCCGACTCTGACGAGTCATGTAGCAGGACATTCAAGCCCTTGCTGATTATAAACCTAGCAACACCACTCACTCAACCAGTGAAGCCTTCCTCCCTAATAAGCTCAACCTCGTCTGTGCTTGCCTCAATCGAGGTAACACAGAACCATCCATCAAAGCTGAGTTTCCACTTGATGACATGCTGCTCGCACACTCTACCAGTGAGGTGTACTCCACCCTGAGCAGGGTGAACGCACACAAGGCTGCTGGCCCAGATGGCATCCCTGGTTTGGTGCTCAGGGTCTGTGCAGAACAATTGGCCGAGGTCTTCATAAACATTTTTAATCTGTCCCTAGCCAGGGCATAGCCAGAAATTTATTTTGGGGAGGAATAAAAATTATGTCAGGTTGCCAATTTTGATCTGAAGAAAAACAATACATGATGCTCCCCCCTACATCGGCTCCGATCCCCAAAGTTAAATGGCGAAAACAGTGGTGACACAAAATTTGTGGGAGCCGGGGGTCTGCATGACAAGACATTTGTACGAGCTGGAGGGTGGTGACGAGAAATTTGTGCAATCGAGGGGGACGGTTGCTGGCGAAAATGTACCGACATAAATGCACAGAAAACTGAGCACTGCAAAAATATTTTGGAGGGGGAATCAAACCCAAAATCCGCTCCCCCTGGCTATGCTGATTGCACGTAGTTCAAGCATTCATCCTCATCCATTTCAAAACAGCCACCATCATGCCAGTGCCGAAACATGCTGCTGCTACGGCCCTCAACATATTCCACCCTATCACCCATACCCCCATCATCACCAATGGTTTTCAGAGGCTTATCTTCATCCATTTGAAATCCCGCTTGCCCTCAACACTGGATCATGTTGCATACCACATCAACAAGTCAAAAGAGCATGCCATCACCATGGTGCTTCACTTTGCCCTGACCCATCTGGACGACAACAACTCCTATGTCAAGATGTTATTTATCAATTTCAGTTTATTGTTTAATACTGTTATTCCAACCAAGCTAATCTCCAAGTTCATTGACCTTGGCATCACCACCCACCTCTGCAATTAGACTTTGGACTTTCTTACTAACTGACCATAGTCTGTTAGGTTTGACAACAACACCTCTTCCACACTTACTGTATTTTGAACACTGGCATATTGCAAGGCTGTGTGCTTAGCCCTCTCCTTTACTCCAATTTCAGCTATGATTGCATACTGGTTTGTGAATCAAGCTCTATAATGAAGTATGTGGATGACACCACAGTGGTTGGCCTAATAAGTGACCATAATGAGAAGACCTACTGGGAAGAGGTGCAGCACCTGGCAGTGTGGTGAGCTAACAACAATCCTGACACCCAGAAGACCAAGGAGCTTAATGTGGGCTTCCGGCAGACAAAGAGGCACTACTCACACACCCCTATCTACATCAATGAAACTGAGGTTAAGTGCATGTCTAACGTCAGGTTCCAAGGTCTCCACATCTCCAAGGATCTGGGTCTTCAATACCTTGACCTTGATCAAGAAGGCACATCAGCATCTTCCCGAGTAGTCTGAGAATTTCAGTTGCCGTACTATCGAGAGCATATTAACAAACTGCATATTGGTATAGTACGGCAACTTCTCAGTCTCCGACCATTAAGCTCTCCGGCGGGTGGTGAAGACCACCTCACACATCACTAATACCCAGCTACCCACCATAGAAGACATTCACCGCAAATGAATTGTTTGTTCTTCTTCCATCTGGGAAGTGTAAAAGGAGATTCCTGTGCTACACCTGCAGGAACAACGTCTTCCTCTTGGTGGTCAACCTGCTGAACTCTACATTACAGCACTAATACCGCCACCCTAAACATACAGAAAATAAATCAATAAAATTATAATTCTCTGTACCTTTAGGTGAGAGTCATTCTCTTTCTGCATGGATTGCTCCTTTGCACAAAGACCATGTATAAACTATTTGTATGTTTTTTAGTTTCTACTGATTCATTCGTTCATGCTGTTCATGTCTACATTCATGTCAACATATGTACCGTATCCATACTGTAATTGTCATTTGTACTCACCACTTAAACCTTATCTTGCACTTTATACGTCTGATAATTTATTGCACTGATTAGATGCTAACTACATTTCATTGACCCTGTACTGGTACTCTGCACCATAAAAATAAAGTTGAATCTAAACTAATCTAATTTACAGCTCATGAGGACCCTTGCAGACAAATACTATAGGCAAATCTGAGAATGTAGGTAGTATTCAATATTCCTTATTGAATGCAGCTGGTGTAAAAGTCAGTCTGAGCTGGCATACATTCCAAAAACAATCAATATTGCTGCTTTATCTGTTACTTATACATTTTCTTGCTATCATTAACCATGTTAGGTGGCTGGCCTGAAATGGATCTGAGTCTGTGCCGTTTTTCACCCTAGGGGGTAACTGTCAATTCGCCTCTGGTGAAATTGGCCTAACACATTAAATGTGACACCTGTTGAACCCATCTCAGCCCCCACTGAGCAAGAAGCAGCCCACAGGAAAGGTCTCATGAACGTTCTACTCTTAACCTCTCCACCTCTCTTCATGCCCATTTGTGCCCTAACCCAGTTTGCATGAAGTTCACACAGATTGCCTTTATATGAGAAACAAATTTTTACTGTGACTGGTACTATGTCTGTGTTTTAAAACAGTATTCCATATCATTACAAATTGATATCAAATTCAGAATATCTTGCAAGGTTAGAAGGCACTACCCTCCTGGCATACAGAGAAACTTAACAACCCTGTCATTAAGAGTCCAAGGGACTGTTAGACCTGGAATGTGATTCTCCATTGATCTGAGCCCATTTCCTAAGGAAAACATTAAGTGAATGACTGGGTAACTCAATGAAAATATTTAGCGAATGATTGGTTAACTCAATGGATCGCAATCTCCTGGTCTGAGATTTACGAAGGGGTCCAGAGGATAGTCAGGGGGAGATTCCATGTAGCTAGAGCTATCACATAGTATGGTGTGAGTAGCACCCTTGCTACGTGCAGTCTTTAATGATGAGACTCTGTAGCTAGACTGTATCTGCATTTACTGCGTATCTTCTGCTGGGTCTGTATTATGTTAACTGTTTGAATTGTTTTTTACATGTACGTGTATCATGTGTAATGTGTAATGAATTGCCAAATTTGACTGGACTGCAACTGACCAAATTATTTTTTGGTTGTCTGATATTACTAACTAAATTCTTAGGTATGTGAGTTACTGCAGCTCCTGGTCAAGGTTATAACAAACAAGAGCAGTGGTTCCTAACCTTTACCATCTCATGGCCCACCCAGACAAGCAGGAGTGTCTTTGCAGCCCACCACAGACGCACCCGGCAGTACTAAAAAGGAAATGATATAAATGCTGGGTAGCCCCCCTGTAGAACTTCTGAGGCCCCCCCCAGACAACCACTGCACTAGAGCATTACTATAAAAGCACTGTATGTTACTATCCAAAGACACTAGCTGTCTGACTGGCCACTTGGTCAGTTATACTGGAGGTGAGCAGCTGAAGTCAATCAAAACAAGTGCCTGAGCTGACTGAGTTGAATTAGTAAGACAAAGCTGAAATTCCATCGGTCCCTGAGCTGACTTGATCAAAACAGCGGACAATTGTACCTTCATAAGCTCTGAGTGGAATCAGTAAGAATCAGTAAGACAAAGCTGAAACTCCATCAGTCCCTGAGCTGACTTGATCAAACAAGCTGACAATTGTGGCTTTGCAGCCTCTGAGTTGAACCAATCAGTTAAACTGCAATCACTGAGCTGAACTGACCCGAAAAGCATTCTGAAACAATCTCTAAATTGAAATTAAATGGCATCACATTTAATTCAAAGTTCAAAGTTTTCCAGATGCACCCGGAAAGATCTGCACGTATTCAATGCTAGCTAAATATGTATGTAACTTTGACTATAAAATGTCGTGGCACCTTTCTAGTTATGTAGGAGTGAGCTGTGCAGATAATATTATACAGGATCGGTATTATGACCACTATGAAGCAAAAAGTGCTTGATGTTCAGAAGCACTAAACACATTCATACAATTTGTTGTGTTTGATTTAAGGAGATACAGTTCAATTGTTCAAAGGTTTACACAATATAACCTCATTTAAAATGCCTTGATGTTTATGAACATCTCTCTGTAGCAAGAGAAACAGACGTTGTCCCCTCCTACACTTCCTGCTCTTTCAACAAAAGAAAAAAATATGAGAAAAAAATGAAATTAAGCTGAGCCACAGAGAAAGGACTATTTCCTCATATACTGTATGTCTCCTGGGAAAATTATTAGCAAGCATGGGGTTAACTACCACTGGTATGCTGATGACACATAACTGTATCTAGATGAACCAGATATTCCTGCTGCAATGTATCTTACAGAAATGTTGGTTTGCAGAGGTGCCAAACAGATCTGACTCATCTTCTACCAATCTCTGAGAAACAATAAAACATACATATTAAGAAGAAAAATCTTTTCTATGGTAGTGCAGTTAAAAATGATGACAATTATGACTGCTTTAATTACAAACAAATAATGTACAACATACACTGAACATGGGTGCCATCTTCCAAAATGTATTTTAAAAAACTTAATGTCTTAATCAAACATGTTATATATTATATAATATATGAATAATTATATAAAGCAAAATTGCCTAACACTGGTTACTCTCAATACCTTTTTCAGGCATCCATTTGCTTTATGCCCCTAAACAATAGGATTACTTTTTATTGCTTACAATTACAATACTGTAATTAATTGAAATCATATATACTAGGGTTATAGTATAGTAACCTTAAACAGATTTTCTGAATGTCGTTGTTGTTGTTGTTGTTTAGTCACGCAGTCGTGTCCGACTCTTCGCGACTCCATGGACCACAGCACGCCAGGCCGC
>JAACJT020000037.1:6034603-6050382 GCA_009936485.2 Gymnarchus niloticus
CCGCCTCTCGAAGCCTGCCCAAACTCATGTTCATTGCTTCCACTACGCTGTCTATCCATCTCATCTTCTGCCGTCCCTCTGAATGTCATAGCGACATGCTAAATAAGATTTATTTTAATAACTCATTTCAAAGGACATGCAAGACTGCTTACGTCAAATTCAAAAATGTTTTGCATGTAAAATTTAGCATTTATGCAAGTTAACCAAGAACCTAATTTTAGGTTACAGCGATAACAACAATAACATCCAACTTCTAATTACTTATCAGGTCAAGGTCACAGGGAGGCTGCCCTAGAGCCTACACAAGGCTGAGGTACACCCTGGATGGGATGTCAGTCTATCACAGGACACAGGGCTGAGGTACATTCTGGTGGGAAGACCTAGATGATGGACCTAGAGGATGCTTACATGACACAGGGAGAGCATGCAAACTCCACACACAGTGAACTACTCTGTTTTCCCGCTTAAGGATTTAGCATCACACAGAAATAGTGTGCTGTGGTTATATTTTTCCAGCTTTCCTCGGGAGACTGCATATAGTAAGAATGAAATTACATTTTCTCCTTCACCAACAGATAATACCTTGGAAAAAGTTATTTGCTGGCAACAATATCATTTAACTTGTTGTTGTTGTAATTATATAGCCATAGTTTTAACATTATATTCATATATACTGTATATAGCGCTTTCTTTTAAACAAGTTCTGACCATCTTTCAGCAAAGTTGAAAACATGTCTACAAACTCTTACACGCATAATCGATGCAATAGTTGGCAATTAGTTTGGTTCCCTACTAACTTTCAACCAAACGTACGCTCCTGGAATTAATAAACTTAAAACTCCTCAATCTAGACCATAACTCAATATTAAACATTTTTTAAACCCAAATTAACAATTGAAACTGTATGCATCCTATACCAATCTTCAGCTTTTATAATATACAGTGAAAACCACTTTTGAAAATGGTACCAGAGACGTCCTTCCCCGGAAACTGACATTAAGCATGTGATGACACGGTGCCTCATCGCAGAGTGTAACGTTTAAGATTGTTGCTGCACATGGTAATGTCACAAAAAGTAGAAGAAGTCCTGCTATGGTTCGATAATGAGAAAGGACATCAATAGGATGTTAGGTAGATTGTAATTCACAGCAGTCGAATCAAGGGTTTGAGATTTCAAGAAAAACCACAGAGGTACATACCGCATTATACGGCAAAAAAACAAATATCTATCTTTACTATTTGCTAGCCCTTCCTTCATAGGTTTTGACAATGTTATTCACAGAAAACTTTAATTTAGCATTGTCTTTCGGACTGATGTGCACACACATTTACCTACATCTAAATACTAGCGTTGATTTATGCTAATTAGAAATGGCACCTGTTCCAAAGTTGTTTTGTTAACATGACAACATGAATGTTTCACATGAATACCATAGAGCACTAATAGACTAGTGATGGGACAAACGAGGCTTCAAGTGGGAGTATCCTGAACTAAACAATCAACGCTGCCACTAACTGAAACTTCAAAACCCCTGGTGAGTGGGAGTATCCTGAACTAACCAATCAATGCTGGGGCTAAATGAAGCTTCAAAACCTGTGATGGGTGGGAGTATCCTGAACGAACCCATCAATGCTGGGGCTAAATGAAGCTTCAAAACCTGTGATGGGTGGGAGTATCCTGAACTAACCCATCAATGCTGGGGCTAAATGAAGCTTCAAAACCTGTGATGGGTGGGAGTATCCTGAACTAACCAATCAATGCTGAGACTAAATGAAGCTTCAAAACCTGTGGTGGGTAGGAGTATTTGTACCATCACTAACTAACCCATGAATTTATATATAATGAGATTTGGTATATATTTCAACCTAATAAGCATGGAAGGTTCAATTTTGCAAAGCAACAGAAGCATCGGCATGTTATTACAGACATTACAATTAAAATACAATAAATAAAATAAAACAAATAAACAAATAAATAATAATAATAATAATAATAATAATAAATAATAACAAATAAAATACTTTATTACATTGATAGCACCTTAAAAGAATGATGCCACCCTTCCCACCACTGTTACAATAGCTATTTTATTTACTTATTCCCTTGTATTTCTTATTTTATTTTACGTGTTTATCTTCTCCCTTTTCCCTTATTATATCTTTACGGTACATGTGTATTATATGTGTGATTGTATGTCTGATTATCGGAGCCTCACCACAAGCATTTCATTGTACGTACGTTTCTGCCATACCGTGCATACGACAAACAAAGACTTTGACTTGACTTTGACTCCTGCATCAATTGAGTAGTTGATAAAGTCAGTAATACAAAGCAAATAATCCAAGTAATTGTTATAAACGAAAGGTAACAAACTAATTGTTCATCAACTAAATTTAATTTACCTTTAAAACAAAATTTTTTTACCAAAATTGCCCCAATAACCTCTATATAGATAATGAAAGTGAAACAACGGTTCAATCTAACACATTCTTTAAAATTCATTTTCACTTGTACTATTTTAATTTTCGGGAAAAAAAAATTGTCTTGAATTTTCTGCAAAGCATAGTTATTTAAGTGCTCATATAAAGTCTGCTTTCATTTTAGACAGCTCTTTTTTGTCAAATGATTTTCATGAAATACCAGATGGCAATTACCTTTCTCTATGTTTCCTTAAATGCTGTCAAATTTCCTTTATAAAATATGAAGGTTATCTTCCCATTTACACTAATATACTATGCTTAATTTGAACACAGACCTATGATTTTCTATTTGACTTCATCACCAGATCATTATGTCCTGGAACACAGAAATCCCTAATAAGGACGATATAAAAGTTCAGTCATTCATAGTTTCAGGGTAGTCAAGTTCATGATGCCATCCTGATGCATGTATGAAAATTCAAGGCAGTTACAGCAAAACCTCAGTCAAGTCTAGAGTACAAAAACAGTGCAATTTATTCTGAAATTTGCAAAGACTAACTTTAAAGAACCAGGTTTGTAAAAATATGTAGGAATTGCTTTAATTATGAAATAACCATATACATGAGGCTGCTCAAAAGATTATCAAAGGATCATTCTAAAGTTCCAAAAAGTTCCAAATTACTGACAATCTAAGTTGTCTCCATGAATTCCAGTAAAACATCAAAGGATCTATAATCATGGATTGCAAAAACCACACAGAGACTGAACAAACTTGGTTTTAATTGGATGTCAGAAAAACAGAGGCACTGCTCTCAAAGAAGATGAAAGTACACATTAAGTATTCTAGAAATCACCTGTATTTAAAACATGATTTCTGGAACAGTGTGGTCAGGACAGGCGAGCGAATGGTGTAATCATTTGGGTGGATGCCATCTTTAACAAACCAACAACTGCCTGTAAACACAAAAACCTCATGCTAACTATAAAATGTGGAGTTGGGAGCCAAAGGTTAGGGGATGCTTTGATTCTGTCCTTAGTCGACTTGCTATTCCAGCCATCCGTTTTCTATACCACTTATCCTTGAGGGTCACAGGGAAGCTGGAGCCAATCCCAGCTGCCTTTGGGTGAGAGGCAGGGTACACCCTGGGCAAGTCACCAATCCAACACAGAGACAAACACCCATACCTATGGGCAATTTAGAGTAGCCAATTGACCTAACCTGCATATCTTTAGAATGTGGGAGGAAACCAGAGTACCTGGAGGAAACCCATGCAGGCACAGGGAGAACATGCAAACTCCCCACAGAAACGTCCAGGTCGGCCACGAGGACCAAACCCAGAACCTTTGCACTGTGAGGCAGATGTGCTAATCACTTAGCCACCATAATACCCAACATGCTATTATTGACTCAAATATGAATGCCACAAAAAAAAAAAACACAATACTTTAGCAGAATAAATCGGTTCTTAAAAAATGACAACCATCCGAAACAACTGAATAAGTCAACAACTGAATGGCTCAAAAAGTATAAATAGTGAATTTTGGACCGACAAATTCAAGTTGTGGGGGTCTGAAAGTATGTTGGGTTTGCAAGGAAGATTTCAAACATCATTCAGGTGAAGCGGTCAAGTGTAGAACAGGCAGGCAAAAAACGTCCTTACAATTAATGTAAGAGAGCAATATCAGTTGCTAGCATTTGGTTATTTCTTCCTTAGGGAATAACACAGGGTATTGAATCCAGAATTGTACATATATACTTATATTGTTTCCACCCCATGAAATTGCATTTGGTTGAATACATTTCCATTGTTATAAATGCGGCTACTTCGACCCAGTGAGAGAATTCAAATCACAAACACCTAAATGTCAAAGTCAATTTAAAATGACATTTTTCATAGTTTGTACTTATTGAAATGAGATAGCGCTTTACCAAGTAAGCAGTGCAGGTGAACCGACACAGCTCAAGCGAGCAAACGCAGCAAACCAACCAAACTATAAAGCAAAACAGTTCACGAGGCTGTTTGCCCATCACTTCTCAGAATAAATAACTCCCCAATGCTCCCAGGTGAACCTATAAGAACCCTAAATAGTTAACTAGTCTTAGCAGGGATATCTGGGTTTCGTTTACTGGTCACCTGTAACCACAGACCCGGTGAACATTCACCACAGTAACATAAAGCAGCACCGAAACCCAGCTCTGTGCTATGCTAAATTTGCTGATTTCTAATCTTTATGACCGTTTCTAATATGAAGAAAAATTCTGTGGGTTTCACTCTACATATTGCAAGTAACATGGTAAGTTGGTTTGTGTAGTAATTAATTTGATTAAAGCTGTTTAATCTGATTTACGCTGAGCCATTGACTAAACAGTTTGCCCAAGTTTAAATAACAGACAAAACACAACATCTGACGGCTATTTTGTTTTCCCTCACGAACGGAATTAGTCTGTTGGTTTTGAGAAATGTTACAGGCTCAGTTTACATTAAAATATACAGTATCCCTCACAAAGTCTCAGGTGATTAAGTGGGAAAAATATCTGAATGAATCAATATAATATCAACCATCCATTCTCTTATTCTGGTCTGGATCTTGGGGTCCCTGTATGCCAGACAACATAGAGCAAAGGCTGGGGTGCACCCTGGACAGGATGCCAGTCCATCATGGTGCACGAAGAGAGATTACAGGGAAGCCAGCAATTAGCTAAGTCGGCAGTCGAACCCCCAGAATAGCAGGTTTGAGGTAATACTGCTACGCACTGAGCCAACACACAGCCCACATAATTGTAGTTGATCAATTTTAGCTTACTTCAATGTTCAAAGATTAAAAATCAGAAATTCATAGTAATAATGAACACTGACTGTATTAAACCTGGAAGCGAATGTTTTTGAGTAAACTTAACATCTAGCTGCAGTCTAGCTTTATAAATATAGACTGCCTTCCTGTAAACAGCAAGTCACTTTCACAAAGCACATTTGGTTATGATGTATTTAATTTTCATAATGCTTTCAGGCACTCTTAAAGCAAAATTATCGATAGCTACTTTGTAGAGCATGAGACTTGGAATTTGACACCCTTGCCATAAAGAATGGATCCTGTCTGGCGGTGTACCACTAAAAAATAATGTGCACCATAGGGCGGAGATTTGTGTTTTATCCCTGCTTCATCACTAATTACCTACGACAAGGAAGCCCAGAGAATACCAAAATGGTCTCCATTGTTTGCATTATTCTACAAGAGTGCCCAGTATTGACCAGACACCTACTTTAACCATACCTGATACAATCAGTCGCGGTTCCCTGAATTGAATTATGCTCAGAATTTCAGTAGCTAACTCTTGCTTTAGTCATAACAAGATTCCATGTATCGCCTACTGACAGGCATCCCCAGACCGTAATGTTACTGTCACAGCATCGCATTGTATATATACTTTTGTGTTTTGTTTTTTTTTTCCCACAATGCAGTGCTTTGGTTTCAGTGTCGACAGAGGTCCATTTCATGAGAGCGTGTGGGTGGTGTGATATTCTTTTTGGTTAAGCCAACAAACCCTGCTCACTGACATACACCTGAATCATTCTGTGCCTCTTTCATACACTTTCATGACATTTTATCACTCACATTTTAACATTTCTTCAGAATGCTTCTTCGTATTTATTAATATAAATCATTAAAATGATAAAGAACCAACAAAAATATAGTGGCAAGAAAAAAACAATATGCCACAGTTTCCTTTCCTTTTCTTGGGAAAAGACATGGAAATGTGACAAGGAGGGGTTGGGCACAGAAAATGGGAAGACCCAACTAGACCCAAATAACATCTGCATAATAAATAAATAGTAAACAGTAAACTTAACGGCAGACTATACATTTTTTTTTTTTGGCAAATGAATTTATAGTAAAAACAGCTTAAAAATGAGTATGTTAACCCTCCGGATTTATGAATATTCTCGTGAATAGCAGGAGGCTACATTAGTATAATAATCTTAAACAATCATACAATTTTTGCATCAGTATCAAGTTTGGCATAAAGGATTTTAGGTTCATCACATAGAATCACAAAATAAAAACAGAAGTGATGCTTTTTTTAAGTATGTGATTTAAAATGCAGATTTATGCGTAATTTTACTGAACACTTCCTACACAATATTTTAACACTGTTTTATTTTAAATTACATTTATGGAATGGTCACCTAACAATTTGCTAACATTTTGAAGTGAATTCCATTTGCAGTGAACATGAGGCTAATATCCAATGACCCTGACCAGGATAAGTGGTTGGAAGGTGGACACACGGATGGACTCTACACAAAGCAGAAACACACATTACAAGAAAGGTGAAATTTCATTAAACTAATATTACACAAAACGCAATGGTAACGTCAGCGAAGGCCAAATAACTAAATAAATGTGTGACACTACATTACCACACTTTTTGGATGCTTAGGTAAACTGTTTAGACACTTTACTATGCCCGTTAGACTGTTCAGAATATCAGGAGGGTGCATGGTAGACATTAACCAGACCTCTAAATCACAGAAAATGGACAGGGCACGCAACTAGTTCGGGACCCTGCATAAACAATAATATGCATAAACTTCACCTGCACTGCAGAAACATAAAATTATTCACAAATTTCAATAATTAGACTATGATTGAATACAGCACAAAAAAATGGCTTGGAAGTGCCAGACTACTGGTGCACATCCAATTCTAAACTACTTCACTCAAAGTAGCAAAAATTAAGAGAACTGGACAGACTGCTTGAAATTCAGTATAAATAGACACCTGAATTTTCGTGCAATGCAGTTTTATACTTAAGTGTCAAATATTTGAGATATTTTCATATTCATTTGCATTAGGATACTTAAATACTGTAAATGGATAAAGGGATGTTACCGAATGTACAGATATTTGAATGAAACATACAGATGTTGGATTTAAGCTCTATACACAACTTAAATGCCAAATTTTGAAATTACTACACACACCAGTATATTTCAAACGTAGCCTATAGGGTTCACCACAGTACTGTCAGTGAATGAGTAGAGAAGACAGTTCCTGGAGTTGTGTTTGTTGGCAGAAGGCAAACTAGAGGGATATTTGAATGAATCCATACCATTTCATGTCATGTGCAAGGTAAACCAATAGAAAAATAAAATTCAATTTTATAAGATAATAATGTAGCAAAATAGCAGGAAAATAAATTTATACTATTGGCCTGTCTGACAGACCACAGAATCCATTCCATCCATGCAAATTATTTTTAATATATCCATCCATCCATCCATCCATGCAAACTCAAGATGACCAATGCACTCGGTTTGGTTTAAGTTTGCAGCTCTGACATGTCTGAATCAACCTGTATCAATTTTTGCTAAATTTTATCTATATTTTCAAAAAGAATATGTATGTTGATAAAATGAAATTACCATCACGACAGGCATATCATTTCACATGCTGTCATAATGTTTCACTTTCGCTAAGGATAGCAGAAATAGACAAAAATATCAAACAATAATTTTGGTTAAATCAAGATGTCCTCTACTGCATTCATATTGCTTCCTTTTCCAATCTTTATGACTGTTTCAAACATGAAGAAAAAATCTTTCACGAGTTTCACGTGAGTGCAAAACATAGTTATTTTAATATTTAAAATTATTTATTACAAGACCATGCAATACATTCATCTATCAGTATTATTAGGGCCCTATGCAATTTACGGATGCCAACTATTATTTTGCCATTACTGCTAATCCATCCATCCATCCATCCATCCACCCACCCGTCCATTTCCTAATAAAGTATGTGGCTATGGCAATGATGGAACCAGCCTCAGGAAGCAACGACCCAATCGTACATTACAACCAATATGAAAAGGCACCACTCCCGCTAAGGTCATGTTTTTGAACTGCAGGTAGAAACCATACAGACGTAGCCAGGGACAGGAAGCAAATCCACAACCCTGGAGGCCACAGCATTAGCTAGGTCACCACCATGCCACTCAGAACAGCATCATCAGCAATTATAATTTATATTAGAAAAGCAATATAAAAGAAGACCACGCAAGATGGCCGTCAGTGGAAAATATATCGTATACAATGTAAGTAACAAAAAAAACAGAAATACACAAAAACAGGTAACACATAATAATATATAAAAGATTCTTTTTACATGTATGGTTTTATTTTGCAGGTTTTATCCATTAATGTTAAAACCAAGTTATCAAACGATTGACGTACTAGCTAATTGTGAAGCCAGATTTAGTTTTCTAAAACAAAACATTTCCAAAAAAACCATTACTGATATAACGAAACTAAACTTAGAGGGAAAATGCTGATTCATTTTAAAACAGTTCAGATTTTGTTGTACTTAATTTGTGTATGAAATTTCACTTTGAAGTGTAAAAGAATACCAAAGTCAAAATATTATGCTATAAAAGCTATACGTAATATAGTAAAAAATCTCAGCCAGGGTCCCACAAGCAGATACGTTTGGTCTCCGTCTATTTAAACAAATGTTTTCCAACCTTACAATTTTACATCAAAAAATCACTATCATAAATTAGGTAGTTAGTCAGAAACAAAAATTGTTTTACTTGCATGTTCTCGTCATGTTTTGTTAAATGACCAAACTTCAATAGAGGGGTTTTGGTATATAAATATTAGTATGAATGAACAGGGGCTTCACAAATGTCCTATATTTGCGCAGATTGACCAATCAGTGATTTCTCAGGTTTGTTCTGGAGCATTAAAGTTATCATGTGTTTTAGGTCTATGGGGTCCAAGCTCTGGAAACGCTTCCAGAAATGAGGGTATGAGATGTTATTATGCTTTCCCTCCTGCAGGACAAAGCAGGTAGGTAACCTGGCATCTTTAAATTGGCTACTGTGTGCCCTGCAATCAACTGGCATCTTACCCGTAGTCCAAAGGCTAAGTTCCAGTCACCCCAGGTATCATATTTAAGATATTTTAAAATGTCAGATTTATAACGTTATTATTATTATTATTATTATTATTATTATTATTATTATTATTAGGAAGTAGAATAAGAAATTAGATTTCTGAGGCAAACATAATGGTAAACTTAATGGTCAAACGCTACCTAGCAGATTATTCTGCTTCCTGTAGTTTTAATTTGATTTACATGTACAATTTTATTCGGTTCCATTAACAGTGTAATTACTCGGTGTTAGAAGAGGTTTTGACTTTTCCTTAAGATCTGACATGCGGTTTTTGCCACTCAACAGGATTCTGCAAGACTATATAAATATTATAGTGTATCTGCCCATACCGCCACATTAAAAATCTGTTTTCGTTTCAACAAGTTTTACTTCTATTGGAAACCTTTGCTGGTTTTATTTGTCTCCGCCTCCTCCTTATAATCAATGAGGCTGAAAGAGGCAGCAGGATAAGTGGTGCAGTGCAC
Source organism: Gymnarchus niloticus (assembly GCA_009936485.2). Taxonomy (NCBI): domain Eukaryota; kingdom Metazoa; phylum Chordata; class Actinopteri; order Osteoglossiformes; family Gymnarchidae; genus Gymnarchus; species Gymnarchus niloticus. Next base: position 6,044,447 of record JAACJT020000037.1, read on the forward strand.
ATCCGCACTCACATCACACGCTCGTCGAAAGCCATCCCATAGACCTGCACATGCATGCTCTTCATACTCAAAAATGCATTCTGGTTGTCGTACAAACACACAAGGCATATACGCTAAAACACTAGCAGTCCGGAGAAATGCAATGATGAGAGATCGATGCGATAACGATAATCATATAGAAATACTATCGGCCGTTCTTTAATCACCAGTCTGAAGCAATCAATATTGCTTATAATGCCTATGCTACCGTGATTGCTTACCGCAGTCATAGTTTTTTGTTTTTTTTTTAACTTGAAAAAAGTACTGCGTGTGTGGATTTATGCTGGGGAAATGACAAGATCTATCTATAATAAACTGGAATCCCTCAAAACAAACTGCATAGTCATAATAAAGGTGTATATATATACTGCATTCCGTATGCAAGGTGCACAAGGCCATCCAGGTGCTTTTTTACCCTTTTTTTCGCAGTATGAATCAAAGCAAGTACCTCATAGCGTTTGATCACCTTGCATCTGCTTTTGCATTCCAAATGCACCAAATGCTATCCCACGGTCCTATAATATTTTGGCTATTTTTTAGCAATCAATCATAAATCATAATTAGCAGATATTGACGATTTACAGGTAAAAACAAATCCAAAAAACATTTAAAGATTGGCAGAGATGAGAAGTGCAGGCCATATCACTGGAGTATTTTACTGAATATAATTCACAGACACTCAAGGCTGAATAATCAAAAAAAACGTGCAGTTAGCCGGCTACTCTTAGTTCAATGTAAATTATGAAATTTCATTTTTATGTGCTACATAAATACACATATGTGCACCTTGTAATATTGTGTAGTCGTCAGCAGCACTGCATATCTGACTACCATGAATTTGATACCAAGAACCTTATTTCACTATTGTGGTAAAAAAAAAAAAAAAAAAAAACTCTGCAACATCACAATTTAAGATTGCTTTATATATTAATAGGCATATTTGCAGGCGCTACCGCTGCTAGCAATTTACATTATCTACGGACTCATACAGCCGGGTACTCTCTCGATGGAATACTGCCTAAAGCAAAACCCATCTAAATACGTGACCCCCCCCCAACCACCACCACCACCACCACCTCCATTTTTGTAGTCGACCCCTTCCCACTCCCTTAGAACAATCAAACCAACCAGTCAAAAAATAAATGTGATCGCTGAAATGGTGAATACTAAATGTTACATACAGATGTATATTATATATATATGTATATATACATTTCCATAAATGCCATACTACTGGGCTCTGCCACACTCCTATTAATCTTCTGCTTTATAAGCATATGTATGTAATACAGTGAAATTAATATTCTTCATATGTCTGGATCCTGAACTATGTTTCCTACTAAATACTTTCATCGCGCATGCAGTATGTGCAATAAACAAATTAAAAGCAGCATACAAATAGTACATACGCGAACGGAAACCGAGCGAAATCAGTATAAAAATGGCCCTGAACCCATGATTTAGATTTTTCTACACGCCTCGTAAACGTCGATGCATGCAATTGTGTCATATTGTGAACTAGCAGCTCGTTGTAAGATGCTGATGCCCGATTGCAGTGAAGATTTGGGAGGAGAGAGAAGAGGAGGGGAAATATTGGTATTAGGGGAGGAGGACATGGGAAATATATAAGCTTACACTTCGTAGTTCCTGCGTACGGTCCTTCATTGTTTCCTCGCTGTGTCCACTAATATATTATAGTTGCTTTTGTTGCCTTGACCGATTTATTTCCTTAGATCCGTCCCGTATGCTATTATTTTTTCCCGGTGTTTCTTTGGGGGGTTTGTATCCCCTGTGAACTACCTCGTTTGTCCTTTTCTTCTCCTTCTATCCTCCCTTTTACAATGTTTGTGTGTCCTCCCAAACGGTGCAGTGTCGCTCCGCAGCGCGCTCCGTCTTGAGCTAATGAATGCAATAGGAGCGCGGTACTGATGCTGCAAAAAAAAAAAAAAAAAAAAAAAAGCGATGCAGTGGGATGAGACTCTCCTGCGCATGTTCCTTTTCTGTTGGTCCATCTCCATCAGTTTTCCTGGCTTCCCCCTCCCCCTTCACCATCCGATATCTCTCCATACAGCGTAATCAGCCGGCGCTTTTTATACCAAATAGGGAAGTGTAGTTTGTCACAAATGTAAAGCACTAGCATTCACCTTCAAATTTACCAGTAATTTTTTTCTGGAAAACTACCCCAAGTACTTGTGACATGTAGTTATATTTGCCATCTACACAAGTATCTTAAATCAACCAAGTAGCATCTTTGCACCATACATTTTTTTTTCTTTTTTTATCTTGCATTATATGATGAGTCATGGTTTAGTTAAGGGTGGAACACTGAGTCTTTGGTCATCATTATTCCAGAGTTGGCAATGCCTGGTTCTGTTTGTGAAATTGGCATGTTCTTCCCATTTGTGCAGCAGTTTCCTTCCGCAGTTCAAAGACATGCAGTTAGGTGTCTCTAAATCTCTCATAGAGACAGAAGGTGTGTATAAGTGTGTGCATGTGTGTTCTTGTGATGAATTGGCATCCTGTCCATGGTGTACCCCAGCCTTATGCCCTGTGCTGCCTGGCATACCCTAACCCCCATATTAGTCCATCCCATAAGATTTAGATAAATCATTACAAGAACAGCATCACGAGTGTATTATTTGATGTTCATAAAATTCAATGTAACAAAAGCCAGGACAACACAGAGGTAACAGCAACGCCTGTCTTTGGCTATATGAAACTTCTAGTGGTTCAAGGCCAATGTCACATTCTTGGCAAAGAACAGCCAAAGCCACCAGAGGGTGACAGTGAGCAGCAAGAAGCATTAGCCTTCTGGAAACTTCCTGTTCAGGACTACCCCCATGAACACACCTGCAGACAATTACCTGCTTGTTAGGAAGCTGAATTAGCCTGTTCTTCAGCTTAAGCTTCTTCAGCCTGTTCTCATTTGTCAACGTCCTTCTATTGTAAATGTGTGCTTGGATTTACATGGCATGTCGGGTTTTCTTCCTGCTGAAAATTTGGCTTATAGGGATTTTTTAGACATTGGATTTATGTTATTTTGAAACTTCAACCTTTCTTGATGTTGCCTGTGTAGGAATTTGGGTAGTGACGACAGTAAAAGCTTGTAAGAGATTGAATCAAAACAATTGATCTGGAAAAAGATGTGATCTTCCGAAGTATCGCATCGCACTGACATCTGGTGGCCAAATGAGGCTCAATGAAGACCTATTTTGGAGGTAGAACAAGGTTCCGAAGAGGTTCATCACGACACATCATCTTTGAGAAATATGGTAAAAACAGATTCAAGATTCTTTTTTGTCACATACACAGTCAATATATTCAAATTATACAGAAGACAGAGTGGAAATGGCAAAACATACAAACAAAAGTGCAGAATATATCTGCATATTGATAGTGACATGCTAACATAATACAGTTAAGAGGCATAAATATTTAAAGAATTACAGAAAACGCAGTTAGAGAGAACCTCTCGGGTATGTCCGGGTTGAGAAGCCTGATGGCCAAAGGATAGACTCTCCTCTTGAGCCGCTCTGATTTGGCCATCAGACGGCGGAAGCGTTTGCCTGATTTCAGCGGGCTAAACAGATGGTTACTTGGATGGGTTGAGTCCTTGACAATTATAATAGCTCTGGACCTGCAATGACTGGTGTATGCAGGGAGAGCAGAGCTAACCTGAAGGAGTGCTGAGCAAAGCGGACCACTTTTAGCGGGGTTATGCAATCTTGTAATGGGATAATGACTCAAAACATACATCTAAGGACACCCAAGAATGGTTGACAAAAAAAAACACTGGATTGTTCTACGGCGAGCTTCCCAAAGATATAGTCGGGCCAAAACTGTCATAGAATTGCACTTAGGATCAGTCATTCAGAAATGCTGGGTTTCCCAAAAACATTCATTACAAAAATTGTTTGTAAACTCACTCATAGCAAACATGCTCTGACCCTGCTGTTATTCCTCACAGGGGACTTAAGTGGACAACTTCCTGTAGTACCTACAGTGGCAGAGTGGCTGCCAAGGAGGAGAGTGTCTGAAACCTACAGCAGGGCAGATCCCTGAAAATGCAGAGTACATTATATATTGTAGCAATGCTGCCTGCCATGGTATAGGTCACAAATGAGACGCTGATACAGCATTCAAGACCAAGGGCCTGAGATCATGGGACGAGTGAAGCCTGTAGAAAAGGACCAGCGTACAGACACTCGTCACAACTGTGTCCTGACACCTACTGTGCAGGTCCTGGCAGCACTATGATATTATGCCACTGGTGGATTTCAGCAAACTGCTGGAGATGCACACAGACTTGGCAAAGTAGGTGAATTCAGGTCAGTTCATAAAACTGGCAACATTTCAGAATTATAGGAGCGGTGGATGGTACATTGACTCCAATTCACACACCTGGTCTGATGGAGCCTGCATATCTCTACAGTAAATGTTCAGGTGACATCTGATCATCAAAGACTATTCACAGATGTTGTGGTATATGAGCCTGGGAGTACCCATGATGCCATCAAGACCAATTCAGTTGCTTGTGAGACATTGTGGTATATGAGCCCGGGAGTACCCATGATGCATTTATCAAGACCAATTCAGTTGTCTGTGGAAAGGCAGTGAGGGTAACTTGGTAGTGGCTGGCTACTGGGTGACAGTGGCCATTCCCTCCATCAATACCTCCTGACACCTGTGAGCACCGCCCACCCAGACAGTGGTCGAGAAGCGATACAATGCCATACATTAGCAGATTTCCCAGCTTGGCGGAACGCACAATAGGCATCTGGGAAAAGCATTTCAGGTGTCTTCACATGTCTTGGAGCATCAGATATTCCCCTGGGCACCACTTTCTCATAATAGTTCTGTTTACCATGTTACATTACATTGCTGTGAAAGCTGGTGTGCTACTGCCTACTGAGGATCAGGAAGAGGGGTAGGACCTGGAGGACACCTATGAAGAGCTGCCACACCATGGATGACAGGATGCAAATCAGGCTGGTGTAGAGGCTAGGCAGACTTTCAGCTACCGGGTTCACCTGAAGCCTTTGTTTGGTATGCATTAATTAATGGCTGATATCATATCCCTGGTTATAAATGCACCTTGTACCACAATGGGTGTCAGCACATTTATTACAGAGGTCTCTACATCACTGACGCTTTTGGTTTGGAAAAACCAAAGGCATAACCTCTTCAGGGACTAGTGTCATTAGAGACCAGGTTGTGGTTTTGGAGAGACAGTTTCATTTTCCCCAACATGACAGTGTGCATGGGGGCATAGTGGCTTAGTGGTTAGCATTGTTCCCTCCCGCTTCCAGGCTTGAGGGTTCAAATCTTACCTCAAGCTCTGTGTGTGTGTGTGGCATTTCCTCCAGGTAGTCTGGACTCTTCTTACAATCCAAAGATGTACTACAGGCTAATTGACTTGTCTAAATTGTGTGTGTGTGCCCTGTGACAAGTTGACACCTAAGCTCAGGTGGTCCCCATCTTGTGCTCTAGGCTGTTTGGAAGCACCTGCAGGCAACCCTGAATAGTATTAAGCAAATTGAAAAATGGATGGCTGGACATCAGGTATTTTCAGCTGTCTCAAAAAGCAACACAGGTCCACTGTTATGCTTAAAATCCTAAAAGGGGGAAGTAATTAAGAAAATTATGTCACTATTCATAGAAGTAATGCAAGACAGTTTGGACCATCCCCATGGTAAGTGATTGGGAAACCCTGTAATGGAAGCCACCTTGTCATTTAACTGTACCTCTGGGGATCGAATTATAATATGCAAACTATCCACCCTTTGGGGGGGGGGGGGGGGGGGGTGTTTTTTATCTTTTTTTGTTTTCTGTTCTTTTTTTTTTTAATATGGTTTTTTTTCCTTCTTTTTTTTCTCTTTTTTTGTTTTTCTTCTTGG
>JAACJT020000037.1:6050482-6069966 GCA_009936485.2 Gymnarchus niloticus
ACAATCAGAAACAGACTTCATGAGGGTGGCCTGAGGGCCCGACGTCCTCTAGTGGGCCCTGTGCTCACTGCCTGGCATCGTGGAGCTCGATTGGCATTTGCCATAGAATATCAGAATTGGCAGGTCCGCCACTGGCGCCCAGTGCTTTTCAGAATTGAGAGCAGGTTCACCCTGAGCACATGTGACAGACGTGAAAGGGTCTGGAGAACATTAATAATGTCAAAAGAGTAGTTTAGATCAGTTCTTATGCTCCTGAAATTGATCACCTCTGGGTTAAGTTAGCATAATTCCAAATGGATTGACTTGAACTATGCATTGGCATGGAGATACAAACCAGGACGTCTGCGGAGTATGAAGGTGACCTGTAATGTACTGTCTAAAACACAAAGACAAAAAAACTGCAAGGAAGAAACATTGAGTGTCAATTAGTGTGCTCTAGTGGGATATGGTGGCTCAGTGGTTAGCACTGCTGACTTGCACCTCTATGTTTGGCATTTCAAACCTTGTTTGTTCTTCCTGCACCTTTGCAGGTTTCCTCTTGCAGTCCAAAGACATGTGATTTAGACTACTGGGTGACTTAATTGACTGTAGTGTATGAGTAAATGTGCCTTGGGCTGTGATGACTTCACATCCTGTCCAGACCCCAGCCAAGTGCCCTATGCTGCCTGGGATATGCGCCAAGCTCCACCATGACCCTGAACAGAATAGACAGTTAGAAGATGGATGGAAAATATGGTGAGAACTGAAATTAAAGGTGTTGAGAGGATAAAAAACACTTTACAATGAAAACCTGTAATTACTAATTCAGAAACAACTCAATACTATAAGGACAAAATAAATCCTGTAGTGTTAAGAAATGCTGAGCAACACCAGAATTCAAAGATTATGTATTTTGTTGAAACTATTCACAATTGAGCAACAGGGTGGCTCAGTGGGTAGCACTATTATCTTACATCTGCAGGGTTGAGGGTTCAAATCTCCCCTCCACTGTGTTTGTGATTTGTCACCTGTCAGGGGTTTCACCTGTAGTCCAAAGACATGCGTCTTGGCCTACTGGTAGCTTTAAGCTTCCCTTAGTGTATAACTGTGTGTGTATCATGTGATGGACTGACATCATGCCCAGCCTTCTGCTATGTCCTGCCTGTGAAGTTCCAGGCTGCTCTAGGAGCCTGACCAAGATAACTGGTTGGAGGATAGATGGAAAATACAGGAGGGCAGCACAGAAGCTCAGTGCTTTGTAATGTATCCTTATACATCAAGGACTATGTTTCTGATTCCTTACCAGGCCATCCAGAGACTTTTGGAGGGGCAGGTGCCGGAAAAAAAAAAAAAAAGAAGCTTCTGGTGCCTTATAAGGCGGCACACAAGTTTATATCCTCAAAACTAAAATTAATAAAGTCACAAAATTTATCAATATGATTACATAAACAAGCAACCTGGGGGGGGGGGGGGCATGCTGAGAGATACCACTTTAAGTGGTGCAGGTACCCCCACCCCTGCACATACACATTTTGCTTTTTTAACATTTTCTGTACAAGAGACAATTTTGAGAAGTGATGAGATGTATTAGAAGATGTTTTGAAAATAATATTTAAGTTGACTATTGCAAATTATGTGCAAATGGCGACGCTTTGTTTGAGATTTTTGAACTGTGGAAAAACAAATCTGGATTAAAAGAAATACTGTTCTAAATACTATGTTTACTTGACAAAACCACACAGATTAAAAAATGTGCTGCTGTTGAGAGAAGAGTAACTTCTAAGCTACGAAGCCTCTAAGTATGTCTTTATCTATATGCATCATTTACTAAACATACAAAATGTTCCCTAGGAGACTTGAGCTTTAGATTGCATGCACATCACCAACTTATCCATCAATCTTCCAAACTCTTATCCTGGTCAGGCTCTGAAGCCTATCCCAGGCAGAACAGGGCACAAGGCTGGGATACACCCTGGACAGGATGCCAGTCCATTATAGGGCACAGGGCTGTGGTACACCCTGGACAAGATGCCAGTCCATCACAGGGCACAGAGCTGAGATACACCCTGGATGGGATGCCAGTCCATTCCAGGGCACAAGGTGGGGGTACACCCTGGACAGAATGCCAGTCCATTATAGGGCAGAAGGCTGGGGTATACCCTGGATGGGATGCCAGTCCATCATAGGGCACAGGGCTGTGGTACACCCTGGACAAGATGCCAGTCCATCACAGGGCACAGAGCTGAGGTACACCCTGTATGGGATGCCAGTACATTCCAGGGCACAAGGCTGGGGTACACCCTGGACAGTAAGCCAGTCCATCATAGGCACATACACACAATCATACACTGCAGGAAATTTACAAATGTCACCTACCTATCTGTGGATGGCAAAAGTAGATCCACACTCAAAGAGCATAGGTGGGATTAGAAACCTGCTTTTCAACCCAATCACCTGACTGCCTCCTCCACTGCACTGTTATCCATCTGACTGTTCTACCTCATTGTTGTTCACTTTGTATTAATGAGCTTAATAAACTTGTCTTACCTGGTGCCAACCAGAGGAGGATGGGCTTCCCCCTTGAGTCTGGTTCCTCCCTAAGTTTCTTCCTCCTGTGGGAGTTTTTCCTTGCCATGTTGCCTTTGGCTTACTCTCTGGGGACCTTGGGCCCAGGACTATGTAAAGCACTTTGTGACAATGCTCTTTGTTAAAGGCACTATATAAATAAAACTGAATCAAATTGATTTTCCAAGAAAATTATTGGGACAAGGCCTACAATCAACATTTTACACAGCTCAGCGTGTAAAATGAGTAGGATTTTTTCTGGTCAGTTCCATTGGCCTCACAAATGGTCCTGACCACAACTTTCCATCTACAATTTATTAATTTTTTCCTTTGCATTATATAATATTAGCATGCCCACAGGAAACAAAACCCCCCAAGGTTATTTTCCTCTTTGCTGAGAAGTTTTTCACCCCTCCCCTCTGTTGTCTTCCTGGCTTTTCCCTTTATTTTTTTCTTTCTGTATGATCCACCTTTTAGCATCCATGAAAGTAACAATGTATTACCATACGCTTCTGTTAAGCCTTGGGCCAACTGTGTTATGAAAGGTGCTATATCAAATTAAACTGAATTGGGAATGATTACCTCTCATAGTTCTAATTATGGTTATAATTTTCATTAAACTACACCCCTGATGTCACAATGTCCCTGAAGCAGCTCATACTCCATACCTAGCTGACTTACGACATTTTAAATCACGATGGAACTGTTCCTAAAATTAGATTTTTTAATAGGTGTTATTGATGAGGCATAGGTAAACAATTTACCCCCTTTTCCACTAATTTACTCAGTTTAAAGGACTGTTTTTAAATGCAACAACTCATTAATTGGTTTCCTTGACAGTTTGTGTGAACGGCCATCACATTTGTGAGTTTAAATAAAAGTTATGCCTTAAATATTGCATTGAAAAATGCTTACATTTTTATTGCTCATTCATGGAATGCCAGAACAAGGTTTGGGACCAAATAATAGGGCACAAGGAAACCCCGGATGGGGTGCCAACTCATGGCAGAGCACAGTCATCCAGATAATACATGTATTATTTTAATATGTGGTTACAAATGTGAAATTTGAACTTTCTAAATGATTCATCTTATTTCTGCAGTGCCTTTTCCTTTTTTATAGTACCCCGAGGCACTTAACAGGAGTGTGTGGTAATTATAATGTACATTGATAAAAAAGGAAAAGGCCAGAAGACAACAGAGGAGAGCAATCAAAAACTCCTCAACAGGAAGAAAAAATACCTTTGGAGGTCTGAGGTCTAAGGTCAACTGACCGCCCAGACCCCTGGGGCATGTTACCATTGTAAAGAGCAGGGAAAGATATGCGAATGATATACAGTATATTCAAAGAGTAAACTGGAGTCACGACCATCATCTGCGAGGCGGTTCAACATTCTGATCCTCGTAAGATCTTGTATGATGACGACTGGGATCAGACACGTGGGGAGGAAAAGAGAGCATAGAAGGTCAGAAGGGATGTTTCTGCTTTGCTGGTAAAACACAGAGGACCACATTAACATATACAGCAGTAACAGCAAACAAAATTACAATGCGTTTCTAATAAAGTAGCAGGCCTTCAGTCATGACTTTAAAACCTGTACCTAACCTGGAAGACTGTTCCATAATCTAGGGGCCCTGTAACCATTTCAACGTGGGATAAGGAGACCGAAATTTTGTGATCTAAGTGAACAATCTGGAGTAGAGGCATTAATCAGTTTGATCAAGTAGGCAGGTGCTTGACCCTTAAGTGCTTTATTGGTGAGAACAACTTTTTAAGTCAGTCTTATATGTAACCTGAAGCCAGTGGAGAAAGCAGAGAACCGAGGCTATATGTTCAAACTTTCTGCTCCTAGTAACAATATTGGTTGCTGCATTGTGAATACACTGTAGGGTGTTCAATATTTCTTGAATACTTTGACTGTAGTCTACTACACACAAAGCCATACATTAGTTTTTCAGAATCAAGAATAGTGGGGGGGGGATCACCTAAACTTAGCAATATTCCCCAACTGTAAGAAGCATGCCTTCGATGCTGCATCAACATGTGTTTTGACTGAGAGGCTAGATTCTAAAATTATTTTTCAGATTACAAGCTGTAAAGCAGTTAACTAAAGTGAACTGAGGAGGCATTATAAGATGCACATGATATAAAGATTTGGGTGTCTTTGGGTCTTTGGCATAGAAGTGAAAGTTAACATTATATTTTCTGATTATATTACATTGTGGTAGCATGCACAGGGAGAACAATATGGATCCGAGTACTGACCCCTGTGGTACTCTGAATTAGAACGGTGACACTGATGAAGCACAACTGTTATTAGATATCTGAACATAGTGATTAGCTAGACTGGAGATGAACCACTTAAGCACCACTCCATTCAAGCCAATTTCTGACACAATCCTACTTAGAAAAATGAAACGTCAACTGTTAAAAGCTCCAGTAAGATCGAGGAGCCAGAGCACATCATGTTGTCAGAATTGGGTGCTATTAATGTGTCATTCATAATCCTAGTTCACAATAACTTAACCATTAAAACGAGCTATACAAGATACTTCAAGCTGTTTGAGATGTTTGGTGTTCTGCAACAAATCAAAGAAATAGACAAATCAAATGTGTAAAGACCTCATATATTGAGTGAAGAACCAGATTAAACCAATATATTACAGTACTAATAAACACCACAACTAACAGCAGTTCTATAATATTTTTGATTTTACCAAATAAGTAAACAATGTCCGGCTTCTTCAAATGACAAAATCAATTGTCAAAAATATAAATTGCTAATAATAAATAATTCAAAGTATTAAAAGCACCAGTTTCAAATAATTAGTAAATCAAGAACACATTTTTTGCAAATGGGTCAATGATTCCTCCATTGTAACGCAAGAACGCATATCTGCTATCATACTTTGAGACATGCATGGTATTTTTTTTTAAATAACAGTCACCATTCACTCCCCCTCAGATTAAATCTAAAGAAAACAAACTATTCCTGAACATTTTAATACATATTGGTCAGCATATTAAAGCATTTTTGGTGGCAGATTTTACAAGCAACAGCAGGACATCCATTTCAGCTCCATTTTACCACCATTCTACCAAATACGTCTCTGAACACATATTCTTTAATAATTTGTATTGATAGTAAGTGGAAAATTACAGTACAATGAAATATTTTTTCAAATTTTAGTGAAGAATAATTTGCTGTGTTTTATATTCCTGACCAACTGGAATCTTGGTTATGAAAAATATATAACTACACTGCCAATTACTGTTTTGTACACAGATATATACGAGAGAGAATGAAAGACAGAATGTGAGATTGATTTTAATTGTGGGGGCTTCTACTGGTTCTTAAATTGTTAAAGATATTTAAACCATTTGGGTTGATCCAGAGTGGTAAAACATTTATAATAGAACAAAATAAAATTAGAATCTTTATACATTTATACTAATTAGAAAGGAAAAAAAAAAAAAAAAAACAAAAAACTGATGATTAGCCCTATAGGACATAAACCTCGTATTTGCAACTGGCTTAATTAACAAGCTAGAATTTCCAATTGTTAAACCCCCCTATTGTGGTTGTACTTGAGGCATTAAGCCTGAAGACAGAATTACCAGGTGCAAAGAAAGGAAGATATATTTCCATATTATATCATTTCCTCTAAATCAGACTCAAAGATATGTGCTTATACACATTTAGAGAGGCCTCCATATTCTTCTTGTGCACCTTCTGGTGGTGGCGTAGATTGGATTTGCTGGAAAAATTCTTGCTACAGTGTGTGCATGAGTAGGGTTTTTCCTTAGTGTGTACACGCTGGTGGCAAATCAGCTGTGTGGACACACGGAAAGCCTTACCACAATCTGAGCACACATAACGCTTTGGTTCTGTGTGAATCCGTCTGTGATTCTTCAGAGCCATTAGATTAGAGAACTCCTTATTGCAGGTAGAACAAATAAACAAGCCCATTTTGTGGCTGTTTTTATGATTGAGAAGCGAGCTGGCGTGGCGGTAGGTACGGCCACAATGCTCACAAACATGAGCTCTCTGGACGGTTTCTGCAGGACTCTCTCGTCGGTCTTCAATCATAGGCAGGATACTCTGCATGCAAGGGAAGACAGTGGTTGGTCTGGACCGTCCATTGAGATCCAGCCGCTGAGCATGTGTCAGAGCAATGTCTATTCTAGAAGCCAGGTCCAATTCTGAGTGCTCTGACATATCCTGTTGTGGCAGTTGCTGAGCCTGGCAGGGTAGCTCCTGGTGTTTCCGAAAACTCGAGCGACTATAGAAGCTCTGCTGACAAGTGTTACAGAACAGTTCCTGCCACTTCCTGTGTACATGACTGTGACTGCGCAGTTGTGACGATGCTCGAAAACACTTGTGACAGTCAGGGCAGCTGTATCGCCGTACTTCAGAGTGGATGCGTCGGTGGTTTTTCAGCGCCAGAAGGTTGGAGAAGGTTTTGAGGCATGGTGTGCAGTGGTAAATGCCGGTGGTATGAGAGCTCCTGTGATTGATCAGCGAACTGGCGTGGCGGTAGGACCGCCCACACTGCTCACACCTGAGAAAAACCAAGCAGGAGACAGAGCAAGATCAACCACAATCATTCCTTTATTTTGACAGTAACCGAACGGTTAATGCTCATTTCATGCAAAACAGATACTTAAGCAATCAAAAAAATTCTGTAGAACCATGACAATTACTGCCCATATATTAGTCATCAATAATATTTCTAAAAATTAATCAATTATACTTTTTGTATCCTAAATAGCTTAACATATATGCATGGGGAAAAAAAAAAAAAACGATTTTTCTTTAACAGTTAACTCTTACTTTGCAGCACAATGCATGACCTATAGAGAGTTACTCTCAAAATGGAACTCACTTGAATCGGTTCTGTTGCTCATCTTCCCCCCGTGCTTTAGTACTGGTCTTCCTACCGTTCTCCTTGCGGTACACTTTTTGGTTTTTCCCACATCGGTGGCGCTCCAATCCGGACTTCCCCAGGAAAGTCCTGCCACATGTGGGACAATTGAAATGCATATTCTTTTGTGCGTGAACTTTCTGATGATTCAGGAGGACGCTGGCCAACCGAAAAGCTTTCCCACAGGTTGAGCAGACGTGCTTCTTTGTCTGCGTGTGAATGCGAACGTGGTTGCGTAAAGCCATGGTGTTGGCGAAGGGTTTGGAGCAGAAGGAGCAGCTGAAGTTTCCAGTCTTGTGTGTGTTTTTGTGGTTTAGGAGACTGCCTGCGTGTCTATAGGTACGATTACAGATGTCGCAAACGAAAGGACGATCCTCTTTCTGTGGAAATACATGGTCATCAGTCGCATTTTTCTCAATAAAGTCACTAAGATGACGTTTTGAGGGAACTGAGCTATCAGAAGCCTTAATATGGCACTGTATTGATAGCTGGTCCATGGACCTTCTAAATCTCTGACCTCCTTTCAATTGCCTGAGCTCCAGTGGTTGAGCATGACCTGACCCTGGAAGCTTTTCTTCTTCAGAGCAGGAATACTCATGATTGGAAAGCTGTTTCGGCCCCTTTAAAATCATTCTGCATTTCTGGCGAGGGCACTTCTTGACTGCCTGCAGATGGTTTTTTGAGGTATGCTGCTTGGAGTATGTGGATGTACAGACACCGCAGTTATAGTCCCCAGTCTTGTGTGAATTTTTGCGATATTCCAGGGTCCCAGCATGACAGCAGCTCTGTCCATGCTGCTCATACGTATGAGGCTGAAGGATCTTCTGAGTTTCTTCCAGTCTCACAGCCTCTAGCTCTTTATGAATACCACATTCATGACAAGACTTCTCTACACTGTGCATCTCTCCACATTTCCTGCACATTGCAGTGGTCTGCTTACATCTGGGTGCTTTTCTCTTGGATACAATGCTGCTTGGGGGGCACTCAACTCCTTGGTCAATTTCAGTCTGATGTGCATGCATGAGCTGCTGGACTTTAGTTTGATCATCCATATGGATTTTTAAGTGGTTTGCCAATTGCTTCTGGATTTTAAAGGCTTTCCCACATATGTCACACTTGTGCCTGCAAAAAAAATGACAGGCATAGAAGAAGAAGGTGCTTACCACAAATAGTTTAACAACGACAGCGAAAGCCTGATTATACCTGCATTTTTAAATATTGGATTCTAAAATTATATTTAAAAATGCAATCTAAATGCTTAGTGGTACTTAGATGTATTTAGAATACTTAAAAAAATACATTTAATTTCAGACATATAGAAATAACCGTGCACAAAACAAATATACATGAAAAAAGACAGGTAAACAAGAATGCTTACCTCTTCAAGTCAAAATGAGTCCTGTGGTGGCCTTTCAGGGCCAGCAGGTTATAGAAGCGCTTCTGACAAACAAAGCAGCGGAAAACCCCAGTTTTGTGAGACTTTTTGTGGTTCAGAAGAGAACTAGGATGTCTATAAGTTCGACCACACTGGTCACACCTGTGGGGACGATCGGACTTATGGTCTGCTTTCTTCTCAAGGTCTTCTTCCATATTGAGTCTTTCACCTCTCTCAGCTTTTCCTTCAGCATGGCATCGATGAGCCTCCATCTCGTTGTACTCTACGCAGAACATACCACATTTTCCACAGATGTGGCTTTTTTCCTCCATTTTTTCATCTGCACCGTAGGTATTGTGTGTCTTGCTTTGTGCAACCTCTTGTACCCCACCCCTCGTATGCAGAAGCTGGTGAGCCTGCAGATCATTCTTTTTGAAAAAGCTTTCCCCACAGATACTGCAGATCATCAAACCACTTTCCAGCTCCAGATTCCCTCTCCAGTTCTCATCATCTGTAGAGGATAGGGAGGAAAAATCTGTACTAGTGGGTGTGCCTTGGAAATGAGCATTCCCACGCAAATGGCTTTTCAGTGCCCGTAGACTTGTGTAGTGGTTCCCACAGACTGAACACTGGTAGACCTCTCCATCATCTTCCTCTGTCTCATCTTTGTTGTGCTCATCTCTCCCATTATTGGAACTTTTATTAGAAAGATCTCCTGGCTTGTCTCTTCTAATCACTCTAAGGTTCCTGCAGTTTTGCCGTAGATGCTCCTCTCCCAAATCCTGGAACTTATCATTAGCTAAAAAGCCATTGGACATTTGCTCTTGTCGTTGGTATTGCTGCGGGCACAAGTGTGATTTCATCCCTGTAATGTCTCTGTATGTTTCACCACAGTCTGCACACATGTGTACCTCTACTGGTTGGTCACTTGAGGGCAGAAGCGTGTGTTCTAAGCCTTCCTCAGAATGGGAAATACCAAATTGTTCAGGAATCTCATTTTGCACATCATAAACTGTTTGTGAAATACCTCTAACATTCTCACTTACAGGGGAATTATTTTCCTGCTCCTGATTATTATAGTAACTTGGTTGCAACTCAAGTGTTAAAGGCTCAGAAGAAAGCCAATCTCCCTCTGTGTTGAGAGGCAATCTCTGTGGCCTTGTCCTATGGCTGCGTAAGTGACTGTGCAAGGCTGCGAGATGTGGGTAGTATTTACAGCAGATTGAGCACTGGTAGCTACCTGTTTGGTGGGAACGTTTGTGATTGACCAAGCTACCAGCATGACGGTAGCTCTTCCCACAGATCTGGCACTTGAATCGACGATCTTCACTATTCCCAGATATCGACTTTTGTGCTCCTGCTTCTTTGGCAGATTCTGATTCTTGGGCTGGTACGTCATAGTCAAAATGCTTAGAATCCAGCATCAAAGGGTTTGCTTGAGAACTTGAGCCGGATGGAGAATTATGAGTCAAATAATGATCTTTAAGTTTTTCAAGGTCAGAGTACTCTTCCTCACAGTATGCACAGGTATACACCTGGCCATTAGTGTGCTCACCTGCTTCTGGTGCATCCAACGGTTGGGGTGAGGGAGAAAAGTGCATCTTAGAATGTACAAAAGAATCTAAATCTGACATCGAGTAACCCTCTGAGAATTCACGTATAGAGGAAGACATCCTGTGCAGGAGGATATGTTCTTGCAAGTCGCTCTTGTTGGGAAAGAACATCTTGCAGGAGTGGCAATAGCATGCAGCTGCACTCTCGTTTCGAGATGTGGAAAGGCAGAAGTCTGGCACAGCTTCTAGGGTTTGGGATGACACTTTGGCAGGTGATAGTTTTGACTTCGATTTAGAATGGGTGCGCTGGTGGCTATTCAGGGCAGCCAGGTTGTTGAACAACCTGCAACAGATGTGACACTCAAATGATCCAAGTTGGTGGGATTTCTTGTGATTAATAAGACTACCATGGTGCCGGTATGTCTTCTCACATTGGTCACATTTAAAAGGTCGATCTATGGAATCTGTAGTGAGATGCTTTTGTTTGTCAGCAGAACTGTCAGCATTAAATGATTCAGTCATATCAGTGTTATTCTTACAGACAACATCAAACTCTGTGCTGGCAAAATTTTCCACTCTTACGTAATTCGGCTCAGAGTCTACTCTTTCTCCATTTGCCTCCCGGGGAGTTTTGGCTTCCAGCTTGTTCTTCTTTACAGATTCTTTGTGAGATCCTTGAGACCTGTGAACTGCGTGGTGTGCAATCAGCTGAGAAGACAGCCGGAAGGCCTTACCACAAACAGCACAGGAGAAGCTCTTCCTATTCGCGTGGATGCGAAGGTGGTTTTTCAAAGCCAGAGCATTGGAGAGTACCCTGGTACAGAAAGGGCAATGGAAGGATCCCACCTCATGGACTTTCTTATGGTTTGCTAGGCTTCCTGCATGCCTATAGCACCGTCCACACTGTTGGCATTTGAATCTGCTTTTTTCTTTCTCCAGCATGTCCTCATTAATGTACTCCATGCTGTACACACTCCTAGGAAATATTGAATTACAATGCTTGTTTGTCAAGTCCTTGATTTTAAACCCATATTTCCATGTTAAAAAGTCCTCCAAAGAAAATTAGAAACAAGTTTTCCAAGAATGAAGTGCAAGCTTTGACTGGCTTTCAGAATTAACTACCGGTATTTCTTTTTTTTATCATTTTCAGATCTAAAAAAATAATCAGCAGGAAGAGTCTGATCCCAATTCAGTCTTTAAAATCCATTCCATTCCCCAGACCTCCAGGGCAGAGTATGGACAGGAAGCAGATCTTAAAAAGAGACTGTGAAGAAACAAAGACAACCAAGATTAGTATGATTTTTGGCCCCTGAAACACCAAGGAGGAAAAAAAGAAAGCATGAAATTCTGTTATTTATAAATGAAGCTCATAACAGTGAGAAAAACTGTAAATACATGATCAATGAACAGTATTTTTATGAGCTAAATCTAAAATCTGTTTTCATATATCATTTCTTTATAGAAAAAAATTATATGTTTTAAATTTTTCTGAGCAATCTCTTGTGGTTTGTGGTGAGTTTGATAAAGCATAAATTATTATGCAATTCCATTGTTTATCTTGTAACCTGTTCTGGTTACGGTCACACAGGGACCCGAAGGCTACCATGCAGCCTTGGGAAAAAGCAGAGTTACACCCTGAATGGGATGCCAATCCATCACAGAGCACATACACAGAGTATATGGGCAATCTTATAGACACTGCATATCTTTGGAATGCTGGAACAAACTGGATACCCAGACAACACAGAAGGAGAATATGTAGATTGAACACACCCCGCACATGAAAACAAACACACGCATGCACGCAGAGTGGAGATTAAATTTGTTTTAAAAAAACAAACTGCTGTATACACAATATGTAAAGAACCAAACCAATAATTCTGGATGTAGAGGGCTACAGTGCAAACCACTGAGCGACACTAATTACGGAATGATCTGACATTCATCTTTAATCTCGTGGTATGATGTGTTGTCCAGATGGAAGTATGTATAAGAATGTACTGTATATCATAAATACTTAACTGATTGACTGAAAAAGCTTAAAACACAAAGGGGGAAAAAAAAAAAAAAAAACCAGAATGTGAAGCAAATTCAACCAGCAACAATGTGCACTGTAGGAGGTCATTCTTCTCAGTGGCGAAATCTTCCGTATATCTATATTAATGCATCAAAATGGCCACCACGAGGCATGTGAGGTCATCCGGTGCACGTCTCTATTATATCACAAGTGCTCCACAAATCAGGCCTGTACAAGAGCATAGCAAGAAAGAAAGTAGTTCACACCAAGTCCCATTTACATACATCTGACGGATTCACATTGTGAGGCTAAGTAGCACAATCTGCTGTGGGGCAACAAAACCAAATTCAATCTTTGTGGCCACAATCCAACAGATTTTTAGAGAAAACCTGCTCCCTTCAGTGAGGAAGTTATAGATGGTCCTCCTTTCAACTTGACAATGACCCAAAGCAACTGTGCAATGGCTGAAGGCCAAACAGGTCATTGTCCTTGAGTGGCCTAGTCAGAGCCCTGATGTCAATCTGACCAAAAATTTTTGATTAACTCAGAGAGAGCAGGCCATCAATGGTCACCAAGCAGTTTGACAGAGCTGGAGCATTTCTGCAAAAAACACTGGGCAAAATATTTCTCCAGCAAGATGTATCGAAACATGATCAAGACCATGCAACTGCTGAAAACTGAAGCAAAAAGTGATCCTATTTAGAGGTATTTAGCTTAAAGGGGCGTTATCTTATACAAAAAACATTATTTCTCGTTCCGATGTTCAAATGATCTGATCATTTATTTCACTTGGATATTGCAAGACATGATTCATAAAGGTGACGTGTGCTTTTTGTGGTGTGAGCTCAAGTTAAAATTTAGAACGGGGGTGAAGACTTTATATAACCCACCGCATGGTGTCTTGCTAAGTATTTTCCACCCATGGACTTTTCTATAGCTTGCTGTTGCAACTTAAAATCAAAAGAAATTTAATTAGTATTTTATAATCACAGATCTCCATGAAATGGCCCATGAGGTTGAAGTTTAAAAAAAATCTATATAGTTTTCAAAATTGTTAAAAACTGAAAAGTCCTGATTGGAAGTACTCACGCTCTTGCTGTGAAACCGCTGAATAAGCTTTTGGTGCAACTAATTGCCTACAGAAGTTACATGAATAGTCACTGAATAGGTGAATGGAGTCAACCTATGTGTCGTTAAAGTGTCATATGAACTCAAATCAAATTCAATGCTTTTTAATATCTGCGGGTACCAGAGCATATCAGGCAGCACCATAAGACTACACTTCTCCTAGAAAAACCCCATTGCGGCAGAAAATTATGGGTTTCAAAAATTCATTAAGTTAAAAAATGGGGAAAAAATTTTAACAGGTAAAATTTCAGGTAAATCTGGGGTCAGTTTTCAAGAACATTCCAGATTTTTTTCAGTTTTCAGTAATTTTGAAAAAAAGTTTCCCCAAAGGTCTACACTCACCCTATTTTGGGCATGCACTTTTGAACAGTGGTGAGCATTTCTATAAATTCCAGGCAGTTCTGGGTGAAACCACGAAAGGCAGTTTGACAAAAAATAAAACAAAAGAACTGAACCACAAATACAAGTGGAAAGATTCCCAGATATGCTCGACCTTTCCGTCAATATAAAGCATTAATGTACTGTTACTTTACAATGACATGGTGTAGAAAACCCACAGTACTTTGGCTCTCAAAGATGCTGTTGGTGGAAAAAATATCGACCACCAAATTCAACTGAACAGATCTTATCGTTACATCTAATCTGAGGTCAAGCAGGAGCAGCGGACAAACTAACAGAACCTGATGATCCAACATGTTTCCACTGGCTTTATTCTCCTTTAACTAGATTTCAAAATTTAAAGTTTCCTGAACACTGAAATTCTCTCTTGTATGTCAGTCCACAGACTCATAACAAATGAACAGAGAACAATGAATAACAAAATAGTAACACTGTACACAAAAGACAATTACTATCCTGCAGTCAAAAAAACAAAACATAACACAGCAGTAATATTAAGGGCTATGAAAAGAATGGGATGCCAGTACATCACAGGGCACATACAAGCACAAACCCCCACATAAGTACTAGAGCAATTTAAAGGTCAATTAGCCTAAATGCACCTCTTCACACACGACAAATGTCCCCACAAGTTTTCATTCCTACAAGGGACATTTTGTCCCCAGAACATGATAATAAGCATGTTCACACACACAACAGAGTCAGGAGCAAAACCCCCACTCCTGAGGTGTTAGACCATAGTGCTATTCATTGATCTGCCATGCTACCCCAGGGCATAACTCAATTATTCAATTATCGATGTATTGCTAAGTGTTATAAAATATAATAATACTATTTGGTTTCTGGCTGAGGAAATTTCAATTTGCTTCTGGATATGATACCCATGAATAACCATATTCTCTTTATAAGTCCTAATTGTGCTCTTCATGGACAAGGTATCATGAATTAGCCAAGGACAGAACAGTGCCCAGTTAGAAGGGTTATAGATGCAGTGTGTTGCTTGCAGATCTAGTCTTTTCAGCTGTATCTGATTGCGACTTGTCTGGTAATAAATCACTACTGTAAAAGAGTGAGAGATGTTTGGTTTGGTGCCAGCAAAGATTGAGCTCATAGGCAAAGTTCATGAATTACATGTTAGTTTGGCCATGAGGTTAACAACATGATAGACACCACAGATGAAACATCACAATACATAAAGCCACAATCATTTAATATATATAATGCAATGCTTTCCCAGGTTCAACTTCAATCTTCACCATTTACAAAACAGACCTCCAATAATAAAATGCCCTATCCTTTTAACAGAAATTAAAAGCTAAAATATTACAGTGCTGAGTGCTGTGACAGAAAGTAGAGCGCAGCACTGGACATCAAAGTGGTCCAAAGGCAGCAAATTAAATTTCTTAATGCCAAATTAATCTGCGAGGATACTCTGAGAGAAAGAGAGATGAGTCACCACCTTTCTTGGTGATACTGCATGTTTTCTGCAAAAGTATGCTCAACCAACTCATTTACAAATACTAAGATTAATATACATTTTTTTTTTTTTTTTTTACTATCTGCACTGCTTGCAACACTTAAGACTGACTCAGTTGTCCTTGACGCTTTTAACTAAAAACGTGAATATGCTGCTGTTGTATAATGAAGATGTCTACGTAGCTATTGTGACATTCAATAACCAATCTGTCTGAGCCACAGATTTTTTTTAATTTTTACCCAGCAACCAAAATTGTCAGTAAGGTATATCGTTTGTCGTATGCTGTCAACACTCATCAGTTTTTTTCACTGCAGTCCGTATACATTATACATTAAACCAATCCCCAAAGTTCCATCAGTCAGTTTTCCAACTACATATCCACACAGGGAGCATGGGGCCCATCCCAGATGGCATAAAGCACAAGGAATGGAAATAGCATCATCTTTGAATAGGCTGTATAATCATACCATTCATACACAAGTATACACTCAAAGGAGTGAACGTTCCCTCAGGATGCCGGTGCAACAAACGGACAGGAAACAACACAGGACAAGGGGAGGGAATGAGGAGAGAAAAACAAACAATCGAAAAAAATACATGAGAAATGCATGCAAACTCTACACACAGTAAGCAGGGGGCAGGTTTCAAACTCCCAGTGCTGGGGGTATGAAGCAACAGTGCTATACCCCCTGTACCAGCAAAACTCCACATTGTGTCAATTTATTTGAGGTCAGCCTTTTTATTATTTAGTGTATATTGTAACACCCAGGCACTGATTTTGGAACAGAAATGCTTGCAAAGAATACCACATTAAGTCCAGATGTGTTAGCATAATGGTTAAATTGTGTTATGTCATCTGTACTGGATTACATCTTTGTTCTTTCAAACAGCTTGAGAGGGTTTACATATCACCTATCATGTCTTCCAAAAGACCATTCCAGTCTTTTATAGTAAATCTGTACAGTCAACTGTCAAAAAAAACTTAGTCAGCCATAATTAATTTATTACCACGGTACCCTGGCCATCAGATTCGGTTTTCATTCGCGGAGAATCTGCTCTTGGTGAAGTACTGCCCCATTAAACACTTGTTCAAATATTCGATTTGTGGTGTATGTGCACTCGAAATATGAAGCTGTTCATTAAGCCAGGACTTCTCTATTTCGGTGGCTTAAGCATTCATTAAGAGCACCTAAGGAGGACGGAAGTAGGAGGGCAGCAGAGGCAGCTAAGCAGTTAGCCGGCTAGCCAGCGTTACTCCGACCAGAAATAAAACACACAGGAAACGTCGTATGGCAGACTATCTGCTAGGATTTCACAAGAGCAGAACTGCCTTCTGCCGCCGTCCCAATGGAGCCAGCCGGTTAACTTAAACACAACACAAAAGATTTCATTAACTGCTGCACACCAACCGGTCAACAAATAAACAAAAAAAACAGACGCTGAACCATGACTTACCCGCCACCGTTCAATGGGGCGGTGGTTATAGTTGTCTCATTAATGTCCTTATGCTGTTAAAATATATCTGACCTAAAATATTTATATGTTTAGAACGACGTTTTCTGTTTTTGTTATTTTTCTTTTGATATACCACCGAGTCCGCTCCTTTGTGCCTGCTGCCTGTTCGGCTCCCTGATTCGCAGGAGGGACGTAAGGGGACGTGACTGGGCCGGCTACCCACCATGCAATGCGAGCAGGGTTACTAGACCCGTGTTGTCGTTGTTAGTGCAATCTTAAAGTGCTGAATATACTTCCAGATTGCAAGGTTTTGATTAGGTGCTCATTAAAGGCTTTGTTGCAAACGCCAATTCCGTGTTCGTTTACTCGGGTGCGTGTTTGTATAATAATTAAAAAAATTCCTTTACATCTATCAGCAGTGCATGACTCTGGTGCCTTTCATAAAACCAAATAGATTGTGCTTGATGTAATTTACGCAGAAGAGATTTTCTGCCTAGTTACTGTAGTCGACTGAGTTTATATAGCAGGAATCAGGGAGGAAACAGCATCTGCTAGCCTCTTTATACCTAATTTTATTAACCTGTTTTTTGATAGATTATTTCACAAACTTGCAGAGTTAAAAATCACACAGATGTAACATAATATGATATCATCTCAGTCACATCATGAAATGGTGTCTGCTTGCCCTGATGTGATGTATTTGTCATCTCCATCCATCTTCTACATTCTTCTCCAGTACAGCATCACAGGGAGCCTGAAGCCTATTCCAGGAAACACAAAGCATAAGGCAGGGTATACGTCAGACACAGGAGGCGAGTCCATCATAGTGCATGCACACAGCAGGTAATATGGAGTTGCCAATTCACCAAACCTTGTGTTTTTGGAGAGGAGAGGAGGTCAGAATACCCAGAGGATACTGGCACAGTACAGGGAGAACATGCAAACGCCACACATACAAGAGGTTTGGGCTTCAAACCCCCAACTCTGAAGGCTAGAGTGTTACCCACTGAGTCACCCTCAGTTGTCATATTAGTAGTTTAATTGTTGCTTGTGTTATATATAGCTAATATATTTAAATTCTTAGCATCTAGAATTGTAACTAGAAGGAGAAAATACATGTTTCTGGCATCTAATTTAAAGTGAGCATATTTTAAAAAAAAAAAAACTTTCAGCTTCAACATTTCACGTCATCTTTATACTACTTTCAATTAAATACAGGGTTTCAATGATTTGCAAATCATTGCATTCCGTTTTTATTTACATTTTACACAACATCCCAACTTTTTTGAAAATGGGATTTTTCAAGCCACTACAGGGCCAGGTCCCTTCTTATTTAACTAATCTGATTTAGATGTTCAACCCAGGCAGTCATGACCAACCACAGATGATATGACAAAAGATAACACTACCATACCATTTCCTGGCCTGTATAACTTTGACATGCCCAGTGGATGATTGCAAAATCAGCTGACCTTTTCTATAAAACTGTTGAGTTTTGTTTCCCCCATTAGTTACTAACTTTCTTTCAGCATTCATTTTTATTACTTTAATTTTAAACTTTTGAATGTCAGTTACAGACATCTGCTTAACTTGAATCCCAAGCGTCCCACTGTACAATAGACAAAAAAGTGAGTACACCTCTGCCAAAAGTCACTAAAAATTTTAATTGTTCACATTAGTATCAAACTAAGACAACTACATTAATTTAATTTAAATATATACTGTAACGTATTATAATATAATCAGGTTAGAAAGACCATATGGAAATTACAGCTAGAAATTACAGTTGGAAAATGAATGAAACAAAAGTGAATATACCTGTGATGCAAATTCCAGTTAAATCTAACTGCAAAGAGTTCCGTTACCATTTCATTGAAACACATATGGCTGGTTGATGGCCTGTTTGTTTGCTAGGCAGCTTATTAGGTTGATATCCAAAGCACCGGATTTTTACTCAGCTTTGGTCTGTTCTGTGATCTTTTTAACCCACCGCGGCTCCCTGCGGCAAGGAATTGTCTGAAACCATAAAAAAACAGAAAGTAAAGCTTTGTAAAGGTAGCAAAGGGTACAAGAACATTGGCAAGCTACTAAGAATAAGTTAAAACACAAGTGCAGCAGTAATTAGGAAGTATCAAAGGGTGTCACTAGTAACCAAAGACCTACGTCTTCTTGCACTGAAAAATAGACAGGCCAGTGTTTCCAGCTTGGCACAACATTTATCCTCAGTAACTGGTTTCTCAGTGAGTGCTCAGACAGTGTGGTAAGACTTACATGAAGTCAACCTTTATGGATAGTGTACTAGAGGAAAACCACAACTAAAGAATCGGCACAAAACTGCAAGACTAAGGTTTGCCAAAGAACATGAAAAGAAGCCTGATGAATATTGACAGCACGTCCTCTGGTCAGGTGAAACTAAGAGAAACTTCTCTGGATCAGATGGGATTCTGCTTGATGGTGTGGACCTGGCCAAGACCATCACAGTGACTGCGTAGTGCCAACTGTGAAAGATGTAGGAGGTTATGTGTTAGTATGGGGCTGCATGAGTTCAGCGGGGTTAGGGATCATGACATTTATACGTGGCATCATGAATGCTAGCGTGTACAGCCAGATA
>JAACJT020000037.1:6070066-6092472 GCA_009936485.2 Gymnarchus niloticus
CTGACACAGGGACTGCACTTAATTTCGTTGTACTCGTTACAATGACAATAAAGATATTCTGATTCTGATTCTGATATGAATCACTGTAAAGAACGGCAAAATAGTTCTCCATGAATTTGTGTCACATCGGTATCACTCATACTGAGGAGGGTTGGTTCTGTCCACAAAAACAAACTTGAACATAAAAAAAAATTCAAAAGATGAAAATGTTCAAAAGCATGAAGCGCATAAAAGAATTGTAATAGGACACGGGGCATGTAAATTAAATTATGTAGATTAAAATTAAGGTAAAAAGAAATAAAGGAGCAGTATAAATTGTAAATAAAAGTGGTAAATTAAATACTTCAAAATAACCATAAAACAAGCACTAAATAAATTCTAAAGTTAAAATTAAAAAATGCATTTAGACCTCTTACTTGAAACTGGTACCTGAAAGTAATAATGGAACAAATGAGGCCACTCATGGTGGGTGGAACTATATTGAACTAACCAATCAAAACTGGTGCTAAATGAGGCTTCAAAAGCCATGGTGGGTGGCTTCAAAAGCAGAGGTGGGATTCAAACTCTAAACCCTGGATGTGTGAAGCAACTGTGCTAACAACTGAGGCACTATGTCCCTCTGATTTAAAGGCCAGTGAAAGGATTTTCAAATTAATTTCAAAAGAAACGAGCAGCACCCCTTCATCCAAAACAGTATGTTCTATATGATTGTCCTATTTTATTTAGCAACATAGACCATAGTTTAATGCCACTTTGATGACAAATAAACTTTTCCAGTTGAACTGACTGTGTTCATTAGATTAATATCTAAGCGTACATTTACAAAAAAACAGAGATCATGAGTATACACAAGGATCTCTGAGTACATTTGTGTGGAAAAATACAGTATGAAAGTTAGGATACAAGTTCAAGGATATAACATGAAACACATCTGTTACAATTTTAGAGGAATATTTAGAAAAGGGTTCCCAGATCACAGGAAGAAGATATGCCATTATGAACTCTGGAGAGGCCACATTCGGAACTAAAAGGGGCAGAGGTTATTTTTGAAGAGGACCACTCTATATCCCTGGCAGGGTGTGGAGGTACCCTTTGATTTCACGTACTCAGACTGTTCATTATTACATTATTTAGTCTTATTACTCATACTGAATGGGAAATGCTTTCATAGCTGGGGCATTTAGGCAAAGCCAAAACACTTCAAAAACTAAAGGATAGATTTTACTGGCTGTGCATTTGTGCCAATGTTTTTGGGAAATGTCATAAGTTAGTCCAGCAGGCATGCAAAAGGCACCGTTGTGGTCTATATCGTTTGTGCAGGTCGCCTTTGAATAAACTGGCATGGATCTCAACAAAACCAGTAAGTACATCAGCTGACAGACTTCATATTAGTCACTACAGACGCTGTAAAGTTATACCCAGAAGATGTGCCTATCAGCTAAAAATATCTTCAGCTTTTCTTCCTTCTTAGCATCTTGAATAAAGATTATAGTACATCATGAATATCATGTGCCCTAACACAACATTACAAACTGTTAGAAATTCCAGGTGCGAGTCAGGTGACTGCCAAGGTCTCCCACTCAATTCCAGTTTCTCTAGGTATACATAAAAGTATGTTTCTTTTTATCTCCACCCTAGAAAGACTTGATCAGAGGGAAGCACGTCAGCCAACCTGCAATGTGTTTTTTTTTTATGAAGCATAGAGGGCGCTGGAGTCTACATGCACTGTAATCATCAATAGAGAGCTAAGACCAAAACTATCTAAAGCAACTTGATCCCTTTCCAGCTGCTTTGGATCCCAGTTGTCTGGAGAACAACTGCCACCTACAGACCACATCCAGTGAAACTTTACAGATGTATTTTCCCTCTGTGAAGTCATATGGAACTCATTCAATGCCCCATATAATTTATGACCATGTGTGAAGCTTTCAACCTGTTCCATATGAAGAATTGTAAGACTACCCCTAAAACCACCATTCTAACTAGGGTGGCCTTGTGACCATCTCTTTAATACATCAGCACCACCATCCGTGCCTCATTCCGAGTTCTTGATTGTCACAGAAATAAAAACACATCTGCTCTATCATTGATCTTGCTTGTCAAAGAAAAGCAAGTAGCGTTAGAAGCTACCTGACTCAGTGACTTGTTCAATGCAGTACAAAACAATTACAACTACATCTTTCATATGGCTTGCTGAAACTACTCACAATAACATTCACAAGATGTTCTGTCATTCTGTCCTACCTATCACAACAGGGATGCATGTTCTGGGTGTAAGTACTGATATAAGTGAACAATGCAGATGCTGCAAATTCATTTTCTCATTGTTAATTTTGTATCTCTTTTCATGTCATTTTTGAAAAATGATCTTTCAAAAAAAAAACAACTTTTTTATTCTCGCAATAACTTTGTTGATCCTGAGCCAATTCTGATCATTTTTGACAGAAATACACCGCAAGAAAATTGTAACAAAAAGTGTATTTCAAACCACACCAGTTTCATGCATTTCTACTGATACCTAAAGGTAGTGATGGGACAAATGAGGCTTCAAAACCCATGGTGAGTGGGAGTATCCTGAATTAACCAAAGTTGGCGCTAAATGAGGCTTCAAAACCCATGATGGATGGGAGCAACAAATCTGACTAATGTTCAAATTAATGAAAAACAGCAAAGTCAGGTAACAAGTCAAGTCAAAAACACTGACAAAACAAGTCATACAATTAGAGCAAGCGTTCAAAGTGTCATCCGTTACCTTTCACACAGACCTAGTTGTTCAGTCAATAATGATCAAAATCAGCTGAGGATCAACTAAGCTATTGCAAAAATAAAAAGAGTTTAATGTTTTTTGAAAACAGTGTATATTTTGTGCGTGTATCTGATGTAAGAGAATGGCATCTGACTTGCTAACATCACTTCAGAGAAGCTGTGTAATTAGACCATAATGGCCTGGTTTCAAGATTATTCTGTTGTCCACAGCTGTGTCAAGCAACATTAAGTCATTTGCCCTGTAACCTCATACCTCGGGATTTCTGGGTATGATTTCTGCCCCTAGTTCTGAGAGTGTGCCATTTGCACGTTTGATTTTTTGTCTGGGTAACCTCCAACAGTTAATAAACATGCTAATAGGTGGACTGTATTTCTAAAGATTTGGACCACTAATGGAAATGGTATGGAAAATAAATGAGACTGGCTAAATTGATGTTGTTATATACAATGCCTATGGAACATTTAATTCAATCATAACATGCCAAAATACAGTGGTTTTAATGCAGTTTGTATGAAGAAATGTAGTTCAATTAAGATAAGGAAATATCTGTTAATGATTCATTAATATACCTTTAGAGAATATTACAAATACCAGAGGACTTCATAAACCATATGAAAATTTCATTTTCCTACGAATTGGAGTTGATATATCTTGCTAGCTCCCCTCAGTTTGCAAGGTCATTTGAATCTTGACATGAAATGATACTTTATCATTTGTACAAGTACATGGGAATTTGGCTTTCACATATCCCACCTTGCTCTCTATAACACACACACACACACACACACACACACACACACACACACACACACACACACACACACACACACACACACACACAGGTGAAGTCTGAGATCAGAGCACAGGCTCAGCCATTTATCTGGCACCCCTGGAGTGATTCTGGGGTTAAGAGCCCTGCTCAAGACCCCGGAGGTGATATATGGAGACAATGCTAGCAATGGGATTCGAACCAGTCACGGGCACACACCGCCATAACCCTTGACCCATTCAAAATGGCAAGAGATTAGGGTTCATTCTTATTACAATTCGATAAATCATACCATAAAAATTACTAACAATTACTGACAACGGCATCACCATCTGCAACAAGAAATGGAGAGAGTTTAAGTTGTTACTTTAGTTTAATAACTTTTCAGTACATGATATAGCATTTACAGAATATTTCCATCGTATACAAAGTAATTTGCTACAAGAGGCAATCGGCTGGAATTGCATTCCATTCAGTACAGAGTAGACAGATTACAAATCTTTCTGTCAATCCTATTTTCCATCACTGTAGCTCTGAAGATACTTGCATATTAAAAAATCAGTTATAACTGATCTCCAAGAAAAATATGCAAAAAAGAATGCAACATAAAAAAGACACTATTTATAAAAACAGTAATACTAAGTTTAAAAAACGTTAATTACTATTGTCTTTACAACCTCCACTACTAGCACTTTCTGGTTTCTCCCTTTTATGAATCTGTTCATGTGCTTTCAGGTGACCTGACTGACTGAAGCTCTTCCCACACTGCAGGCAGGAATAGGGCCGCTCTCCAGTATGGATTTGCTGGTGTGCTTTAAGATGTCCTAATCGACCAAAGCTCTTACCACACTGGCTGCAACAAAAAGGTCTCTCGCCAGAATGAATCTTCTCGTGTGTTTTTAGAACTCCAGAGTTACTGAAAGTCTTCCCACACTGGGAGCAGCTGTACTGTTTCTCCCCAGTGTGAATTTGCTGGTGGGTCCTAAAACTATTCTCCTTACTGAAGCTTTTCCCACACTGACTGCAGAAGAAGGGGCGCTCTCCAGTGTGACCCATCTGATGGACCTTCAGTTCTTTCAGCTGGCTGAAGGTCTTGCCACACTGAGTGCAGCAATAGGGCTTTTCACCGGTGTGGATCCTCTGATGAGCCCTTAGGTCGTCTGCTTTGGTGAAGCCCTTCGTGCAGTGAGTGCAGCTGTAAGGTCTCTGTCCTGTGTGAATAAGTTGATGCCTCTTTAGATTTCCTGCCTGGCCAAAACTCTTCCCACACTGCAAGCAGCTGTAGGGTCGCTCCCCTGTGTGGATGCGCTGGTGCGTCTTGAGGTTTCCTAAAGTGCTGAAATTCTTTCCACACTGGGTGCAAGAGAAGGGCTTGTCACCAGTTAGGTTACGTGGCTTGCGGTGTGATGTGCTTTTGACTTTTTCCCCCGTTTGAGCCAGCCCAACATTTCCCTTTCCAAACTGGACAGACGGCACCTCATAGAGGCTTCCAGCACCAAAGTCAGGATCTGCTTTACCCATGCCATCTATGACACTGTCAGGTCTGAGCTTGTTTAACTCTGTCCTAAGCTCAGCCATATGAATAGACTCCAGGCCATTCATCTCGGTTTTGTGACCAGATATCAGGTTAGATTCAT
This sequence comes from Gymnarchus niloticus, assembly GCA_009936485.2. Classification (NCBI taxonomy): domain Eukaryota; kingdom Metazoa; phylum Chordata; class Actinopteri; order Osteoglossiformes; family Gymnarchidae; genus Gymnarchus; species Gymnarchus niloticus. Next base: position 6,075,240 of record JAACJT020000037.1, read on the forward strand.
ACTCACTTTTAATCATTCCGAGATCAGCAGCATAATAGCACTGAAGATCAGTGTGATGTTCAGACTTGATGTATTCAAGACTGTCAGAAACATGAGTAATGTAATCAAACACCAGACTAGGTTCATATTGCCCCTTGTAGGTGTCCAACTCTGTACCATGTAGGAAATGGAGGTCAGTGTGGTGCTCTGATTTGATATAATCAAGGCCACTAATCTCCATTTTTATTTGCTCAGAACCCAGCTCAGCAGTGCTCAGGGGCTGTATTTCAGACAGATCCACAGTGCGGATCGTGTCCAGGTTAGGCTCACTTTTCACACATGGCAACATAACCATCGGCTCAACGATCTCAGATGTCAATGAGTTAAGGGTTGATGTCACACAATCAGGTGCGAGTGAGTTAAGGCTGGGCAAGAGAGAGTCAGAAGTCAGTGTGCTGAGACTCGGTGTGACGCAATCAGATGCCAGGGTGTTAAGGCTTGCTGTGACACACTCTGATGTTAGTGTGTTCAGTCCAAGGGTCATGCATTCGGCTTCCAACTCTGCCATGGGAGAAGACTCCTGCACAGTCCCGTCGGCTCGCTCGAGTTCCATGCAATGCTCCCGACTTGCCCTAACTCAGCGCTTACTTCTGTCTTGAATAAGAGTCCGGAAATTTCAACACTGCTGTTTACTCGATGAGAAGCCTGTATCCTTTCATCAAGGAAAATACTGACCTCTGCAGTTCCTAAATTGAAGAGAGGGGGGGAAGAAAAGGTTAATATTTATCATTCAGGTTATGTAATTATGGTAATTTTCAGTTTTGTTCCAGGGGAACAACTGCGTATTATTTAATAACAAAAACTCTTCAATGACGACACCAGATAGTAACCTCACACCTACAGACTGGTTTTGTGTAATAAGCTAGTCCAATGATTATGATACGAAAGCCAATAACCATACAATAAAACACTTGACAAAAATTCACAGCATTTCAGAATAAAAAACAGCTGTTGCTTGAACGTATACTTTATTTGAATGGAGGACAAAATAAAATGCCACTATCTTGTGCTGTTCAAAAGACAAATACTTAAATTTCTAAACAACAATTTGTTTAGACTACTAGCAGAACCAAATTACCAATGCAATATTCCATTTATAATTTAAAATAAATCATGTCTTAACACCATATCATAACACTCAACTTTCATGACCTGGCATAACAAAGAAAGATTAACAACACTCAAAACACACTCCAACATCCAGTGCTATGACCAATTTGCCAATACATCATGTCAACGGCACAAAAAAAAAAACTGTACACAATGCAGCACTTATAAAACCTTTTTAAATGTTACGTAGTACTTAACGCTACTAACACATTGTCATGGTTTGGTTTTACTTCTGCACATTTTTAACAGTTATACAGCCTACATAAACACCTGAACAGATGCCCAGCTGTGGAGAAGATACACCAGTTCCAAAGATAGTGTTTGACACACATTATTAAGCTTTTTCACCTGGTATTTGAGCTGCTGTCCTAAATGAGGTCACACTTACAGGCATGCCAGTTGCCTGTGAATCCCCATGGCTTGTAATCAATTTACACTAAGTGAGCTGATGCTGTAGCTTTACAACTAAACTGCTTTGTTACTTCCCCAATTAACAATAAAGGCTGATGACACTTAGCGAGTCAGATTAGTCTTTCAGCAAAGGTACACAATTAGATGTCTGAATTTCTTTTATTTATAATCACCCATCCATAAGTCACTCATTTTAGGGGTCCTACCCATTACCTGCTGATCTTTCTTATTCTGGCCCAAAATGACAGTAAGGTGTAAAAACACCAAATCTAACAGTCCCCCCCACGCCTATGCAAAAGCAGCCCGGTGTACAGCCATTTACATTTGTTGATTATATTTACCCAGTTGTAAACTGATTAGCTGAACCCCCCCCAACAGATCTGGCATAAAATAAGACCAAGAGGCTCCACCTGGGTCGTTTTGTCATGAAGAAATGTGGTCTTGATGGAATTAGTGTCTTAGCTTATTTTTTAAAAATGTTGAATGTTATGACCACCAATATGACCGCCAGCCATGCCCAAACTGTACCTTTACCGTCTTTAGCAAATTTGAGGGCACTGTGTGGGTGCCAGTTTTTTGTCCACGTTGGGTGGGAAAACATGCAAATATTTGTGGAACCAGTTAGGAATTGAGTAAAATTTCGCACGTCTCGGCCTATGATAATATATGCAACATTTCAATGATACATTTAAACACACAGCTGTCAGCAGACAATAGGGTTTTAGGGGCCATTTAACAATGGGAGGGGAACCAGGAGTAAACTTGGATGGAGGGTTACTATGTAGAACCTGTGCTGCTTGAGTGCGAGTTTTGCTGGTCTTTGATCTTCTGATAGGCCCCCTGCCGGCCCATGGTGCTTGGAGCCTCTAATCACAGCTTGTGGCTTTTTTTTTTTCCTCTCCCATTTCTTACTGCAACACTAATTTCAAATCAAACCAAGACAACTGCTTTTCAGCTTACTTGTGGATACGTATGGAATACGAAAAAGACAACTATGAACTACATACCTGCAGTTTTTTTTAAAATATGTAAATTTTGCATCTCATGGCTAGTTTACTTTAATCTCTCAATTAAAAGCAGGATTATTTTAGAGCTAGAGTTAATAGACCTAAACAACCATGAATGATTTCCCAATTTTTTTTATGTGTGATGACAGAGAAACCCAAATTCTAGTTTTAATTCAAAATTTGTTTGTCCTTTAAAAATTTGAACACATCTTCAGTACCCTTGACAAAAGAAAAACAGAAAACCACATACAAAGAGCTATTACAGAACTTTATACGTTAAGTTCATACAAAGGATATCTACAGGTAACACTGACAAGAAAAAAATTCTACAAACATACATTTCATTATGTTTATACATGTCACGCACTGTTGGAAAGCTGTGCACCATCAGTAAGAATGCAATTTCATGCAAGGTATTTGATAGTTTTTTTTTTTTTTAAGAGTCAAGGTATTAGGACTACAGCCCTATCTAAACAGTTTACAGATTCAGGTCAAGTCCATTGTTCCTGCTACTGTTTTAAATGTTTATGGAATAATTACACCAAAGTTCAGGGAAGAAAGTGCTCTACAACCTTTTAAGTTTTGCCCTGGATGACCATTCATTTCATTCATTTTTTTTTTTAAACAGGTTAATGGGCTGGATCCCATCCAGAATCTTTAATTCCTATGCCATCAACTAAGAAGAATCTCATAAAACCATGGGTAGAAATGCATTGTTTTTACAAATTTAATCACATCTTTCGCTTGTATTGTCATCTGTGTGAATACATCAACCTGCAGCAACAAACCAAGTTGTAAACATATGTAATTATACATTTTTTTTTTTTTACTAAATTACTTTTTAAATGGCCTGAAAGAAAAATCAAGTCTGTATTTGGAAGCCTGAGACTATTGTTGACAGTCACTTACTTTCGTCTGGTTTAAACATACACAGACAGCAAGGTGTGTGGACCTCCAGTGAAATCGTCTGTGTCCTCTTGCTGTTTAAGAAATGCTTGGATTGCAGTGTGATTTTTAAAATCAGATTATAGTTTTTTTTTGCCCATACCTATTTAAGATCTCAAAGTGTGTATGTGTGTGTGAGCGCCCTGCAAAGTCACACTTTTGCACAGAAACACAGGTTTCAAAGTTCATACAAAAAAAAAGAAAAATCTTATACAAGGTCTAAATGGGAAAGTTATGGGAAGGGGCTCACCACTCTAGTCTGGGGTTCAAATAATCCAAAAAATGGTGGCACCATTCATGACTTATGTTGTTTTTAAGTGCAGACCAAGAAAGTCACTTTTTGCAAAGGAATTCTGATTTTGAGAACGATGTGGGGAATCAACAGCACTTCCCAGGGGGTGTCAGCCTCATGTGTGACAACCACAAAAACTGGGAAAAACAAGCATTGTGTTGCTATTTTCACACTTCCAAATATATCTGGTGTCTCACCTCTGTAGGATGTACCATCCAGAGGATATTACCATTTTTCTGCCTTTGAATTAAAATTTGAGGAATTTTCCGACAAAGATGTAAAGCAGTAAGTAGATGTGCAAAATAAACACTTTTTGGGAGGTGCCAATTTCACATGAATCGACCACACGGTTCTACAGCGGACGCAAAGAGGAATTTCAGTCCAAGTCAATACCTAAACACACAAAAAAATTGTGGGTGGTAAATAAGCAAAAGAGCACTGGTTTAAGGCAAAAGAACCCAACACTTAAAAATCACTATGCAAAACATACATTCTTTTTTAATACAACATTAGACTTCTAGTTGGAGTCAATGGGACTTTTCCCCTCTTTTTTCAGTTTTTAGCAACTTCCAAATATTAATATACCCCCTGCAGGCATGCACTCATCAGATTTAGCCTGTCCCCCATATTTTCTGCAACCCATTTGATGAGATTGAGCAAAGTGACAGTTTGTGCAAAATCCAGGCAGTTTGGGGCAAAAATCACAAAAGGCATTACTAGGGGTGGCACGCTGACCAAAAATAAAAAATCTAAATGCTGCTATAATTAGAAAGTTTTTCTGAACTTCTGCGAGTATAATTGTACCATTATTATACAATACTATCATTATGTATAGAAAACCCACAGCCCTCAGAGTTATTGTTGGTGAAAAGCTATAGAAGACCAAATTGAACAGCTGTCATTGCGGCTGCATCATTGCGCCCAATCTGATGTGCAGCAAAATCAGCAGACACACTGACAGAAGTTGGCGATGCAACAAAAGATTTCACTGGTGCTTTACTAACTGCTAACATAACATTAGTGCTTCATAGATTTAGTGAGTCAGATGGCTTAATCCTCATTGTACCTACTTTGAATGTCTTGCATTTAGCCTCAAAGCAACCACACAAAGATGCAAACAAATCTCATTTTTAAAAAACATGAGCATAAGCATTTCAATGTACCAAGTACATGCAACAGAACTGAACTAATTATTTTGAATCTGACACCATTTAAGTGCCCACTGCAAAATAAAACTGTGAATGTCAAAACCTTACATGACACAGACACACTCAATTTGCTAACGTATTTCTTTATGTCCTGAAAAAACCCATGGCATAGTTTCACTGCAATCATAATCGGATGGCAAAAAAAAAAAGTTGCGTTCGTAGTTACCACCACTGCACTTCACATTCGAAGGATACTGGGCATATAAGAGGCCTTTAAAAATGTCTAACTTGTAAAACACCAGAAGCATAAATTTATGGGTAACAGTAAAGTTGGGTGGGGGGGGAAGCCACAAACAAATAAGCCTTCAAAAAGACATTTGCACGTGCAAGTCATGACTTTGAAAATAGTTTTGTCCTAAACTGCTGCAATGCATATTATGAATGTGAGTATGTATAATTATTATTTAGGTGAGACAACTCAATTTTCAATAAAGCATTACCGCTTCATTGCTAGTGCATAACCTCTGGCTCTCAGAGTTTACAGCTTCTCATGCCAAAGATGTTGGCTACAATATATAGCATCTTATTTCAATCAACCAAATGAAAATTTGTTAAGTTTCTTTTATGACAAGAAGTTTCCCTAACTCTCTGATTGTCATGACAGCTGGTAGCTTTTTCCAAGCACCTAGCCTACTCTTTGTAAATACTCAGGACATAAATGTTTCGTGCAGCAGGTGGTACATTCATCTGTCCAAGGTTGTCACTTTTAGTGGAGTTCTGCAAAATACTTAATCTAAACCGCACCACTGAACACAGCATGTATCAAGTGGTAAAGGTGAACTTCTAGAACAGAAAGCTTCAGATCTCACTGGGCAGACTTAACGGAGTGCTATTACACCACAGCAGGTTGCGGCCGCAGTGAATAAACTATATTTAATCCAGATACCTAAGGGTTCCACCAGTTCCGTTCCTAAACTCCACGTGCAGGTACCTACGTTACTTCAACGAGTCTGAAAACCACACCCTTCAGGCAAGCTGGTGACAAAAAGGGACAGTCGAATTCGGCCAAAAGCGGTAAAAAAAAATATATATATATATATATATACACACCAGGCACCATGAGCTTTATTTTAACGCGAACGTCGTGTTGCTCTCTACACTACGAAATGCGGAAAGTAATCTTACGTGCAACTTATCCGAGAACGGATAAGTGTACCTCAAAAGATGCCGTCGGTGGAGCCGCGCTCTGGGTAACGGTCGGTCGCCAGACAATTAACCGACTTCATCTTAAATTTTTAATTGTATGTAGTCGCTTAACATAAAGCGCACTTCAGTTAAGCGTATTCAGCGTAAATGGACTTCAAAAACTGGAATTCATTCGGTCTGAGTTAAGCGAATAAAGAACTAGACTAAAATGAAAAAAGCCCGCGAACATAAATTATGTATACCTAGAGTGGAAATTATCCGAAGAAAATAGTTATCAATAGGTGTTGTTTCGAGTGTATTTAAATCCACACGTCACGGCAAATTAGCTAGCTAGCTAACAGGCTCCAGAGCGAAGCGACATCCTCAGCTGCACGAGGATGGTGGCTAAATTTCGCACTTTGTTGTAAACTAGTCAGTGTGCACACGAAAACAAAATGCAACGTGAAAAGCGAAGGTCCCATTAGTTTAGAACTTAATTTGGCTAACGTAAATGAATATAACGCAAACATGCAAAAAAAAAAATGTAGTAGCCATCTTGTTTACCGCTAACATTGCTGCTAACTTGGCTAAAAAGGTACGAATTAAAAAGTTGGAGAGCGGACTGCCGCACTTTTGACGCGCCAGCTAGCCAACTATTTTCAGGAGGTTAGGTAGGTGCATACATCGCCTGCTATCAGCATATTATCGAAACAAAAGAGAGTGTGTTATCCAGATATCAAACAGTTAAACCCGCGCTGGGCAACCCACATACATGCACGCATGAATGCATGCGAAGCATGCACAAATACTGTTCACATGCGTAAAAAGAGAAAATGGACAGAATCAGCAGAATTCGGAGGTCCGGCATGCTAGCTACCTGCTGGCGTCCCGATTCATTTCTCGCTCTTCCTGTCTGTTATCAGTAAGCTTTCGTCTCGCCTTTTTTCCTGCCTTCCACTCAATCGGCCGAGCCACGTCCACCGAGGCCCAAGACTCCGACATCCGTCGTACCGCAAACTCTTTCTTTCCCTTTCCTCTGTTCTCCACCCTCTCTCCTCTTGACTAATTCCGCTCCGTTTCTGCTCCCTCGTTCCTCTCCTCCGCCGCCGCCGCTCGCGCGCGCACACACACACACGTTTCCGTCACGAGCATGACGTGCGCGCGCAGCGCGAACTCATTTTGTGCGCTAGCCGGTACCGCTTTATTTCCGAAAAGGAGAAAAATGCCTGCACACCGCTTTAACTACACTGCCATTGACCGTGGCTACATTTCTCTTCCATAGAACGACATTCTCCACCTTCTCAAAACCCACCCTGTCCTCAGAGAAAATAAGGCTCCTCTGCCCAGCTTTCCTTCCCTAGAAAGCGGAAAGCTATACAATGAGCAAAAAGCAGACGTGTGTGTGAGCACGATAGAAAAAAAAAAACATTTGAAATATAGACATGCAAACAGGAAATACAAACCATAACAGTGTGTGCTTTTATTGGTTTCTATTAACAAAAATTACAAAAAATGCAGAAGCATATACAGTACATTAATCAATTGCTCAATAAAATACATCCGCAAATATAGAACAATTTTGAAATAAGAGTTCAATAAAAATCCATATTTGAGGACGAAAAGAAAAACACACACACTTATATGGACTACTATTCATAAAAAAAAAATAAAAATGTTTTTGCCACTAAACAGTCCAAAGGACTGAAGCATCTGCTTTGAATTTTCACTGGTGCCCTCCTAGGTAACCGGGTTAACATTCTCTAGAAACCCAGCCCAAAGAGTTGATCATCAGTCACCTCCATTTATTGCATCTTTAGCTCCTTTGTAGTCTGGTGAATGCTGCTTAGCAGGCACCATCCAGTTCTCCTTGTCTCATTGTCCATTAAACCTAAGTTGAAAAATAATGTGTTTATTTTTTTTTTTTTCTACAGCACTCTATTAGCTGATTGTTTCAATAATGTAAGGAGGTCTGGACATTCTATAATATCTGGCATTACAGGTCCCCCTGTATTTCTTGTTAAGATTTCCCTGGATGTGACAAACATTCCATCTAATTTTTCATTTGAAGAAACTTATTAGTGTATGTATAAAACATAAACATGCAGTAATATTTAAAATTGAATTTAACAAACAGTCAAAACAAGGTCTTTGTAACAGACAACTCTGAGGCTTACAGTATTTTACAAGGACAAATACCTAAGAAAGTTTAAATGCATGAAAGTTGTTTCACATGGTTGCACAAAATGTTCTAAACATCACGTTTCATATATTTACCTGTACGTGTCTTAGTTCTGATTAGTACAGTACACACTGAAATAAACCCTGAGTTAATCACAATTAAAAAATATTGGTGTGAACAGTGAAGAGAAAATATAAAATTGGTCTTACAACCCTATAATGAACAAACATGAAAACAGATAAATGCATGAGGCAACTTAAAAATTGGCAAACTGAACCAGGGTGATTTAGCAAGCTTTTATGTTAGTACTGTTGTCTTATGGAATTAGCTCAAACGCTGGGAAAATCCATTATGATAACAGATTTATATTTAAATTGCTCAAAAGTTTGCCACCCTAGTTAGACATCACTACTAAAAATTTAGTGCATTTTGACATTTGTCACAATCACAAGACTTCTTTAGATAAATCTAGCCATTTAATTCATCTGTTGCGTGTGCTAGTAACCATTCAGAAATTTAGCAGGTATATTAAAACCATTGGCCCATCACTAACCAGATTAATGTAAGAGTTTGCTCTTAAAACCGTATTTACAGCAGCAACAACAAAATGTAGAACAGCTATTCAGTATTTGATTTTATTAGTAGAATAACGTGAAGAATACATCTTGAAGTTTACTCATCAGAAGGTTATTGGATGTGTAATATACTGTACATTTGAAGGCAAATAAGAACTGCAACAGAAATTTAACTGATTTACATTAAAGAGTAGGTTACATCCTGCAATTACTGTAAAGTGAGGTCATTAAAAATGTTTGGAAATTTGTCAAAACAGTTCAGTTTCTGTTAGAATAATATACATATAAACAATTTGTACATCACTCATGCACACAGTAGATGAAGACTACCAACATTGCCTCAATGCTGTTTTTAATACCCAGTTTGGGCTTATTTTTTCCCCCAATGTCCTTAAGGGAATAAGTACATAATGGTATTTGTAATATATGTTCTGCAATTAGATAATTAATAACAGGGTTGGAGGATTAGATCCTGCCCCTGGTTCTAAGTTTGGATGGGTTTTCCCACAGTTAGGAGAAAAAAAAAAAGTGTGTGGCAATTCAATGGGTGGGTATCCTATCCATGGTATTCCCTGTCTTGCCTACAAAAGCGCTGCCTCTGATTTTCAGTAACTGCCTATCCTGTACAATGTCTGTATGGAATTATTGAAAATGGGAGGCTTGTCGAAAAAAAAAAAAAAAAGCAGTAACTCGTCGTTGCTTGGTTTTATTCCAAAGAAGCCGTTGGTCCTGACTGTCCCCGTTTTCACCAATACTGGTAAGCTTTAGCTATTCAGAAGTAAGGTAAATGAAAATCACACAGAGTAAAGAATGTCCAAACTGGAAAGTCCCTTACACAAGGTGAAGGGAAAGAGAAAAAAAAAAAAAAACTACTGACAGAATGCCAATTATGGTTAACATTTCCTGGCTGAACTCCATAAACACCTGGTAGCAACTTAACTGGTGAATTATGTTAATTAAAATCAGTTAGTGAGCCGATGTTTAAACCTAGACAATAAAGATTTAAAAAATATTGGTGTTATCCATAACCATGCATATTGTTGAGGGTAAATCTTAAGAAAAAAAAACAGGTATTCATTTAAACTAGATTACAACAAAATCTAATAAAATGCTTAAGGTAATAATGTGCCACCTAAATTCACAAAAATAGAAAGAAATTTTTAAAAAAATGGACTTATATCACATATCAATCCCACAATACAATGTTTTTACTTTTGGTGATGACCACTGCTGAAAAGCAGTATGCTTCTTAAACATACCTACCATGGAGTAGAGTAGAAAAACATTCAGAGCCAAATGAAACAATAGCACCTTACGTTAAGCTTGCTGGAAGGGAATGTTGCATCTGCTTTACAAGTATCCTTTTCCTGTTTTTCATCTGGAAAATATACTCAGCTGAAAATCCCGTTTGAAAATATTTAAATGTGCCAAGACAAAACGCATTTGTATTGGAAATAGGTCAGCCTCAAACTGAGAGACACTACATTATTTCACACGTTAAGCTCTGCAAGCGGACTGAAAACCAAACAAGACTGCATGAGCAAGACCTCCCTTGTAGTGTTCAAGTTATCTCTGCATCTGCATTTCAGTTTCTTGTGGGTTGTAACCTCTCCCCAAGCAGTTTTGGAGAAGCTGATAAATGGACTTGACTTGTGTGACAAGTATAATGTGCTTGCAAAAGTATTCAGATGTTCCCATTTAATTTTAAAATTATGCACAATTAAAATCCAGATCCAAATTCTCATGAGATTTAAACAATTGAGTGCGGGTTTTCACACGTTAAATAGGGCATTCAACATTCAGAGCAATTCATCTCTTCCTCATCTCATTCTAACATCGAATGTTGCCATTAGACATAAACTACATGACTACCATTCGATTCAGGAATATGCAGGTTATTGCCTGATGTTCAATTGGGAGACAATTTAAAGAGCTGACCATTTATCTCTACGTTACACTTGGTGCTTGCCTTTGAGCTGATGGATAACCTTTAATACGAAAAGTGTTCATGACGTGTTTACATGTACCAAAATTCCAAAACAATAGGTTCCTTCACATAACGAAACTGAATGGAGTATGGAGCCGCATGCAAGAGGCACAGGTGTCTGATGACATACGTAGAACGTCATTCGTCTGCTCAAGTTCTCATGGTGCCATGAGTCCGGAGATGGGCCTGCAGGCGCTCAGGCTGGGAGAAGCGTTTCCCGCACAGCGAGCAGCGCACTGCAGAATTGGCGTGCGTCTGCTGGTGCACTTTCAGCAGGGGCTGCCGGCTGAATTTTCTTCCACATTGCTTGCAGGTGTAATTCTTTCGCCCCACTGGGGCCTTGACCTCCGGATACTCTTCCACACCTCCTTCTTCTTCCCCAGGTGGCAAAAGCTGGTCTATGTTTGGGGGCTGTGGCTCCTTCTGGCGATCGTGCTTGTCGGGCGACGTACCTGATGAGCCAGTCAATGTCTCGATGGTAATGTCATGGTTGGAGCAGAGTAGGTCACTGAGCCCATGCGATGGAATAGTCAGAAGTCTGTGTAGCATGGATGAAGATTTCAGCTGCAGGTCATCACCAGACGGGCAGAGGCTGTTATCCCCACCGACAGATGGATGTACGTACATAAAGGAACTTCCTTTGGATACAGAACAACCAGAATTAAAGCTCTGTTCTGTAAAGGTGTTTCATTTTAAAAACAGACTGCACATCTGAATGCCCTAGAAGTTTCAGCCGGTGAAATCACCCTTGATGATTCTGACCGTGAAACAAGAAACATATCCCCACACATCCTTCCTACCTGAAGTGGCTCCTTGCTGTGTGGTGAAGATGGTGTCCCGGTCCTCTTTGATGACGGCATCTGCGTTGCCAATGGATGTGGCACCTGTCCTGTTTGCAGCTACGTGTTCATTACCTTCCAGCTCACTGTTCTGCCACAGCTCAGCAGACCACTTCTGCCCAAAGACCTTGCCCAGAATGGGTCCCCAGTCTTGAGCTACAGAGAGCACAGTCTGCTTCTCTGTCACAGATCATGCAGGGGAACAGGAGTTCAAATCAGTCCATAACATTGATGCGTGCAGAATACACATTGCAGAACATTTAGAACCGAAAGACGACACCATACAAGATGGGCAACCAGTCCCTCACAAGACATTTAAAATACACACACACACACACACACACACACACACACACAGAAAGGCAACGTTAGTCTCTCCAATATACGTATGTGAACAACAGATGTGAGTTCTGGAAGCAACAAGTCAAAACTGAGAGAAAACCTCTATGTTATAACCTGTTCAAACTTTACTTAAGAAAGTAGCAGATCCTCTCCAATCTAAAATGACCTTCCTATACATGCAAAGTCAATAGTTACAGGTGAAGCAGCAGGGTTTTTTTCCTTAAAAAGTTTGAGCTTGCAATATTTCAGCAATAGATCGGTTCCACAATCATGACATGATGGGCCTCGCATTACAAAGTAATCCCATTGCGGTGCTATGCAGCACAATTAAATAGAGCCATTTTTCCATTATCTGCATTCTTATGCTTCCCCCCATAAGAAACATGCTTGATTTCCTACCCCATGCCAAGACTTTTAGATCACAAATCACTTCTCTTTCCAGAAAATACCATTTCATGAACTCATCCTTGATCAGATTCCCATTAGATAAAAACCAGGTATCAAATTTGCAGAGAATTTAGACAGAACACATTATTCCATGAATTTCTTGCATAGTTACAGGACCACTCCCACAATGCAAATCTGAGATGCATGCATCCAGCAGGCTGCAGTGCACTGTGTTCCTATTGTACACGCATTTATGTTTTGCTGAATGCTGTCAGTTTTGCAAGTTCCCCCCTCCCCCACACACACATTACCAATGAGTCATTCAACAGAAATCTATTCCTACCCCAGTAAACACATCACCATTGGAAAGTGCAATAAAGTCAAGCAGGAAGACTGTTCTTCATTATAACTATACCCAATGACACTGTCAACCCTTAAAGTTGACATATTGAGCTATGGCAGGTGAAAATGAGACTTTCGTTGGACTCCTCATGTCATTCCACAGGATTCCAATCAGATTGAGGTCCTAGTTTTGAGTGGCCTACTCCAGTACATTTAGGCCTTCTGATGCTTTAGTTACATGCTAACAGTTTACCAATTTCTCTACTTTCCAGCAAAAAGCAACATGTTTAAGAATCTACTTCTAACTGGTTCCATCTAATGTCTACCCATCATCAGTGCCTAATGAAGAGGAAGAATTCCAAACAGACCCATGGCAGTGGTTTACAGCAACGGTGGTGTCTGATGCATCACATGGCCAGGTCCCACCTAAGTCTGACTACTGTAAATTCAAACAATCCCAGCCTCATGTGAATTATTAAAGACCCCGGCAAAATGCCTCGTACAGTGTTACTCCTTACAGGCCAGACTGGACACCTGCTGACTGGACATATCCAGTCAAATGTCAAAGGTAGAACCAGGTATCCACTTAGAATTTGTCAGTTCCCCAAATATCCCTGAATTCCTCTAATCAAAGAGAATCAAGGTTTGACGATAGGATTTGTTAAGCCCACTTTTTGGAACCGACCAGGTTTTCTTGGAAAATGGCACAGGCTATGTAATGATCCTGAATGTGGCTACTGTGCATTATGAAGTTGTACAGCATGTTGTGCTCAAACCTATACTGAGGGACAGAATGGCATCCTCCATCATGGTCAAACAAGAAATTCACGACTGAACCGTTTGGAGTGTTCAGTGCCATCTATCTGCTAGCAGAACCCTAGCACCTCAAAACTGCCTCTCCAGGCTCAATTTAATGTGGATGTGCAAATGCCACCAAGAAGAGAAATCTGGGTGCTAGGATGGGCAGAGCCAGCAAGGCTTCTGCATCAACTGCTTTGACAGCAATAACAATGCACATCCATTTGACCCGTTTCCTTGGAGCTATTCCAAAAAATTGAGCAGGTTTTCCTACTCGATGCACTGCCCTGTCAGAACCAGGAGAGAAAAACAGCAAGTTAACTCCAGCTATGAGCAAGAAACTTTAGAACAGTGGATGGGGCTAATTATACAACTCCTTTGTTTCAAAATGAAAGATCTACTAGAACTTAGAGACACTAGGGTTTGTCTCAGTACACCACTCATTCAGTGGTATTTAATCCCTTTAAATTTACCCCCCACTTCCCCCCAAAAAAGTATATCATTTACAATAAACACACACGAGGGATAATCATTCTCCAGTTCTTCAACTGAAGGCCACAGTTGCAGTGCCCCATCATGCCAGACCAGACTTCTTTCAAAGGCCACATACTCTAGCTCATTTTGGGGCATCCCCTGACGTCTGCAAGGAAGCTGGGAGATACAGTAGTGATCCAGCATGTCCAAGGCCAACCCCAACTACTTCAGCTGAGTCCTCTCAATCCAAAGGAGTAGTGGTTTTACCTTGAAGTCCCCTGAGATCTCTGTACTACTGACAAAGACCAAGACCAACAACCCTGCCGAGAACCCTCATTTCCGCTGCCTGTACACACAACTTTGTTCTTCTGGCCATTGCTAACATGCTGCAACACATATGCATATCTTTTGTATTTATAGTCCAGATAAATCTAATGTGTAATGAAAGGTATTAAAATTACTACCTTGACAACTCAATAAACACATTTACACAGTTCATATCCATATTCTTCCCATGCAAGTTTCTGTATCCATCTTGCACCTAGACCATAATGTACCAGCAGCTTCTGAATTTCTGAGGCTCAAAAAAATGTATTACCAGCAACTGCTGCCTTAAGTGTGGAAGGGATTCCAACTGACTGGTGAACTGTGAACCTTGTCTGATGCCATAGCTCCTGCTTTTTCCTCAGGACTCTGAAAACTGACAGGTGGTTTGGTTTGGTGGCCGCAGTCTTGCATTCCCCACTACACTGACCAAGAAAGGTCACAATGTTCATAAGATGCAGCACTAAAGGGAAGACTCCCAACCTGAAATGAACAATCATCCACACTGGCCATGCACTTCAATGTGCCAATTACCCCAACCCTGCACACCCCACAGTGAACCACTCAAGGAGGGACAAAAGGTCCTGGCCACATAAGACCATATGACCACCAGACAACCTTCCAATCAAGTTGCTCCTTGATTTCCCATCCAAGAACATCACAAACGGCGATGACAAGACACACAGGTCCTTTGACCAAGTATGTCGACAGATCTTATAATGTTTATACAGGGACCGAACAGCATGCAGCAACGTCTCTGGAGTGCTGCATTGCTGTAGCACCTGCCAGAATAAGTGGCAAGGTACATGGTCATATGCCACAAGGCATTAAGACTGTTAGCATATTCCCACAAACCCTCAACCACGTACATGATGGAGAGCTGACCTGCTTGCCGAAGGTGGCATCATTCGCCCTAAATCCTAGGTTCAGCCATCAGGTCCAGTCTCCTCTCTAGATCCTTGGTAAAGGTTTCCCCAGGGAGACTCTGAAGTGTATTTGCCTACAGCTGGAACACATCATCCTGGCCTCTTTAAGAGAAGAACCACCACCACTGCTGAAGCACGTCTGCCACATATTGGGGTGCCAACAACCCATCAGTATTTTTGAACAGATTTCATCTACCTTTCAAGCACTTGTATCAAGCAGGTGAATAGAATTATTCCTAATGGCACTTGACCATTCCTTCACTGCACTAGAAACAATCCCATGCTAAACATTTTAACTGCATAAGCCCTTGGAGGGTGGAACAAGCTACTAAACTACATCTGATCATCTCAGTCACTCACAACCTACAAGAAATAGCTTAAGACATCCCTTCTGGAAGCACACATGTCTCCCTTAAACTAACCTCAACCCCTACCACTGATTCAGACCTGCTCATCATCTACCATTTACTTGTTCCACTGAAGTGATTCACTTGGCACTCTTCCATCCAAACACTTTTCCAATACTTCAGTCTGGGTTATGGGGGGCCTGAAGCCCATCCCAAGCAGCATATGGTTGGGGTACATGTTGAATGGGTGAATTCTGTTCATTTTGGTATACTGTAATTGGACTTGTTCCTTGATATTTGTGAATAAAGTCATATTTATGCAGAACCAGTTCTAGGCCTTAGGCAGGTTTTATAGCTCTTCTCCCACACTATCTTGTACTTGTTTCTGGTCTAGTCTATCAGTGGACTCCTAACCATTAAACACTTATCTAATGAACTCCCAAACAGCTATAAGCTTATTTGCATCATAGCAGCATAGAGCCCTTAGACTTTGAGGCAGCTCACCAAACAGACTTTAAATTTAACTCTATTATGTGTGGAAATGTTTGTACAACCAAACATGTCAATTTGAACATTACATGAAATATTTGTAATCATTACGATTTTATTTCTGTGTACAAAGGAATTATACAAATGAAATGTCCAGGTTTATTCAAAACAATTCACTACAGCCGAAGCTGACTAGCGAATTATGCTACAGGTGCTCTCGTGAATTTATTTGTTAAATGTTTAATAAGACCTAAAATTACACAGTCAGCATTGGTTGGAAGTACATTTATGGAAAAGGCTCCACGAACATTTTTGCCCCAGAATGTATGGGCAATCTTTCAGAACAATTTTAATTTATCAACCAATTCAGACCCAGTCTTTCAGCAATTCAGTAAATTAAGGCACAATTTTAAATATTGCTTTTTTAAGAATTGAGGAAACATGCAGCATAATTGAAGAGACTTAAACATACATCATAAATTAATACTAAATTTCCAATGATTCAGAGACTGAGTTAGCACAAATGTGCTTGTAAAACTACAGACAGACTGGGACATGTTTTCTGCTAAGGCCAAGAAAGTTGTGAAATCCTTGTCTCAAGGAAATTCTGCTGACAAGTTGGATCTCCAAAACTGTATGCAGAGATGGAAATCCTTGCGTACTTAACTGATAGCAACCTATACATTTAATACAATTTTGTTTGCATCAGGGGCTCCTCCAGCTTGTCAAATTTGCAAAAGAAATTTCAATAAATTTAACTAGAAATTTTAACCACACAAATCCCACCGAGGGAAGAAAAATTGATGTTTGGACACAAGAGCCTAGATTAGCAACAGTACTTTTACAGTACTCAATAAGGCTACATGTTGCTTTGACACATTAACTCATTCACTAATAATCTCATGCATTATGCCTAACTGGAGTCCTGTGTAGGGGACATCGTGGGTCAGAGCCAGATGTTCAAATCCCACCTTTGCTCTATGTGTCTGTGGAGTTTGCATGTTCCAATGTGCGCGACCAGAGGAGCTAACACGCTAGATAAGGTCTACTCGAACATCAAGCTGGGCTACAGAGCTAAACAACTTCC
>JAACJT020000037.1:6107345-6119114 GCA_009936485.2 Gymnarchus niloticus
AATTAGATATTTATGTTCTTATTAACGACAAAAGAACCCCCCCCTTTTTTTTTCTTTTTTTCGTTTTTTTTTTTTCCCCCCCCCCCCCCCCCCCCCCCCCCCAAACTGATTAATCACCTTGCATCTTCAAGTTAGCTTTTGATGTTAATCTTGGAGTGACTCCATCCCAGTGTTTGTTTGCAAAACATGTGAAATGCAATTTATTGATTTGTCAGTTTTAAAATCTCAAAGTTGTCAATGTTTAAAAATGGCTGAAATGGAGGGAATGTGTTGAATTTGAAATTTAAAATTGGGCCCATATCTCATGGCTTCAACTATTCCCTTAAGTAATCTGTATTTGCAGTGAGGTTGAAGCCTACTCTGCAAGAATTTCGTGTGTGTTGCTGTACAAGATGTCATAATAGTCATGTACACATGCAAATGTCTTTCAGATCCTCAGCCTGAAGACTATTTCAAGTACTATGGCTTCTCACGCCTTGCCATGGAATTAAATGAGCTGACTCCTGGAATGATCCCGCTGCTTCCTCCAACTGACAGCCGCTTCCGCCCTGACCAGAGGTGAGTGGTTCTGAATGTTTAAGTAGGTGGTCCCTTCTATACCGGGTTGGTAGTAAGGGTCCCTCAGAGGGCTCTATCCTATTGCATCTGTGTGTTGAGTTGGGCAACTTGTATTAAGTAGTGATGGGATAAATGGGGCTTCAACACCTGTGGTGGGTGGGACTATCCCTAAGAACCATTTGGTATACTCCCACCTGCCAAGTATTGTGAAGCCTCATTCATCCCATTACAAGTATCCTGCCGTGTTTTTTGATTACCTTGACCATCTCTTAAGTGACCACTGCAACCTTTTACTGTTTTTACATGGTTAGTGAAACATGTAACTTCAAAGTCACCTTGTTTGTGGTAGGATGCTGGAACCCTTGTTTGTCCCATAGGCTGCTGGAAGAGGGTAAAGTAAGTGAGGCAGAGAAGCGGAAGGATGAAGTGGAAGAAAAGCAGAGGGAACGGAGAAAATTTCTAGCTAAGAGGGGGGAGGGGCATGTACCCCGATTCTTCAGGTACACCTGCATTCAACGCTCCCAGAGGCTGACTTGTGAAAAATAGGTTTTACATTTTAAAGTAGATTTAAAATCAATTTTTACCCTGCTTCAGTTCCACCCCACCCACCAAAAAAGATTTGGCTTCTTTATTCTATACTAAAAGCTTCTTTGCTATCATCAGCCAGGTAGAGTTTTGTATCACAATGTTTATTCTCTTCTTCCCCATTCAGGATAAACTGAAACTCACTTGTGCCTACACGTTTTTCCCTTTTCTGCATCTCTAGGAAAACTTTGGATTCTTCTGGTAGGGAGGTGTGGATCACTAATGGAACCTACTGGAAGATTCGTGAGGATCCTGGTTTTTCTAACACAGACAATCTGGAACTGTGGTGATCAATAGATATGCATACCATGGACTGAAGCTAAGCACCATTGTTGTGTAATTTAAATGTCTAAGATTTCTCCAGGTAGATGTGGATAAGGTGGGAGTTTGTGGCTTTTGCAGCATAAATGAACTACTCTAATACAGAGCACGGATTATGCTTGTCTGGGGCTCGTTGTTCCAAAGCCTAGAAAATCTCACTTATGACCTCATTGACCTTCAGGTGGCATTAGGCATTGAAGGAGTAATCTGGAAATGCACATACTTGTTTTACTCTCAGCCTTGTGAGCCGTGATTGTCTACACAGTGAATTTTGTCTTATGAATGGCTATGGCAATTTTAACTTGTGTACAGGATATTTATTCATTGTTCTATTATGATGCACTTTGATATAATGGTGCTCACATAGGTGTTGAACTTTTTTGAAATGCAATGTTTATGGGTTTGTGTGTGCGCGTGGGGGGGGGGGGGGGGTCTTCTCCCCCTTTGTAAAATCTAGTTATCGTTGCATCAACTATTTTAGGACTTGCTAGTAAATCAACACATTTCTCCTTACCCTCACTCTTTAAACCTGGGCTCTGTTTACTGTGCCTAATTTTTTTGACCAAATCTATTTTAGACTGGACATGTAGAGATTCTGCTATTTTGATTCTTTCTGTTGATGTGACTTATGGATGTTTCAACAGCTGGAAAAAGAACCAAAATGAGACTCTAAACAAAGGGGAACATTTTACCAAATATTAATGTAGGTAAGCTGATTCAAAACATTTCAGTTCCTTAATGGCAAGGACTATGATTGCCTTGTGATTTGTCCATTTTAAATATTAAATTTCATATTCATTACTGGTCTTTGTCCATTTTTCATAAATTTTTGCCGTACACCTAATGGGGTGAACCCTGGACTTTTGAAATGATTTTTCTCAGTTTATAAATTGGTTCCAAAATTTTAAAATTGGAATGCGTTTGAATTTGATGTACTAATTTTTTTATTCCAGGCTGATGACCAGAGTAAAGACTGTGTGCATGCATTTAAATGTGTGGGTTTTTTTTTTTTTTTGAGGTTAAATTTGTAAAATGAATGAGTTGACCAAAACCGGAAAGGAAACTGGAATTTTGGGGGTGCAGAGCACACTGGAATACCAACTTGGTGTATGGGTGGTGCTCAGAGGCAACTGCCCTAACCTACAAGGGAAGCTCCACCTCCTAAAATGTCACAAGTTGTTAAATATGTACTGTTGTATTTACGTTGCTATTACAAAGAGCATGCTAGCATGTGTTCAACTTCATGGCTAGTTCATTTGGAATCGGCAATTTCTTGCAGGTTGTTTTTGTCATACATTCCAGCACAGTCCATTAAACCACATTGAAGCTCAGCTTCAGTGGACTTCAGTGCCACTTCAGAATATGCTTCGGTTTCAGTGCAGCAGAGCTGGATGTTTATTGGACAAATGCTTCAAAACATCACTTCTAGGGAAGCTCAGCATCTCTAGGAGTAAATGGGGCAGTGGGCTGGCCTGGATGCTGGGCTGCTGCATGCTGATTGGAGGAACTGTCAGGGGGCCTGACCTCTGACAGCATTTTGACATCAGAGCATTTCAAGTTCAGTCCCATGTGGATTTTTGGCAAGTGAAGTCGTGAGACAAGCTTCTGTTTTGTCTGTTTGCTAGCGATGTAGCCCACTTTTCATTTCATTTGTACATATTCTACTATAAATAAAAACGTTCTTGAGTTTGCACCTTGTTTCAGGTTAGTGAAGTTTTTCAAACTAGGTCATGGGGGCAATAATTGACTAATTTTTATGATGTAGATCTAAAATGTGCTTCCCCCTGTTTGAAAGACCACCAGCTACCACTGGTGGAGTTCAGCCCTGCTGGAGGTAAAGGGGGAGGAATTGTAAGCATGTGGCTCATTGAGAAAGCAGCATTACAAAGTTGATGAGCTATTCTAAATACAGTGGGGTCTGAGACCACACTGGAAATCAGGGATTTTTGTTAATTCTGGAACTAAAATTGTAGGATGGGCTGAGTCATAGTCATGCACTGTAAACTGCCAGTAAAGACATTTGTTTGTTGTTGAATCCAAGTTTGAGCTGTATGGCAGTAATCTTTGTGGAGAAGGGTTCATACTCCATCAGGAAGAACCAAAACATGGCTCAAAGTCTTCAAGTAGTTCTTGCGAAGTTAAGAACAAAGACTACTGGCAATTACCTGACCTTGAGCCCCATCTAAAAGTTGTAGGGGGGTACTAGAAGCTCTTGAAAGCCAAATTCCATAACATCACAAGCTGCTCTTTGGAACATTCTCTAATCATGCTAGGATAACCTGGATCATCAGTTTTGGCACAGACTTATGGAGTTCAAAGCACCTTGAATGCATGCTGTCATTAAAGCTAAAGAGGAACTGAAATTCATAATTTTTTTTTTTATTACAAAGATTCAACTTCATAGTATCATGCTACTCAATTTTAAAAGAATGCAAAATATAAGCATTTTTACAAGTAGTCTGACTGTTAAATTCCACTGTCTCCTAAAATGTCATACTTCTGTCCTTGTGGGAACTTTAGTTGTAAGGGTAATTAACATAGTCCACATGAAGTCTAATTTGGCTCTGCAAGAAAATTTCATTGAGGAAAAAATGCAGGTTTTAACTGCAAGGTATACACCAACTGTCTGTGTGGACATATTATGAATGACCTTAATTCTTGTCTACATGTGTAATGATGACTCCTGTCCCCAAGGTTCAAACCTTAATAGATATTTAGATTCAAGCCAGCTTCCCTAATCTGTAATGTTTGAAGGAAGTTGCGACTGGCTACCTAGACATAGTACCATTATGACCATCACCAGCAATGTTAAGAAATTAAAAAATTAAGTATGTGGGAATAATAGACTCCCTGACTTAAGTGCTCAAAAAGAGAAAAATCAATTTAAAATGAGGTCTAGTTAGCAGTATACAAACCACATCATCCGCTTTCTGTTTTAGCTTGGAAAAACCACTCCACTACATGCAAACTGCCAGACCATAGTAAGTGCTTTACCTTTCATGTAAGCCTCTGAACAATTAGCACAAACAAGTAACAGAGAAGTAGTTTTACAATACGCAGTTCTATGTTACACACTTGTTCAGCAGCTTACATGAAAAATAAAGCACTTACTATGGTCTGTCAGTTTGTATTTACACAGTGCCAATTACATTAGACTAAAGATGACACTGGATATCACAAGTGAAATGTTTATTGTTCAAAAATATTGGCAAATAGAAATGAACAAAAGCAACAAGATGCTAACAAAAAATATTTACCATAGAAGAATGCATCTAGTTTCCGTTAGGGACACAAAAAAACATTCCCAGCACAAAACTCATCGAAGGGTACAACGAAAGTAAAACATTCTAGTGACTTCCAAAAACCAGATGTCCCTGATGGATGATGTCAAACTAAGTCCAGGTATACTAGGCTGCTGATATAAAGACAAATGGGCCTTTAAACGAGGGTTTCTTCAAACGCTTCAAAATCTGACTCAGAGGAGCGTCAGTTTCTCAGATTCCAATATCTGTGAGCAATGCCCATAACGACCTACCTCAAGGGCTGTTAAACGTAATGTGTTAATTTTTTTTAACACCTTTAGCACATTCTTCTGGTTTGACCCTTTTTACTATCAATAGTTCTTGGTTAAGTGAAGCCCAGTTAAGTGGCATTAGCACGAGAGGACACGTATCTGGCGAGACCAGGTACATTAGTATCTTTCGCCAGGTTTTCACTCTCTTGGTATATTGTACAGAAAAAGTGATCTGCTTTCTCAGCTGAAAGTGTCAACAGGCTCATTTGCCTTAGTGGCTGGCTCATTGCAAAGAAAAAGAATTATGAGGGCAAGGTTATTTTATTGTTTGCAAATTTACACAAAAAAACTCCTTACAATAGACACTTGTTCTAGTCTTGTTGGAACTTAACATTTCACCAAAAGTTAGACCAGATGTAAAGATTGTTTTTCAATTAAAAAATACAAATAAAATACATTCTGATAAATCTGACTTTGTCTATTCTTCTGCCCATAACACATCACACTGCTTTTAAATAGAAATTTCTTTAGGTGACAAATTTGAGTAAATAAATTGTAATTAATCATAATGAATTACCTATATAACATTATGCAATTAATTGCAATTAATTTTTGACAGCCTAAATATACTGTATTTTTATACATTAATATATGACTAGAGGTGGACTTATGGGGGAAAAAAAAAAAGACTGAAGCTCCTAGGTC
The DNA here is from genome assembly GCA_009936485.2 of Gymnarchus niloticus. Taxonomy (NCBI): domain Eukaryota; kingdom Metazoa; phylum Chordata; class Actinopteri; order Osteoglossiformes; family Gymnarchidae; genus Gymnarchus; species Gymnarchus niloticus. The sequence goes on from JAACJT020000037.1 coordinate 6,113,029, forward strand.
TAAAAGATCCATTTATTCACTTCAAATTTGGTCCAAGCACTAAAGACTTCAGAACACAGACGTCAGAATGAAAAACGAATACTGCATCTCTTACACGAAAAAAAAAAAAGTCCTTCTAACACTGTCTAGAAGGTCACTGCAACAGCTTTCAACTTGTAAAAAACAATATAAAACTCTTCAAATTCCTAATTTTTATCATCCTTCTTCTCCTCCTCTTCGGTAGGATATGAGTGCCACGTTAGCCGCTCTTCGTAGAAGGAGATAACCACCTGTGGGCATTTCACATTGGCCTCCTTGGCTGGCACCAAGTCTGCCTCATCGGAATTCTTCCTGTGGGAACGTAATCTTGGTGTGAGGGACGCATCCGGCAAGAATTCAAGGAGAAAACAAAAAAAGCTGTTAAGGACATACCACTTCATAAGGAACATGAGTTCTCCACTGGAGTCGGTGGCCCCTATAATGCGCTCGGGGTCCAGTCCTCTACCAAAACCCCTAGGCTTCTCTGGCTAGAAGAAAGAAGTACCAAATTGTATGGAATTATAAAAATCTTCAAGAAGTCAAAGTCTGAGAGCTGTCTCCTCACCTCATCTTTTCTCTTCTTAGGCCGACTATCCTCCACGGCGCCCTCTGTGTCCGACTCCGTGTTCTTCCTCTTCCCCGTGGTCTCCTTCTCATGGGCGGCCTTCTGAGACTGCAGGAACTCTGCTATCAGGTCTGGACAGTCCAGGTTGTCCTCTGGCTCCCACGTGTTGTCTTCACTGAAGTAAGTACAAACATGTAGAAATTCGTATGCCATTCATATTGTGGAGAAGTGTACATCACTCAGACAAAAAAAAACAAAACTTTACACTTATACAAGTTCAACTTATGGTTGGTATTACCAGTTGACTATTGCTACCGCCATATTTGTAATTACATATTTTTCCTAAATTTTCCAATTCAGTGACAGTATCATGATCCATTACCAAAATAAAATGAACAATCTGCGATATCTGGTGCATTAGTATGTAAAATACCAAAAATCCCATAGATCCATGCATTTAGTAAGAAACAGGATCACTAAAAAGTGTTTTTTTAAACTCATCTCATTTTAATTAGAAATGCGAGTACTCCAGTAACTGCAGAGATTTTGTGAGGTTGCTAATCAATGAATATAAAATCAGAATCAAGTTCACCAAGTACTGTACATATGCACATAGAATTTGGCTTTGCATGCTGATGCAGGCACTAGACGCATTAAGCAACAACACTAGACAAGCAGAAAAACCACAACTATACTGGAAGCACAAACAGAATCATCTAGAAAAATTGGATGAAGAGAGTTAAAGCTATGCAAAAGAATAATGAAGATGACAATAAAACAGGCCATACAGAAAGTATACAATTTAAATACTGTGTGAATTTTGTTACCCCTTTTCCACTGCACTGGTGCTGGTGCCGTTCCGGTCCCGGTTCCCAATTTGGAACCAGTTCCACCTTTTTCCACTGAAGAGAAAAAAAAAAAAAAAAAACAAAAAAAATGGTGCTGGTGCCATAAACTCGGCTCCGAACTGGCACCAAGACTTTGCTGGTCTGGAACTAAGATCCCGTGATGTCATCAGAGTTGGGCGGAGTAAGCGAGGCAACTTTAGACAACGAGAAACGTTGCATATTCCTTATAAAATAAGTCATGTTGAAAGAAAAAAACAAATTATATAGATAGCATTACCATTAGCGTTTGAGCTAACGCTAGTCTGGGGCTAGAAAAAAAAAATCTTACTTGTTGTCTTGCGCATAATTGTCGTCGATGATGATCTCAACAGCAAAAAGACGCAGAATAAGTTTGCTTTGAATATTGAGATGTATTCTCAAAGCTTGAAGCAGCATCGGGAGAAACAAGACATGTTCCACCATGTTTTGTTGTTGCTTTGTTTAGTAGGCGTGGTATGTAACATAGTCGCAATGTCATCACCCGGCTCCCCCTGGGTTCTCAAGTCTGTGGAAATGCAGGCCGGTTCTCGCTGGTTCCCAACTTCAGCACCAGCTGAGCACCAACACCAGTGCTGTGGAAAAGGGGTGTGTGTTCAAGCTGCTTCAGGGGACACAATGTAATTGAGTTTGATTGTCATGAGAAAGAGTCGGTTCTGCTGGCATGAGGTACTTTTCTTGATGGCCCACTGCTCTTTGGAATATGGAGCAGTTTGGGTAGAAGGGAACAGCCATGACCTTCTGGGCCCTTCCTGGAGCTCAAGACTCATACATCTGATGGGAAGGCAGGCAGCAGCTGATGACCTTTTCATCAGACTGTAAGACTCCCTGTAGCTTGTGTTTGTCTCCAAAGCGACATACCAGACAGTGATGGAAGATGTGTGGATGGGCTTAATAACAGCCCTGTAGAAAAGCAGCATCGTTTTCTGTGGCAGGGTGAGTTTCTGAGGCTAAGAAAGTACAATCTCTTTTGGACTTTGATTATGGGGTTGATGTTATTGTCCTACTACAGGTTCTTAGAAATGACAGTGCCCAGGAATCTGACCTAGTCCACTATGATCACTAAGACATCACACAGGATGAGTGGGGTGGTCTGGACTGGCCATTTCCCAAAATCAGGTGCAAGTTGCAACTGGAGCACCATACTGACAAGCTGTCACATTTCCTGTCTATATGGTTGTTCCAAAAAAAGTTGAGTCATCAGCAAATTACAAATGAAGCATGTTCCTCATGTTCAATAGCTCCTCTACTTTATAGATAATTTGAGATTAAAGTACATAAGACAAAAACCAACAAACACAAAGGTAACAACAAGCACCGACAGACTGATGCACCCATCCATAACTCCATCCATTCTGCTTCACCAAAAAAATAATATATCACATTACTGTCATAAAATGTTGGAAGAAGAGGATGGGGGAAGTGAACTGACTCTTGAAATGTACCAATAACATTTAAAGGTCCAATCCTTTGCATGTGGGTCGTGATCCATGCATGTGCAGTCTATGACTGGGACAATGTCATGCTTTGGAATCAATGTTTCAGAGGGGGTGGGGAGTCCGTGTTCTCTAATGATAGTAAAACGGTTATAAATTCCAGATGAAAGAATACTATTTTGTTCACACTCAGATAGTTCCAAATCATCTAAAAGCATACACATCTATTGATAAATGTAAAATCACTCAAACACAGACTAAAAAGTGAAGCTGTATTGTAACATTCAATTTTGTCAGTTTGAACCAAAGATTTCCAATGAGTAACAATTCTGGAGAGAGATGTTTTTGTGGTTACTTTAAGATCACGGACTTTTATGTATGCTTGGCTTATTGTTATATGCTTGAGGCATCCTTACAGGGCAATCCTTGTACTGTCTTTCTACACAAGAAAGCATTGCATGTGCTGAAATAAAACTGCCCTTTGAAAACATGAAAATGTATCATTTTCATCTCCAAATCCGAGTATCAGGAAAATGTGTGAGCATTAAATATTAATAACTTTTGTAGAACAAAACCACCAAATTTCAAGTGTAAAATCAAGTCTCATTTTGAATTTTAAAAAATTGTTCTGTTGACAATTTTATGGCCTAAAAATACAACCTATGTTTGTTTGAGCATATGCCAGGTGCTTTCCTACGATACATTAGGAAGGACGCTTTCTAAAGTTGAACTGAAGTGAAGTGTACATCGAGGTATGCTAAATTTCAAGGAAGAAAAAGATACATTTAAAACCACTTGCAAAGAAACACAAAAACTAAATACTGAGCAGACACTAAAAACTGAACATAGAAAATAAGTCAAACTAGGTATAGCCTATAGCATGCAGCAAGGAAACCAGGGGCTTACTCTTTTTAATCTGCTGTTCATATTGGTCACTGTTCTATGATACGTAACATGCGGGTTACATGTGCTGCAGTTGATATTTCTTGAGTTGTCCTTTGAAATATTGTCATACAGCAGATGCCTTGACCTTTTGACACTGTTTATAGCCTATTTTTGCAGAGCACTGAGGGAGGAAGGGTTTTTTTTTTAATGTTATTATAAGTTATTCTGAAAGACATATTTAGACGTTGTAATATTGTTCTCCCCGAAATAATGACTTACGGTTAAAACATGCCAAATATTTACTCAATACAAATGTCATCAATACTAAGCCAGCAATGCCTTAACTTGACCAAATGACCATTATCTGATAGGTTCTTTCAACTGCACAAAGTTTGTTAAAAAAAGATTCTGCCTTAACATTTGGGGTGGAGGGGCAAAAATTTAGCAATTCCCCTCTATAGCCACATTAACTGCAACAAACAAACAAGAAATAAAACATTCAGCTACGCATTACAGCCTGTCATATCTTTATCCATGGAATCCACAAACCTCTCCAAACATACTCAAAAAGCCTAGAAAATACTTGTCCAGGTATCCTTGATCATATATGCGTTATAATGCACAACACTCAAGTCTTCTAACTCCAAACCGGAAGATTTAATTTCACAACTAAAAAGGAAATAAGTCCAATCAATTATTAGAAGTTTGCATTTTTAATATTTATATACATCCTAAGTAATAAACTGCTGACACGGCTTTGTCCTTCAGCATGTCAGCAAATATACATGCTGAGTGTATTGAATGAACTGCTTGATGACCAGTGCTAACTGGGCAAAGACTCAGGCCAAAATGACAAACAAATGAACCCTTTCATGCATGAATTACAGCCGGGTGAGACATTTTTTTTCTTTTTAATTCTCTTCTGTTCTTCATTCAGGATAAAAAAAATATTCTGAAGTGATTTTACTACAGTTGTACTACTTAAAAAGATGCATATATTGTACTGTATGTATTTGAGTACTTCACTACGAATTGCACAGATCAAAATACTAAGTCTGACAGTGGATCACAATTGAAACCTTTGCTCCACTTGGAGTAATGTCCCCTAAAGAGGATTCCCTACAAGTTTTAACTTGAAAATGATCTATATATTAGATAGTGAGATTTAAATAGCTGTCCACTGTAATAAGCACAACACATGAACGGCACTCATTTTAAATGTATGGAAAGGAAAACACGGTGGCTCAGCAGGTGGTGCTCTTGCCTCAAACCTACAGAGTGAAAGGTTCAAATTCTGTGATGTTTGCATGTTCTCCATGTGCTGTGCAGGTTTCCTACCAGAAAATAAAGATATACAGTTAGCCTAGCTAGCACCTCTCAACTGTCTACAGTGTAGGACCGTGCCTTCTGATAAACTGGCATCCCATATAGGGTGTACCCCACCCTTGTGCCCTTTGCTGCCTGGTATAGGCTCAAGGCGGCCCACAACCTTAACTAGGATAAGATGGATGGATGTTAATAGTTTAGAACAAGCTGTCATGATGTGCCCTTGGATTTTCTCTACAATCTTTAATACTAGACTCAAGACTATGTGATAACAAATTAACTTTCTCCAACCTTCCTCAAGTACTATTTCTGTTGCTAAGTAGCAGAACCAATTTGAGCTACACAAGTGTGAATCACAAATGTGAGACGTCATGCAGTCTGTGCTGGGTATACAGACTGTTTACCAAGTAAATGGGGCCAAACTATCATGTATGCTATGCCACGCCACTGCCCAAGTCTAAAACCACCGCAGGACAGCAAGGCAGAAATCATGGTACCAGTATTCAAGAGCATCATAGAACTGAATTCCAGCTTTGCCAGTATTCACAACGGACTGGCCACTGAATAAACATTTTTGAATGCATTCATGTTTTGAAAAAGAAACACATCACATTATACCTAAAATTCAAGTACCCCCCACCCATGCAATTTTCAGCCAAATGAGAAGGAAAATGAGTTGCATTTCTGGCACCCACTCAACACACAAAAAAGGCCAAGAAAACTCTGACGGGGTGTGAACTAGCACAGTCAGTCATCTGCTTCTTACTGCTTTACAGGCAACATGCAGGGATGTTAGTGTGCTGTTCTCTCGACTCTCCCTGCAGCCTTGTAAGCATGTGGTCAACAAGAGCCAATGCTGTGGAGCAGTGTGTGTGTGTGTGTGTGTGTGTGGGGGGGGGGGGGGGGGGGGGGCCAAAAAAACCAAATTAACATCTCGGGCCGCGCCCCCCCCGAGCGCACCTAGCGTCTTCA
>JAACJT020000037.1:6131559-6150591 GCA_009936485.2 Gymnarchus niloticus
ATACATATACAGGATATATATATATATATATATATATATATATATATATATATTTCTGTATCTGTGTTTCTAACTGAGCTATACTTACACACGCACACAAATACGGAAAACTGGGAAAACTGACTTTTAATTGTAACACCTGTGCCCACTCCTCAGCCAACCACACCTATTCGTGTTCCACCACCTCAGAAAACTGAGCAACCCTCTCCAGTCAAGATGATGATGAAGTTCTGAATCTCTCACCGTCCAGTGTGAAGTACCAAGTGTCAGCACCATACCGAACCGTTTATCTGTGTTCTAGTTCTTACCGTTTATGACCCCTGCTCCTGTTCTCTCCTGATTGTTTTCCCTTCGGTTTGTGATTTGGATTTGGTTATCTGTTGGATTGCGACCTGTGCCTGTACCTTTAACTCTGGATTGTGAATGACGCTCTGGCTCTGTTTACTGCTCTCTGCCCTCCTGGTTTTGACCCAACGCCTCTCTCAGACTACTGATTTCTGTTGTTTATTAAACAGATTTCTCCGCACTTAGATCCTCCCCTTGTGTTCAGTACATGCAGTAATGCTTTTAAGTAACTTTCTCTGTAAGTGACAAGTTTTAGTCATCAGTTCAGGAGTGGAGAAACTAGAATAGGGAAAAAAATGTGAAAAGACAGATTTATATTTGATGAGACAGCAGCTGGATAAGTGACTGATTAGGCAGATACACAACTACCTGCATTATGATAACCATAGGCACATTTCTCCAGAATTGGCAACATTTCAGTATTAGCCTAGAATTAGTATATTCCACACACTGGCCAGTATCTGTGAATCTCCACTTCATCAGAGCCTCATTTCAGATCACAGAGCCTATGGCACATATGTATAGTTACATTAACTTTATTCCATTTTGATTTACTTTGTATATTCTGAGGAGATGTATAATTCTAGGTATATCACTGATATATAGGTGGTTGTCTGGTAGTAATACAATAAAAACACAAGATATGTATACTACAATCAGCCTATCCAGAGTGTACCCCAGACTTGTGCCCTATAGATAGATAGATAGATAGATAGATATCCATTTTTCTTTTAATCAAAATTACCATCCATCTTCTAAATGCTTATGCTGGTCAACGTCATGGAAGCCAACACATGGGTACACCCTGGATAAGATGCCAGTCAATTGCATGGCCCAAACACATTCATTCACAAAAATCACACACTGTCCATGGGCAACCGAAAGACTCCAGTTAGCTTGGCTGTATGTCTTTGGACTGCAGAAGGAAATGAGAGTACCTGGAGAAAACCTGTAAGGCATGGGGAGAACATGCAAACTCCACACAGAGTAGAGGGACAGTATGCTACAACATGCTGCACTATACATTCTACACTGACCTAGGTGTGTTTGTATTGTTTTTAACTCCTTGTGAAGGTTAAATGTGCTTAGCTAAAGGGTACAGTGCAGCCAAAGTTGTGGACGTGGAAAGTGGATGAAGAATCAGTTCTATAGAGGCACAGATTAAAGTAGATATTGTAGGGATATATTCTTACCAACTTTCAGGAAAGCTGAAAATATCCCTACCAACTTCTACACATGTATAATTGAAGCAATCGTGTGATATGCAAGACAGGAGTGAATCTGAGAGCAGAGATGACGGGGTTTTATTTGGGGTGCAGACTGAGATGGAAACAGAAAGACAGGGGCAGATGAGGAAAGAATTCATGGTGCCAGAGGGATAAGATACAGAGTTCATGTTCAGGGAACACACACAGAGGCAAATAAGCAGACTATAAGGACTGGATCGAGTCAGAGGCCAGTTCAATGACTGAACAAGGATTAGGGAAAGCTAATGCACTTAAGTAACATGGGGCAATTAAGAAACAAGGTGCAGGTGATAATTGGGCACAGGTGAGCAAACAGGTCCACAAATGACGTTGGAGCACCATCTTGTGGTGCTGGTAGTGAATGACGTGAAAAATAGTTTGCAATTGTTCTGGTCCCTACCAACTTTCAAATCAAACCCAGATCCCTGTTTGATTCCATCCATCCATCCATCCATCCATCCATCCATCCATCCATCCATCTTCTTACCGTATTTTTCTGGTCAGGGTTGTTGGGGAGCCTATATTTTAAGCATTATAGGGTTACATGGCTGGGGTGTGCCCAGAGTTGGAGACAAGTAAAATGCCATTCCTTGTAACCAAAAAGGATCCACTACAGTTAAATGCAGTAAAATGCCGGGTAATTTGATTTGACAGTGTTATTTTAATATTATTATTTGTATTCGTTATGCCTGTAACAGCACCTTTATTGCATATGCAGTCACCCCTCATTTCTGGATGCCTCGTTGATCGATTCGTGCAACACTTCAGCAACTTTCTCCACAACATCAGTTTTGCTGCGTAAACTCTAGCACACATCAATCTAATTGTGGATGTTAATGGATTATTAATTTTTGCTCTATTATATTTATTATACTTTTTGCAATACAATACTCATATAATTTATTTTATTGTACTAAATTTCTTTTTTTTTAACCTTTATTTCTTTATTCTATACCTTTTATACTTCGATAAAGGACTTTGAATAAACTTTGTGTATGAAATTGCACTATATACTTTATAAATTAACTTGCGTTGCCTTGCCAAACTGCAAATTGTACTAATCTGACTGCTAAAGAATTATTGTAAAGGGAGGTATGGGTTGAGAGAATTATGTCTTCTGTTAGTCAGGTCTTAGTGAATTGCTGGATATTACGAGATACAGTCATTCATCTTTCACTAGAATCTATCGAACGTCAAAAATGAAGCCCTCAGTGGCGAATCAGGTTAATGATTTAAATGTTGTTATTATAACTATCAGTCTAATTTCGTAACATTATTTTAAAACATGTGCGTGAAATTTTACAATAGAAATCAGATTCTGAAGTGGATTTGACAGACCGTGCGAATATACGTACTGTTATTGAATGCTTATGAATTTGCAACGACCTCTAAATAAAAAGAGAACAGCAGAAACGTCGTGGTATTTGTGCATTGTTTTGTGTTTTGTCAGACTGGCCACCCACCTGCTTCTCGATTCTGGCAGCCGGTGCCCGTGTTTGTCCTCATGATGAAATCCCCCCGCTGTTTGGTGGGTCACCTCTACGGCGACAGCAGAATTTTAAAAGCAATATTTATTTACAACATGGCAACTCTCCCCAGGAGAATCGGCAGGAAGACGACGATGATTAATTTACAGTAGCACGATGAAAGTTAGGACTTAAAATTTTTCGAAATGAACGTTTACTCAAGTCTGAACACCACAAGCAGTCACTATTTACAGTAGCAGCAACACATGCATACATACATAACAGGCAACACAAATATAACACGTTACTCCATACGGCAGGGATTTAGTAACTAATTACTCTGGCGCTGTGTTAGGTACCTCACGTCACCTTGGGAACATCTGGCTTCCCTCCACAGCGCAACAATATGTACATAAATCGGGAGTGCACAATTTTGATTTCGTTCTGAATGCGGCATATTTTATGCCATTCAATTACGTTTGTGAAGTTCTTGATAGCAAATTTTCCGAGTAACGTATTATGGAATTATCGTTCCGATTATACGTGTATGTGACATGTGTTCACAAATATATAGATATAACACATCAGGTGGTTCGGGGATATTTTACTTCTGGTATTTATGCATAATTTTCACTCGAGGCGTAGGTTTGAGTAAAACTGCACATTCATACAGCATGCGATTTGCCTCCGAATTAGGCGGAGAGGGATTATAGTCCAGTGCTTTCGTATCAGCCGCTCAGTCGGGGAACGCAAAAATAGCGTCAGATGAGGTGTTCTGGGACAGTGTTTGCAGTTTTATGTGATTCATATTAAGTATTGTGCGTAGGTATTTCTAGTTTCGGTATTCAGTTTTTCCATAATAAGCTATTTGTTCCGCGTTGTGAAAGTAGGTCAGTTTCGAGGGCAGCTTCGTCCACGAAGGGAATATTGTCGCTGTCTGCTCCTTTCTCTCTATATAATTGCCGATAACGACGTTTCTCCAGTGACACTAGTAATGTGACATCGAAGCTAGACGGCCGCTGCTCGCTTTGTCCTCCCTCATTGCAGGCAATGCCCCGCTTCTTGTGTGACACTTCGATGTGAAACCATTTTTTCAACTCAGACACAGTCCCCCGCTTAGATGCAGCTGCATTTATTCCATCTGTAACTTAGGGTTGCCGCTTTCAAGCTGAAGAAATAAACAAGTAAAACGAAACTTAGGAAACTTTTTGTGTTTCATTTCAGGGCATGACAACCCCTGAGATTTACGCACGTCAAAAGTAAACGAGATTCGGCAAATGCCGAAAACCATGAGTATCATGGGTGAAACGTGAGACTTGACATGTACGAGGCATATCGCATCCCGTATTGGTACAAAACGGCACATAGCATTTTACCTTTCAATACGGGGTGGCCTTTTCTCGGTCTCTTTGCCCTACTGGGCTGAACCACAGTTTCTGGGCTTAAATAGTTAACCCTGTCCTTGGTCTTTTGCTTGACTGGTACATATATATATATATACATATATATATTTAACTAATTTATTCAAATACAACAATTAAAATCAATCAAAACACACGCTGAAATATGTGACTGGTACTCATATATATATTTGTTATTTTCAGAGCACTATTTGAAAAAACACCAACACAAGTGCTCAGACAGAATGCTTTTGCACTTACCTTCTCAGGAGGGAGGATATCAACAAACCTCAAGTAGGACTAAAATCAGAAAAGGCCCTTCCACCTGGCCTCGTTGTAACCCCACAGAGTGACGTCGTGCTCCATCTTGAAATTCAAATCAGCCACAATCTTGTGATAAACTCCATGGATGCTCAAGCCAACCCCATACAGGACGAGTGCCAACCTCGCATTCCAAAGTTCACATTTGGTAATGCTTATCAGCAACCGCATCCAGGGAGGGAAGGGAGTCTGAGGGCCCGAGAACCACCCTTTGATCATCTTGGCATAGGACGACACAAACTGAGGGTCCACTTTCCTGCACAGACTCTTCACTGATGTCCAGACCTTCCTCGCATACCCACAGTCCAAAAAGATGTGGCGAAGCATTTCTTGCTCTGAAAACCCAGCTTTAGAGTAGGGAGGATGCCTGGTCAGCTTACGTCTGTACAGTACCTCCCTGACTGGCAGCCTACCATACAAACACCGCTAGTTCAGGTCCTGCAGCCGGTGTTCTAAGCCATTGGGCTGGATCCTGCTCCATGTGTCCTTCTCCAGACCCAGAATGGCTTGGGTGTTCCTCACCTCCAGGTCGGCCTTATGTGTTTGACAAGGACATCCGAGGCGAGACCTGCCAGAAGAGACTTACTAAACCTTACTGCATGGTTATAGTGGTTCGGCAGCATCTCGGCCTTGGGCCCAGAGTTGGACCACAACTTCACCAGCCGTTGCATGGGTAGAGCCAGCCACACATTCACAAAACACTGGGGGGGGGGGTGTTCTGGGGGAGCCACCAGACGTGCACAGAGCTAGGAGAACAGGCAGTCAAGCTTGAGAAGGAAGTCAGGGACATCTCTCCCCCCCTTTTCCTTCCCGAGATACATTACTTCCCTCTTTGCGGGCTCATACCTGCCCCCCCCACATAAGATTAAAAACATCCTGGGTCAGGCCTCTCCATATGGAGCGGGGCATGGGGTATACATGGGCCAAGCAGAGCAAAGTGGGAAGTATATCTACTTTAAAGGCAAGAACCTTACCTAGGAAGGACAGGGGGCTGGCCTTCCACAACCCCATCTTCTATCTGGCAACATTCAAATGTTTTTCCCAGTTTACACATGCAGTAGAGGAAGTAGACCCCAACACTTTGAGAGGTCTGTCGCAGAGGTAGAGAGCCCCAGTGACGTCTTGTCTGACTTTCCAGCTGCCCAAGTAGTTGACCACCAACTTGCTGAGGTTTAGTGTAGCCCCAGAAGCCGAACCGAACTCCTGAACCAAGCTCATGGCGTGACTGAGCGACTGGTCTGAGCACCCGTCTGCATACTGTCTCTTCTAAAGAGCATCTTGTGGTGCTCCTTAAATTAATAAATTATTAATTGTGTTGCATGCCACTACCTCTGTAATTTACAACATTGCTTCAGAGTGGTTTTACAGTTTGTAATAGACTCACAATGCCGGTGAACCCTATAGGCGACATAGGCGCATGCCTACGGCGCCATCTTGCGGCGGGCGCTGATGTAGCAGGTCAATATGCCAGGATCGCTACTCCTCCCTCAGTACAAGACGATTAAAATTGTTGATAATGCGTGGTATCCATACTTATATATCCAAATATCGGATCAAAACGGGGGAAACGCACACAGACACAATTTGTTTATTGCAACATGGTTAACAACATATTTTGGTAACGTCGAGTTTTTATGTAAAATTTCAATTTGACTAACCCTTCCGTTGAGCATCATTTTTAAAACTGGTAAATACAATTCAAGCCCGTGATATAACGTATCTGTCGGGGGTCTGTGGTCAGCACTATTACCTTGCACCTCCAGGGCTGAGGGTTCGAATCCCACCTGCGCTATGTATATGTTGAATTTGCCGCTTGCATGTTCTCTTCGTGTTTCGCCTCTTGTAGTCCAGACAAGCGATGAAAGCTTATTAGCGTGTTTAAATTGCCCATTACGTGTGTGACTGTGTCTTATGATGAGTTGGTACTCTATCCAGGGTGTCCCCGCAGTGTGCCCTAACCTATCTGGGACAAGCGACCCTACATAGGACAATTGATTTGGAAAATAAATGAATTTGTGCTCCCTCAAAACATAACTCTTGCGCCTTTTTATGTGGTTAGGTGTCAGGTAAGAGGTGCAACAATTGGCTATCGCAGTAACTGCGTTTCATAAATATTTTACGCTAAAAATGACAGTGTTCCTAAACACCGGACTGATGTTTCAGCAACAAGCAAGTACCTAAACGTAAAATTGCTCTCAAAGGGAAGAAAATAATTCGAGTAATAATAATTAATCTCAATGCATCTTTATTAAACCCCCCCCCGTGTCACGTGACGCCACAAAGGCCCAGCGGCTACTCGCGCGCATGCGCCTGGCGCGTGTCCCTGCCGACTCATTCAGCGCGGACTTCGTGGGCATCGGCATTCTGCGAACATGGCGACCCGGGTGAGTTTATCGTATTGATAGGTATTTACAAATACATAGCAGGCTTCCGCAGTGGATGACATCCATTCGTGTTATGTATTGTCTCGGCACGGCCGTGACTTGTCGGCCGGAGGAGAGACTGCGGTGGGTTTTCAGGTGCCTTGGCTACGGCACATCCCTCAGCAGCACGTACCGCAGTGGAGTGTACATTTAGATGGGCGTTTAGAGAAGCCGTGAAAGGCGCATTATTGACGGGAAATTTGGAGTGGGCTCTGGGGGAAAAGGAACAGACATAGTTTTAGACGCCTGTCGGGATTAGGGGATGGAGACTGAATTGGTGTGAAGTGTGTATTACCGCGGCAGTGGGCTCATTCTCACACAGCATCTCTTAGGGAAAATGGACCCTCATTCATACCATTGACATATTAAAAGGTTAAAAAGGTGAAACATAGTATGTTTTTTTTTTTTTTTAAATAGATGCGTAGAATATGTAAATAATTTGGGTAGGAAGAAAGGCGTTTAAACCTTGGGGATAAAGTTGTTTTGATGCGATTTATTCTTTTATTTTTACACCTTTGAGTAAAGCTCGGTGATGTCGCCATCGAGGTGAAAGCCCATATACCTGTAAAGACGATGCCGACGAGGGGTTAAAATGCTGAAAACGGAGGCTTTACCCGTGTCTTTCCTCGCCGACCGGCGCAGGGCACCACTGCAGATGAGCTGAGCACCGCCGTTAAATACTAAAGGGGACAGCTCATTAAAGATCATTATTATTATTATTATTATTATTATTTACTGCCAACTCGATCTCGACTTTAGGCCACCATGTAGGCGGCATTTTTAAACAATGTCCTGTTTTCTGTTTGGTTCTACGGGCTTTCCAATAGCATGCCAGTTATGAGCTTTTCACATGGAGAACAGCTATCACACATTTACATAAAAACTCGATCCTGAAAAAAAATACACGTTTGTATGTATATATTTATCCTTTTACATGTGTATTGAACATGGGGTATGCGGTGCATGTCAGTCCTGGGTGTAATGTCCATTAAGCACCTCACACTTTAAGCAGATTTAATTTAAAATGGATGTAGTGTGTGATACGGCAAAAATAAAACTCGCATTCTGGATATTCTGCGTGTATTCATACTTACACTGTCTACATGTTTATTTTTCTTGTTGAAGTTCTCTTGATAGAAAGCTTACATTAATGTACTACCCAAGAGTTTCAGTACACCTGTTCAAAACCAGGTTTTTCATAGTGAGCTCATCTTTAATCTACATGCTCGGTTTTACATTACATTTTGTCATATGATATGCGTACTTGTGCAAGCAAATCCTCACAAGTGAATGCATTTAAAAATACATTATTTAAACAGAAATGCAAATATTGCAAATGTCAAAGAAATGGTCCCCTAAAGCAAGGGAGTTTCAAGAGTGATCAGAGAAGCAAAGGCATAGAAGTCTTTTGATCACTTTAAGAAATCCAGGTCAGTAATACAGAAAATGCTCAATAATTTCGTGAGTGCTTGTAATTGTGCCTGCCAAGACCACTAAATGATTTCCGGGAACTGTCACTCACGCACACCTTAAAAGGTCATTCCACAGAATCAGCAAGGTATCACATGTGAACTGTAGGAATTCGGGATCATGTTATCTCACCAGCTTTCCATAGGCCTAGTTTTTGTAAAGTAGCTGGAGGTAGAACTTGGGTCATCTCATCTCACTTAGCTGGAGAATTGGATTACGATCTGCTGACTGGAAAGGCAATTGCAGTTTAAACATGAATCAAATGGCCATTCTCTTTGTAATGTGGGCTGGGCTGTGTATCCAGATGATTCAGTATATGTCCAGTATTCTCTTAGTTCCCATAGGACATCTCATGCATAGATGAAGAAACATTTGCTGTGGGTCATTTTGGAGATCTGCTGTTTTAAATTTGTGGAATACACACTGTAAATGCAACAGGGGAATGCCATAAAAACACTGCTATTTTACTGGATTAAGCCCTGGAATGATGAAGGAGCCAGGGGACATACAGTAGGGTCAAGCCACTGTACTATGCTGGCAGCTAGCCTCCCAGACCTGACTTGCAAGGGCAAAGAAGCAACCAGCTGGAAGCCAGACTTGTTCTTTGGTCGTGCCTTGTTTGCCTTTATGGTTCCTGACCTTACAGAAGGCTTCTCTAGCAAGAAATACAAGGAACTGTACAAAATTTAGGGCTCTGAAAAAAAACCTCATTTTATCCAAGTACATTTATTTCACTGCTTTTTTCACTTTGTTGTCAGCTAAAGACAATTGGAGATAAGTGTTAAAATCCATCTTTTGAAATGTTTAACTGACCAATGGCATCTACATGGTGGGTCATATTTTTGACTGTTGGTTGTGAGTGTTTCTAATATCAAATGGGATCTTTTGAGCTGCTTATGTTCTGCTTAACACTATGGGGTTAAACTGGGTGCAGTATAATGATTATAAAATGCCCTACAAATTGGATATCGTGGAAATTTATTCTGTAGGTGATTTAGCATTATTTTATATGATTTTACAAATTGTATTTGTGTGTGTAGGGCTGGTAGATAATAATTGTGAAAGTCACTTTTAGTTTTCTTTGCTTGGGTGGAATGCACTAATATCAGACTGTGTGGCGCTACTTAGCTGAAAAAGTGAACAGAGCTCTAATCCTCCATCCTCGAACTTGCATGCTTACTCCTCGATTTAAAAGCCCTGAGCTGTGCTATATTAAGACTTGCTCACTACTCTCCTCTTAGTGCAGCATTTCCTCACCAGGAGATTTGAGAATGCCACTTGGACCAGTTCCATGACTGGGGTTTGAAATGAGTTGCATCCCTTTGTAATCTTAAATAGCACAGCCAGAGCATTAGGGCTGCTTGAATCATCTGATGGGGGAAGCCTGCAGATTGTGTGGTTTGGGTTTATTGGTCACTGGATTTTAGGGTTGCTCTCAGCTGTCCAGTTGTGGTGCCCTGTTGGTTGGCTTTGCCTGCTGTTGTAGATACTTATCAGCCGTGCCTAAAGTTTGTGACTGCGGTAGGGGTTACTTTACAGAACTGAAACAGTAACTCAGAGCCGTTTATTAAAATGTAATAATTAAAGCTAATGTCTGGTAGCTCCAAATGATATTGGTAAATTCAGCTGCATCACCTTGCTCAATCACTATTGCCAGTCCCAGAACATAGGTTGGTAGAATGAAAAATGATGTCCAACAAAGGAGTCATGTCCAGTCATATAATCAGGCTCATGTTGCTAGACATATGTGTGCTTTCGGCTTTAAGGTGTATTAAAACATTGAAGGTTTGGTATTGATTTGTGGTTGCTTAGTGCCCGCAATCATATCAAAGGCTGTACAGAGATTAGTCATCCTGTAATTTTATACTGCTGGCTTATGCATTAAAGAAAGATCTTACACTGGAACCGATCTGAATGGCAGGGTGCTGTCATTTGCCTTGGATGATTGCGAGATGACTCTCCTGAAGATCCGGGTTTTCTACTTGGCATGTGTTCTGCTTTGGCATCCTTGTCTGAGTAGGTTGTGAGCCTGTTGTCGGGCACAGATGGACTGCTTACCAAGGCTGGGTAAACCTTAAGGGCACAGAAAGTGGGAGATTTGCGGTATTATGCACACAGAAGAGTGGTTTATATTCTTTTGGAGCTCATTCGCTTTTATAAAGTGAACATGAACTGATATAGTCAGTCCTGCTGTTTGCTAAGACATTCTGCAAAGGTTATTGAGTATTGAGTGGTCTTTTATTAAATTTGCGCAATGAATTGCCTGAAGATAACACTTTACAGTCAGGCAGGAGCTTTAAGGTGAAAGCAGGTCTTTTTCATGCTTTAAAAAGCTGTTATGGGTGCTGAGTTTTTGAATCGCCTTTGGAAATATTTAGGTCTGTCTTAGCCAGTTTGCAATCAGTTAGCGAATAAATAAAAGTGGTGAACACTATCCTCTTCTGACACCATGAAAAATTAAGGTTTTTTAATGCGCCAAAATGAGAGAAATGCTTATTTTATTTAGCCATAGTGACATATCAAGCAGTAAAATTTTACGAATGCTGTAACTGGATAGTATACTTTTGAGCTGCTTTCTTCAGACAGTATAGTAGAAGAATACTTTGTTTGCCAGATCATTTGCTTAAATGTATAAAATATTTCAGAAGCTTAGGTAAGGTTGAAAATTGTATTCTGAATTGTGCCTCTTTCCAAAATGGGGGGTTCTGAAGGACAGCTCCCACACTGAGCTCCTTTGTTGAGTGCCAGTAGGGGTCAGAATGGAAATGCTGACATCTTTAATTTGTAGGCTTGTAAGTTTAAACATACAAAGAGCACATTTATAAATCCACGTGATATGTTTTAAAGGAAAAGATTTATACAGTATAGCAGTGACAATCATCGTATTTTTAAAAAGGTGACAATACGACAAGAACTGTTTAAAAAAAAAAAAAGAACAACGTAGCGTTGATGAGTTATTCTTGAATGTACCGTATTTTTATTAACCACAAGGTCATTTTTTAAGGAAAACAATTTTGTTCATGTAAACCTGTATGTATAACCCATGGGAAATTTAGAAAAGGTAAACAAATAGGCCTAGATTGAAGTTAGAGCCTCATCCTGAAATATTGCTGATATTTATGTAATCATATTGTAGGAACCCTGGTGGATACAGATTTTGGTTTAATAAAATATTTCATAACGATAATTTTTATTGCAATGAAATGAAACATTTGAATTGTGATTTTAAATGAAATTTTGTTGATAGATGACGTTGTGGGGCCTGACGAGTGATTTAATTTACTCAGAGTGACGGGCAGTGACGTACATTCATGTTAGTGAGTGCAGTCAGTCTTTCAGGAGTCCTATTTTGTTTGTTACGCCTGCCTTCCAGTGCATGCAAAAACACATGTAACACCTTAATCTGGTTACTGCCATAATCATGATTGGTAAAATTTGAATGAGCTGTTCTCCTGAATGTTTCCTACTCTTCCTTGTGGTTTTCTCCTGGTCATTTTTTTTGTTTGCATGTTCCCGAAATTCAGAAAAAATTCACATATTACCCGCACCTTTATATAACCCGCAGGGTTAGCTCTGAGGGGAAAAAAGATTGCGGGTTATAATCCGATTTTTACGCTACAGTATATGCTCTCTGTGTCAGAACTTGGGGTCAATTTCATTTTATAGAGATCTGCCGTTTTGCATTTTAATGAATTTCTTTACTCTGATTGCAATTGGATGACTTGTTTCCGTCCGCTGATTTGCCCAGCTGTCAAAATTCAGAAGGAAAGTTCATATTAACATACAATAAGGTGAGAATTGACCTCAACTCTGAACTGACCTTCTTTATATGATGCAAAGTTCATTTAAAATGCTTCTCTTGATGGACTGAAGCTTTGCCTGCCAATGAACCATAATGGGGATTTCGTTTTTTTTTTTGCTATCGGTATCTGATGTCCTCTTCCCCTCCCTTTTGCTTGCGTACGTTTGGCCCCCAGGTCGTAATATTTTTCAAGGTATGTATATTTTCTTGAAAAAAGCAAGAGAGAAAATATGTCCATTGTCCTGGGGGAAATCTGTTAACCTTATTAATGTAAAAGCACTTCTGTTTTAACTGAAGAGTTTAGTTCAACAGCTATGCCCGGTCAATGGGTGCATGAAGGCGATCTGAAACCGGTTGGGGCAAATGGTCGAAAAGAACACACAAATGTGAATAAATCGTTTGGTTGGGTCTGTTTCAGAATCATTTTTTAATCCCTCAAGTGCGGTCTCAGTCCAAGTTTTAGCATCTTTAATCTTGACTCTGTCTATCTGAAGGCAGAAATATGATAATGTGACCGGCATTGGGCAGAACGGTCGAGGCTGCATGCTGACCCAGTGACAAAACATGCTGACTGACTGCTGTGCTCCAGTTTGGCCAGCTTGCCTGTGTAGAATGAGGTACCATACTGTGGTGGGTGGCCATATCCACTGCGGTATGATCGTATTAAGACAATGCAGTAGATTTGGCTCTTTGTTGTGCATTAGATTTTGAAGAGAATGCAAAATTTATTTATATATTTAACTGAGTATTGCTGGTAAATTTATTTTTAAATTGGCATAGTCACTTGATTTAATTTGTTGAGAGTGCATGACTTGCTTTATGGAATTGGTGTTGTGGTGTTTGGTAATGTTGCTATTGTGAGGTGACCTTGAGCGTCTTGAAAGGTGCCTTTTAAATAAAATTTATTATTTATTTTGAGGTTTTTGCGCTTTCTTTTAAAATGATTTAATTTTGTCAGTGTTGCATATGTAGTCATGTATATGTTTATAATATTTAAAACAACATTTACAAATGTCATCTACTACTTAATCTCAAGTTATGGTTTCTTTTTAAAATCCAACAGTCATAACAACTGACCCAATATCCAGTGTATAGTGTTCCAGTCTTTTAACAGAAAAAGTTAGAGATAAAAAAGTTAAACATGACAGCATTTATATGGTATATGATGAGCGGTGGAGTAAAGAGCGTCTCCTAGTGGACAGGACTCTGCTGAAATGGATGGATGGAAAGGGAGTAGTTTGTTCATCTGGGTCAGAATTTGTGTTCTTGCAACAGCAGTCATGATATATACACAATACAAGTTATAGAACCAAAGTGCACCTGGGGTTCCATCAGCAAAAAATTGCAGCTATTGTTTTGGAGGGGCATCCTGATCCATGCATATGGTGAAGGCTCTTTTCAGGTTGCTGTCCCTTATGCATGCCTTTCTGCATCAACCATCCGATTTGTTTAGACATTCATAAGCACTGCCAGGCTGGCTGGCATTACCGCAATAGCAAATTGCTGAAGGGGCTGAGAAAATGGGGAACTTGATGCTCTTACACCTGTGCACACGGTAGAACATTTTGTGCAATTTTGGCTATACAGGGATTAAAGCTTTAAAGGTTACTCAGCACCCATTGGGCAGTACACAGGTTTCTTGGCCCGAGTACCTGCTAGCCTGTTCCCAGATAGTCCTCTAAGCCAGCACTACCAGGACTGTACGGTGCCGAATTTACAACATCATCCCTCTGTTGCTGGATTCCAATTAAAGTGCTCTGAAGACCTGGGGTTCTCCCTAATCACCGTAGCTGGGCATTATATGGCCTTAGTAAGCTGCCATCACTGTCAGCATGACTTTTGGTACCTCCCTCCCTCCCACCCCCCATGCATTTAATGGAACTAACCAAATTTAAAATTTTAGTGAAGCAACAATCGCTGCCCCTGAATGCTGCTTCCTCACTTTGTCTTTGTTGCATTTAAAAACCCTACAGGATAACCATTGGCAACTGAAAATGCTCAACTCTCCCTTTAGGTTTTAATAAATATTGTGGTAAATGTGCTGTGCTGCTTCTAGATACGTAGGTATCAGGACACTGTGTGATGTTTTGAATTGCTCTGTGGTGCTGAACGTGACTTCAGATTTATGCAGTGGTCAGTTGGATGCATCACAATTTAGCCCACTCCCAAATGCAGCGTTGCCGTGACGACCGCCGCACTTATAAGCCTAGATGTGGTTTGGTGTCTGAATAAGATTTCGTTTTCACCTTAATCAGCTCATCTGCCATGTGTTGTCCCCTGGGAATTCACAAGTGCAGATCTCATCAGAGTTGGACAGAATAATTAACAGCCCAAAGAGGCCTATTGCCCATCTCATAATGAAGGTAGGGTTCTAGTTTTACCTGGCCTTTATTGAATCCTCTCTCCTTTTCAGACGATGCAAGCGGCTCGATGCCCGACAGACGAGCTTTCGCTGACTAACTGTGCTGTGGTGAGCGAGAAGGACCTGCAGTCTGGCCAGTGAGTATAACCAGCAGCAGGAAGACTGCACCATATTTCAAATGCAGAGAAATTTTGATTCTTATCAAATAATATGCTGTACTACCCAAAAGGTATGGTAATGAAGCAGCTTAATTTTCAAAGCTAGTATGGTTTGGCATCTGAATGACTTCCAGTTTTATTGTGATTGGAAGAACTATGTAACGTAATACGATTATGACTGCAGCAAACAAACAGGGTCAATCAAAACTGGTGAGGAGATGGTCTTGCTGATAATCTTGATGTCCACAGCTTTGCTTATATGCTATTCTACAATGTAGAAGATTTGATTGAATGCTGCTCTCTGTAGAATATAATTTCATGCAGCTGACTTATTGTACGACTTCGTTATTTTAATAAATACCAGCTTGAATTGTAATGATAGGCCTGTCCCAGGGTATACATACAGTCTATCACAATCTCACAGTATGTGCTAATCAGATAAGTTCCTCTGAGTTTGTTATACAAACTTTCTGTATTCTTGCCTTCTCTTGCCTGATTGGTTTGTTAACTCACTTCCTGCAGACATGTGACCGTGAAAACCACACCCACCCACAAGTTTGTCTTCACTGTCAAAAGCCACCACAGTGTGGTGCCAGGGACAATCGCTTTCAGCTTGCCACAGGTATTGCTGAGCTACATCTGCGTATTTCTGTATTTTCTATGCTGTCCATTTATTAACAGGAAAACTACGAAAACATGGACAATTCGAGCAATGAATTTTGTTGGGATTTCTAAGTACGTGGCCCATATGACACTTCATATTAACAAAGCGATTCCTTTAAGAAATCCTTATTATAAAATGCAGTCAAAAACCTTTCTGTGAATCACTTCACGTGCTGTCATACTTTCCTCCGTGACTTGACTATAAGGTTTCACAGAACTGAAACCCACACCAGTTGTCTCCTGACTCCATGTAGTAAGCTGTATATTTAATTACTGTATGTGGTTGCACACATGTCCATGGGGGCTTTCTTGTGTCCATATAACACTGTAGCTTTCAAGTTCCATGTGAAACACATCCCTTTCTTCCTCTAGACCTACTCTTACTGACCCGTGTCCTTTCTTTTCAGCGGAAATGGGCCGGCCTCTCTATTGGGCAAGAAGTTGAAGGTAAGGGCTGATGGGCTGATTTGGTGAAATCAGGAATGCCGCTTTTAATACGTCACGCATGCTAAAAACAAGACTGAAGCCTGACACAAGCCAGGGGTCGCATAAATGAGACATAGTGATAGATGATATAAGACCTGTTGTCCAGCCGTGCCATTCCACAGGCGAAATGTGGGGACTTGTAAGATGTGGCACACGGAACCTTGCAGAAAACATATTACTTATAAGTACCCAGTCAAGGCATTCCTGAATTTTTATACTGATGATTATGCTGAGTTTATTGAGAAAAGCTACTGTGTATTTGATTGTAGGTCCAGTAATTTTTTTAAATATTAAAAGTTTCTTCATTTTGTGGATGATTCATTTTATTGGATGTACTGGTTAATAATATTGATGTTTGTTAACAGGAAAGATGAGTTGCCACTCAAAGTTGGAAAAATTGCTTTGGAAAGAGCCAACATTTTCAATCACTTCATTGTTTAATGTAGTGTTTTCTCTTGCTCCATTTCTTGGTTTGTGATAAGACAACATTTATATCTGTTTATGTGTTTTACTTTTTCTGTACTGCTCAGTATTATTCAGCCTGTGGATTTTGTTTTGTCAGGACTGATTATATTTGTGAAAATATAAATGTCTTGCAGGGTATGTCATAAATTCAGTTTCATTTACTTCATGCAACTTTCAAGTCGTGTTATTTTACATTATGGGTTACATTATGGGTTACATAACCAGGGTACAAATGGCAGCAGTGGTACAAACGTGCAATTAATAATGCAGACATTTGCATTATTGATGGCACCTATTATAACATCGATAATGGACATTGGTGAGCCATTCACAAATGGAGGAACAGGATGTGGACTGGACAACAGAAATAAAAAATATCAAAACAAAGGAAAAATGCTTCATGTGGTAATCATAGATGCATAGATGGCAGGCAGTCATACTTGTCAAGCTTTTCGGGGTCTGGGTTTATACCGCAGGAAGAAAATCTGAAAAATTGATCGTATGTAACGAGGATATAGGAGGGAACTTGCATTAACACACAAAAATGTGTTACTGATAGGGAAAAGCCAATACACATATCAACAGAAATCACATTCATCTTCAAAAGATTATGTAATAATATCTTCACAACTTCATGTTTGTGCATTTGTTTC
This sequence comes from Gymnarchus niloticus, assembly GCA_009936485.2. Classification (NCBI taxonomy): domain Eukaryota; kingdom Metazoa; phylum Chordata; class Actinopteri; order Osteoglossiformes; family Gymnarchidae; genus Gymnarchus; species Gymnarchus niloticus. Next base: position 6,148,821 of record JAACJT020000037.1, read on the forward strand.
CTACCCCTTCTGTGTGTTTCTGCGGGTCTCCCCTCACTGTTTGAAGACCCACCATGTACTGTACTGTAGGTGGACGTGGGTCTCAGTTTCCCATGGTGTGATGAACTAACAAACTCAGTTTGCCTACCCCTTTCTGGGTTCTGGTCAGTGTTGTATATTTGGGTTTCAGTTTGTTGGTTATATTAACCCCTCCAGCCCACTTTCAGGTGATAGGATGTACAACCCCAAATCAGAAAAAGTTGGGATGGTATGGAAAATGCAAAAAAAAAAAATGCAGTGATTCTTTGACTTTTGACATTCCAGACAGTATGAACCCAAGATATTTCATGTTTTATCTGGTCAACTTAATTTCGTTTGTTAATATACATCCATTCCTGCATTTAAGGCCTGCAACATATTCCAAAAAAATGGGGACAGTAAAGCATTTACCACTTTGTAATGTTGCCATTCCTTCTCACAACACGTCTCACAAAAGACGTTTTGGCACTGAGGATACGAAGCGATGAAGTGTCTCAGGTATTATTTTGTCCTGTTCTTCCTGTAAACACGTCTTAAGGTGTGCAACAGTACAGGATCGTCGTCACATTTTTCGTTTCAAAATTCTTTACACATTCTCTATTGGGGACAGGACTGCAGGCAGGCCAGTCCAGTACCCGTACCCTCTTCCTCCACAGCCATGCCTTTATAATGTCTGCAGCATGTGGTTTTGCATTGTCTTGTTGAAAAATGAATGGATGTTCCTGGATCAGATGTCGTCTTGAAGGCAGCATATGTTGCTCTAAAATCTCAGTGTACTTCTCTGCATTAATGCTGCCATCACAGAATCTTAAATTATCTTTGCCAAGGGCACTGACACAACCCCATACCATGACACACTCTGGAATTTGGACTTGTCGCTGATAACAGTCTGGATCCTCCTTTTTGTCATTGGTCTGGAGCACACCGCTTCAATTTCTTCCAAAAAAGATCTGGAATACTGATTCGTCTGGCCCCAATACACGTTTCCACTGTGTGATGGTCCATCCCTGATGCCTCTGAGCCCTTTGAAGTCGACGTCGCTTCTGGACATGGTTAACATAAGGCTTATTTTTTGAATAGTAAAGTTTTAAGTAGCATTTATGAATGTAACTCTGTATTGTAGTCCTTGACAAAGATTTGCCAAAGTAATTCCTTGCCCATGTGGTTATATCAGCTATTGATGAATGATGGTTCATGATGCAGTGCCATCTGAGGGATTGGAGATCATTGGTGTTTAGCTTAGGCTTGTGCCCTTGTCCTTTACACACTGAAATTCCTCCAGATTCCTTGAATCGTTTAATGATATTATGCACTGTAGAGGGTGAAATATGCAAATCTCTTCCAATCTTTCTTTGAGGAACATTGTTTTTAAATGTTTCAATAATTTTCTCACGCATTTGTTGACAAATTTGAGGTCCTCTGCCCCCTTTGCTCCTCAAAAACTCAGCCTTTTTTGGATACTGCTTTTGTACCAAATCATGATTACAATCAGCTGTTGACATCACCTGTTTAAAATCACGTCATAAATTTTTTTTTAACTCATTACTAGCCCTTAACTGCCCCATCCCAACTTATTTTGGAATGTGTTGCAGGCCTGAAATGCAGGAATGGATGTACATTAACAAATGAAATTCAATTCAATTTTATTTATATAGCGCTTTTAAGACGAAGCACGATCACAAAGTGCTTTACATAGTCCCGGGCCCACAGTCCCCAGAGAGTAAGCCAAAGGTGACAGTGGCAAGGAAAAACT
>JAACJT020000037.1:6150691-6164663 GCA_009936485.2 Gymnarchus niloticus
ATAAATCTCTCTGACACAGGGACTGCACTTAATTTCGTTGTACCCGTTACAATGACAATAAAGATATTCTTCTTCTGATCTACTAAACAATGAGTCTTATCTAATCACATTAAATGGATTTTAATTGGTTGATTTCAGTGACAGTTACTCATTGATTGGTGGATGTGGGACGTTGATTAGAGGAATTGGTAACTTTTGCAGCTGCCCTGCGGCAGGAGTTAGTTCTGGAAGGTGGCACTGCCCTGATCAACCACTCGATGGCGCTGGTACAACAGTTGGAGGCGCTGCTCATCCAGGGCAATGGCAGCGACGTGTCCCTCCGCGTGCAGACGGTCAACTCGGACGAGGTGAAGGTGATACAGGCGCACACGCTGGTGCTGTCCCTGCAGAGTGAGGTGTTCGAGGACCTGCTACAGAGTCGCAATAGCAGCGTGCTCACCCTGAGGGAGTCCGCCGACTCTGCAGCTGTCTTTGACAGGTTCATCAGGTGAGAAAACGCTGCGGGGCAGCAGGTGCCACCACTCTTTCACATGTTTGTTTCCCTCTAGTGGCAGAAATTGTATAATAGCCGTGGCCTGCTCAGCCAGTCCTTCACGCAAGAGAGAGTAAAATTCAATCAACATAACTGATGAGCTTAATTAGTACAGCCCAATAATTAGGCCCTCAGGACCAAGGTGACCATAAAACTACCAACCAATTGGTCAACATGATGTGTGACTCTATAGGTTTGGAGTCTGTCCCAGTGTCTGGAAGGCTGGTCAATTCAAATGCAGTGGCTGGCAGATTAATCACAGCACAGTGGGGCCCTTCAGCAAGGCCTTTAACTATAAAAAAAACTATTCCAGGGGCACTAGATAAATGCCTCCTCCTGCACTCTTACCCCACGCTTTGCTCCCTCCTGTTTAAGTGCATGTATCTCGTTGAAGGTTACATGAGTAAACCAAAGAATTTCTATTTTTCTGTTAAGAACAAATGACCAATCATTATAGTCAAGTTAGTCTTGTTCTTTGAAATATCATCCATCTTCAAGTCGGATCTTCTGGTGTGGGTGGTGGCAGTTTAAGAAATTAGTACATGTACCACTGCTTCTTGCACCAACTAAATCTATGAAATCAAATTAAAATCAACTTCGCACACCTTCAGGATACAAACTCACAGCCTACCGGTACATGTGCCCTTAACGGTCTTCCTCTGCCAGGTACCTGTACTGCGGAGAGCTGACCTTATACCTGGAGCAGGCTGTCCCCCTGCACAAGCTAGCGAGCAAGTATCATGTGCAGGCCCTGCGGCGGGGCCTGAGTCTCTACATGACGCAGCACCTGGTCAGCGACTCGCCCGGAGGCCACGTGGTAAGCTGGTACCAGTATGCCACGCAGACCGGTGACGTGGTTCTACGGGACAGCTGCCTGCAGTACCTGTCCTGGAACCTGTCGTCGGTGCTGCAGAGCAGCGAGTGGGGCACTCTGGACGACAAGCTGCTGCTCTTGCTGCTGCAGCGCTCGGACCTCGTCCTGCACAGCGAGCTGCAGCTCTACGAGGCGCTGGAGGCCTGGATCGGCCAGAACCGGCCGCCCGTGGCAACGGTCGAGTCGGCGCTGCGCTCCATTCGCTACGGCATGATTCCCCCACAGCAGCTCTTCCGTCTGCAGAAGCAGTCGCCACTGATGATGAAGCATTATGAGGCCATCCGCGACCTCCTCTTCCTCGCCTTCCAGTTCCACTCGGCATCCCCCACACAGCTAGCCAAGTACTTCGACGTCAATTGCAGCATCTTCACGCCCCGTAACTATCTGTCGCCGGCCTGGGGTGCCCAGTGGGTGATCAACAACCCCACACGTGACGACCGCAGCACCAGCTTCCAGACGCAGCTGGGCCCCAGCGGCCATGACGCAGGCAAGAAGGTGACGTGGAACGCGTTGTTCTCACCCCGCTGGCTGCCGCTCAGCATGCGCTCTGCCTACATGGACGGTGGCGGCGGTGCCGTGCAGTCCGCGCGTGCCGAATGGACCCGCCCACGCATCATCATCACGCCTGCCACCTCCAGCGCCGACTTCGCCGGCGTCAGCTTTCAGAAGACGGTGATCGTGGCAGCACGCCAGCAAGGCAAGGTGGTGGTGCGGCGCGTCTACAACTTCCACCAGAGCACCGAGGAGACGGGGGACTTCCTGGCCGAGGCCGATCTCCAGCGGCGTGCGTCCGAGTACCTCATCGACAGCGCCCTCTACCTGCACATCGTGGTCAAGCCCCTGTATCACAGCCTCATTGTGGCCAGGAAGTGACCGCGCGCGCACACACACACACACACACACACACACACACTCATATTCAGGCCCACAGTGACTTTCTGTTCCTACAGGCAAAACCTTTGTTATTTGCCTCATATATCGTTATTTGCCTCATATATAAACAAATTGCAGTTTGTTGTCACCCTACCATGTGTTTTACCGTGTTTTACTGTGCTCAAGAGCACAGAGCAGTAACAAGTCAAATAAATCTCTCCGTTTGGTTGTTCCTTTCCTTACAGCTGTTACTGGCAGAAGTTAAAAATCCTGAACTGGGGCTCCGGATGATGTTTCAATGGCATCTCACACTGGCCAGTGCTCCTCAGACCTAGCATGACAAATCATTTCCACGACATCCGGATTGCTTTTTGGTACAGATTTTAAATTTCTCCGTGTAATGCACATTCAAAATATGCAGCGCAGTCAGGGCCTCGGTGTTTGAATCTGCATGCTAGTCTGGGATTTCCTCAATTACTGTATAAAGTGCTACCAGATTGGCACACAGAATGTAAGCTTAAACATTCGATATCAAACCATACATGACGCATTCTGCATCAAACCACAAATATATACATAGATTCGTTTTGTTTTTTTTTTTAGGGGGGGTAACTATGTTGGAAAAGGTGTTATGAAAAATTGAAGCACCAGCCCCTAAACCGTTCTTGCAGACAAATATATATATTTGCCTATAAATGCAGATGAAAGTTTAAAAAAACTAACTTTCCATCATGTTGAGCTGCACAGATTCCCCTAATGTCCAAGTACAAAAAATACTACAACCATTTCAGGTGTGAGTCTCTGAAAATGATACAGTACAGTAGTAATGATACCTGTACAGTCCCCAGTCAGAATACCCTTTAAACCAATTAATCTCTGGTAGGTTGTGAAATGCTTCTCATAATTTTAATTCTAAAGAATGTAAACAATTATTATTGTGTTTTTTTTTTTTCCAGTTCACTAACCTTGTTGTGACCAATTAAAGCATAGGATGGTGTCTCAGAATGAAGTTCAGAGTGTAGTCAATTCTGTTATTTAATTATGGACCTTATTACACCCCCAACCCAACCCTGCATTGGTTTTTATCAATAAATACATTCATTTCTCATTTCACTTTCTGTTTATGCATGCCCCCACAATGCCCTCCAGGTATGAGCCACACACCTCAGAGCACGAAAGCAATATCAGACCACCCATTTTAAAAATAAAAACAACACAGTGCTTTAGTAGCAGTGCAAGTTACAAAATGAAAAGCAACGAAAATAATTTCACAATCAAGCAAGACACACTAGTAGACAGACATGAATGGTGATTATGAGACAGGAAGTACAAGAGAAGTCAGTGTTGCAGGTTGTCAGTCACTGCATTGAAAATAGAACTGCAAACAAGTTTCAATAACTTGTAGGAAATTTGAGGGATCAGATCCACAATACAGCAAACAGCCATGAATGCTTCACAGCTTTAAAATGATTAATTTTTTAAGGTTTTACCAATCTAGTCTTCTTTTCCTATCTACCTGCCATGTCGCTAGGATGGTGTGTGAATTCTTAGAGGAACTTGACAGTGATTTTAGATTACGGTCCTGGCTACTTCAGCTTACAAATGTTGAAAAAAAGCCCCTTTGGTAGGTGGTATGATCTCCTTGTGCCACCAATACAGCAGCTTTGCAGTGAGGCATTGATTCAGTGAGGCCTCTGAACTTTCCACAGGGATGCTATACCATGCTGACAGAGCTTCCTGTATGAACATCAAGAGTCATCGGTGATTCCACGCAGATGTTGAATAGGATTGATATCTGGTGAACACAGTGGCTAGGATGGTGAGCCGATGCCACTGTCATGCTCCACAAACCATTCACTCACACTCCTAGCGACATGACAAGGGGATTTATCCTGGTGGAACCGTCTTGTGTCAGACACTCATCATGTAGGGGTGGATCTGGTTTGCCAAACTGGACGAGTAGCATTGAGCGTTCAGCACAACTGCTTCTGGTCTGCATGCACCTGTCCATGTATATCGCCTTTCTCATCTGTAACTTCTCAGGTGTTCTATCTGGTTGCTAGAAAGAGCCAGTTGTTATACTAGGGGGTCATAATGTTTTGGCTCATTTGTGTATATCTGTGTTTTTCTACTCTGTACCAAATGTGCCTGGCATGTCCAAATTTCCATCCAGAGGCCATGAAATTCCATTCAGCTTTACAGATTACACAAAAAGCATCCAGAAATCAGCCAGGAGACTACATTGAATGGGCATGCAGCTAAAAATAGATGGTAAACATAATGAAATCGTGTAATGGTGTCGAACGATTGGCAACAATGTAGCCAATTACATTAGTTAAAAAACCTTTGAGATAAACGTAAAATTGTGCAAAAACAACGTAGCTCTTAACTCCTGAAATGAACCGTCTCTTAATATACATAACAGTAACTATGATAATATTAATTTGACGCTAGGATCGACGAGTGGTTTCTAAATTTCAAAATTTCAGAAGAAAAAAAAAACAAAAAACATGTGGCGAAGTCTTCAATAGCTCGAGACTGCATTTACCACAGTCCTTTGCTCCTTATGCAGGAAGAACGTCTATTCACAGACTCCCACTGATCCAAGTTAGGAGCTTTCAGCTGCCAGCTTTGGCCCTTCGTGTAAGTGGCGCTGAGCTTTTACTTGCAGTGCGTTAGGAGAATTCCCCCTTCCAGTCTGTTATGCAAGTTGTGCATGCTCATCGTTGCTGTCCGCTTGGAGACTTGCAGCTTAGAGGCAAAAACGCTCCAGTTGCATGTGGATCTCCGACTGGATTTTGCACCTTTGTTGCACAGTGAGCTGCTGAGGCTCCTAAACAGGCAGATGGAGGGAGGGAGGGAGGAAAAAGCCGAAGTATTTTGTGCTTCCCCTCCCCCCCATTCAAGCAAAGGGGAAATGTCCGTGCCCAAAGGAGGTAAGATTTCGCAAGGGATCTGTGCAAAACCACCGTAATGCAACCAGGGGTGCATCTTTTGCAGAGTGCATTGCAGAATTTAGTTTCTAGCCAATGCACAGATAAGTTGGAGGTTTCAAAAGGCGCAGTTGCGTTTCCTGTTGCGGACCTGCCTTTTTTTTTTTTTTTTTTTTGCAGAGTTTCTCGTGAGACGATGTTGGCAGCAGTATGGCTGTACATTCGCATTACGTGCAGACTCACTGCTAATTACGCCAAGCAGGTCCGAGTCGTATAGTCATGAACTCCTGCAGAATAGCACAGATAGCTTCAATGATTTGCATGAACTATTTTTCAGGCAACGAATTGCAACCTCACCCGTCGATTTGACATATAACAGATTTCGTCGTCAATATGTTGGATTCACTGTCTAAAACACTTTGCGTTGATCATTAGCTTAATTACTTTTCAATTACATGAAATTTCCATTTAAAGACTGTTTCCTCCCCCCAGAGCTTATAAAATGGATGACATGGTGTGGTTGGGGACAGCATATAATATATATATATATATATATACACACACACACACACACACACACGTAGACGCCTCCAAAATGTCTAATAATTAGAGTAAGTTGATAGTGGACTGTTTTCATTGACTGCGTGCGTAATGGAAAATATTTTCTGGGTTTGTCTGCCACGGCGTTGTTCCCACTGTGTAATAAATAGGTGCACTTCACAAATGCAACACGCTAAAGATAGAAGGTTTGCCTCTTTGAAACTGACAATATAAAAGGGTGTTAGTCTCCAGGCAAATTCCAGTTCCAGGCTAAAACTTAATATGCAAATAGATATCGCGCTTTCACTGGCTTGTAATTCCAGTATGACTTTTGAGAGTAGAACTGGGGCACGTCCACACCAGTAACGTTTTGCAAGTCGATGCAAAGTACACGTAAAGCAGATCAATCGTTGTCTGTCGTTAGTAAAAAATGCAAAAAAGGAAAAGCCGCTTTTCAGAAATTTGTGCAGTGCACGATTTGCCCACCCTTCATAATTCTCGGCACATTGTGCTTAATTGGGACGAGTTATTACGTTTGACGTTGGTGGGCAAAATGGCATTTGATGGCTAACTTATACAAAAGGTAGACGCGTTTTGTTGGCTCAGGGCAGCCAGCAGATGTTATGTCTAGATTTGATGAATGACTAAACGTTACATTGTGATATGTCCTATTCCCTCCCTGCATATCATACTATCTAAATGTGTTTTGTTTAGCTGGTAATTCCCCAGATTGGCAACATACATAGGCTTTGGTATAGTGTCAGGGGTTTCCTTTAATCCTGTTTTGACAGGCTTGGTGTTGGCTGCGTTCCAGTTGAGTTTAGTTTTGGTAATGCAAAGAAAACTATTTTTAGCACTGTTTTGTTTCTGTATTCCATTGCTGCTGCAAGCACCTTCATTGGTTTATGCATTAATGTAGTTTTCAAAATAAATCTGTGATCTTTGGCATTGGCGTCTTGTGCCGTACCAGTGTACAGTGGTAGAGGCACTTGGACACTAAGTGTGCTGGACAGTTCAACTATGTGAAGCAGCATGGTGTAATGTCTGCACATTCTGGAAGATTTGGGTGGTTTGATTGAGACCCGTCTAATGTTATGTGGGACCTTTTATTCCCCTTGCCAGTTTGAAGCAGTCATCCAATGATTGTACACACCTTATCCACAGGTGGTCCCATGGACTATGCACACAGAAATCGAGGTTGTCTGGAATTGATATACAGATGTCTAACAACAGTCAGTCTCCTATGTGCAGAGCTGTCTGCCAATTACACTGTGTCCCTGTGTAAATAGCGGAGACTTTGCCAAAAAGTTATAAAGTTGTTTGCACAGAGGTTCTCTTACCCCTACAATGACTGCTGCAGACATAATTTTCTCAGACTGTGAATTTCCTTATATCTGTCTATAGCTGAGTCTGGAGGTCAGATGATCTTTATCATGGAGTCTGCAGGATTTGCCGTAGAGGTCCAGCAGAGTGGTCGGTGGTTCGGTAGAGTGTCGAGCTTCAAGGGGGAGTGGTGTAGGCGTCCTGAGGGGGTTCCTCTGTGTAGATGTTTAACAGATCCTATTGATTACGTTGCTCAGACCAACTGATATAACTTTTCTCCAGACCCTCTGGCAGCGGTGAAAGTCAAGTTGGCCAAGTGCAAGAGTCGACTCCCTTACAGTTTTGAAAGAACTCCTCCCCAATCGCACTACATTGTCTGTCAGTGGGATATCTCACACAGCACCCAGAGGGTACAAAGAAGAAATGTCTGACACAGTCATAGTTACAGATCACTGTCACTTTCTCATTCTGTCGAACTGTTAAATTCTCCTTACGGGAAGAAAAAAATTGGAATGTGACTGTTAGTCAGATGAAAGCGGGGAAGGAAACCTTTTGGTAAAAATGTGGCTTGAATTTGCCACTTCTGGGAGCATTTATGCCCCGTGCAGGTATTGCCTACATATTCTGCTTTCTTGTTGAGCAGCTTAGTTTTGGATGTGCATGCAATCTTCCGTTTTGAATATCCCCCTTGGCATGATGGGGCATAATGATCCACAGAGACTGTCATATGACCCAGATGTTAGGGGGAGCTTTCTTTGTGATATCGTCTTGCTGCTGTAAGGATACCGGTGCCGTTTGGTGTAACGTATCCAAAACTGCGAAAGGGCACTGTCTGTAGTATTCACTGTCTTCTCCCGTGCTCCCGTTCCAGGCAGGAGGAAGAATCCCAGGCTCAAACTTTCCAAGGAGGTGTTTGAGCAGCCGCCGTTAGCAGCGTCGTAAGGAAAACTCTCCTTTCATGTGTTTCTTATCTTGTTGGGCAGCTAAGTCATTTACGGCGTACAAACTGTTGGAAAACAAAACTCAGAGATGCAGGTGCATCATTTAACGTGTTTGAAAGAGAAGCTGAGTTTGATTCTTGGTGGACCTCTTGTGTTTGTGCCAGAACAGTATATGTATGGTAGAGCTGTGCCATATGACCAAAATCTCATATCACGATATAGGTCATTTATTTCATATCCTGATAAAGATATGTGTCACAATATAGGTCATTTCATACCCCGATAACAATATGTATCACAATACAGCCCATCATCTGTAAATACAGTGAATAAATAGTTTATATAAAATGAACACATGGAATGGCCTATTTTTCTTATTACGTTCTGAATTATATATTCGACCAAAGGGATTTATTTTTAATTTTCCTCCTTATATTTAGAATCTTTGTGGAAATATTCAATGACACGTAACAAAATATAAAATTTTAGTGTATAGAATATAAAAGGGTAAACAGAAAACACTTTTCAACTATAGCTACAAACAAAATAAATAAATATTGCTATGTAAAATACCAGATGAAAGACCATGAACACTTTCAATATGGCAGCAAAATAAACCCACAATATAAATAAAATATACCTATATATATCTATATGTATCAATCCTGCATGTATCTGTGCGGTGTAGAAGAACGGAGTCATCTAAATAACTTAAAATATTGCCATAAAGTGATTTGCGACACAAAAAAGTAAACCATAGGCATTTTTCATCACACAACGTATCACCCAGCCCTAATGTATGGTGTAAAAATCCAGTGATTGATTTATAAAGGAGTTGATATTAGTTAATGAGTATATGGCTTCAGATATAACAGAACATACAGTAGTTTATCTGATCAAAGTAATTCCCTCATTGTGAGTTTTAGCAAGGTGATGTAATCCATCTTACCTTCCCCTGTCTTCCCAAGACCTCCACGGGACTTGGACTCTAAAGCCTGTGTCACCATTGGAGACAAGGTATGAGCTGAAAAAAGTGAATCATATGTCTTCTCTCATTTAATGTGTCTATAGACATACTCTCAGTCAAAGGTTTGAATATACTTGCTGCAACCTAGATTTTTCAAAAATGTTTTACACATAAAATGTATCTATTTTGAAAACACTTATCCACGGTGACATACAGGTAAGGAATACCTGGGCTAATAGAGCAAGGTTAGCCAGGCTCCAGCACCCCTGGAGCTGTTGATATCTGGGTCTTGCTAAAGTACCCTGTGGTAGGGCTGGGAGTCGATCCCAGAAAAAATCGATTCCTTCATTCTAGGTCATTCAGAATAAATGGTTTGAGGAGCGTGACAGTGATATCAGCTTACAAAAATTGACAAATACAGCCAACTTCGTAGGTGCATTTGACCTCCTTGTGCCACCAATACTTCCGCTATGCAGCAAGACATTGATTCAGTGAGGCCTCTGAGCATTTCCACAGGGATGCTGTACCATGCTGACACCATAGCTTTTCAAAGAGCGTCAGTCCTCGGTGGTTCCAAATGCTGAACCAGTCCATCAGGTTAATCCTACAGAAGTTCAATAGGATTGACATCTGGTGAGCATTGCGGCCAGGATAGTAGGCTGAAGTCATTGTCATGCTCATTAGACCATTCACGCAAACTCCTAGAGACACATCATGAAGGGGTGGACCTGGTTCACCAAGATGGACAACTGACCCAGAGCAATCAATAAACCTGCTTTTGGTCAGCTTGTGCCGGTCCTTTTATATCCCCTTTCTCATTTTTACTTTTATAGGTGTGTCATCTGGCTGTGGGGAAGAACCAGTTATTGTTCTAGGGGGTGGTTTTATTGTTGTGGCTGACTGTATACATGTATGATATGAAGTATACAGTTTGTATGCAAGTTATTTTAAATGGCAAATTTGCTGGCAGCATGTGAAGTTAAGAAATTTGATTTCTGTCAAGATCCTCTTTGTATTTTAAGTCCTTGGAATTGAAAAATCACTGTCTGGAACTGACTGCCAACAAATGGAATAGGAATCAGTTGATTCAAAAAAATTCTGGAATCAAATAGCACTACTCATTGGTGATGTGAACACTCTGCTGGCAATGGGATTTGATTCCATAACCTTCTAGACACAGGCTCAGACCTTTAAACTACTGAGCTACATTATTCCCTGCCATAAATATGTAATATGTTTCAAAATGAAATGCAACCAAGCACGTGTACCTAAGGTATGTTCAAGAAAACTGTTAATCACAATCCTTGACATTACCTTGGGTGAAGATGACCCCTTAACTGGTACTGCACAGATATATAGTCATATTTGACAGTGTTGCATGGTGCCAAAGGCTTGAGTTATCTCATTTCCAGTTTTGGTAGAACTTTGTTGTCAAGGCAGATGACCTGGAGCAGATTTGTGAGCTGGGCCGGGGGGCCTATGGCGTTGTGGACAAGATGAGACATGTCCCCAGTGGTCTGATAATGGCTGTGAAGGTGAGAGATTGCAATGAAGCAGTAATTTTATTTCTAGAGGTTTACTGGGATTCTTTAGTTTTTAAATACTCATCTCACTCTTTTATGAGACACATGGGTAAAACTTTAATGTAGCACCTCTGGAGTAGTTTTTGGGTTGTTGAATATTTTACCTGCCATGGGATTTGAACTTGTGACCTTCTAGACAGTAACACGGACACCTTACCTACAGAGCCACAAGCCACCCTTCTTAGAAATAGCTCCCCCTCTCAGTGGTGTTATAGCTGTTAAATTTCTGTTGTGTGTCAAACACTGAAGTTGTTTATTTTATTACTTTTTTTTCTTAAATTCTTTTTAAAAGTATTCCGATGTGTGAGCAAAAAAGCTTTATGAAAAAGTAAGTGGGTTTCTAGTGTGGTAAAAATCAATTGAATAGCAAGCCATCCAACTTTCTGATAGTCCACTGAGCTGTGGGTGTTTCAGCAGTCTCATCTCTAGGGAATCTCCACTCCTACCCACATGGTGAGATGTGACCTTTGTCTCCAGAGAATACGGGCTACTGTGAACACACAGGAACAGAAGCGACTGCTGATGGATCTGGACATCTCCATGAGGACAGTAGACTGCTTCTATACTGTCACCTTCTATGGGGCCCTCTTCAGAGAGGTACATCAGTGCAACGCTGCTTCTCTGTTAACCTGTCCGTGACGTTCTTCAGACTGGTAGATGTCTTGGGCATTGTGATTGGCAGGCAGATCTCCACTGAAACACAGTCAAACACATACCTACGGAATCATCCTGTTGACAGAGCTGACTACCTGATACCATACTTTTCGTGGAGTTGAATGTTGTAACAAACATCTCTTGGCCTATCTTGTATCTCTGCGAACTGTCACAAGGGCGATGTGTGGATCTGCATGGAGCTTATGGACACGTCCCTGGACAAGTTCTACAAGCAGGTGATAGAGAGGGGTTTGACCATCCCGGAGGACATCCTTGGCAAGATCACAGTGTCTGTAAGTACTTGCTGACATGCTGTTTCAATCTGGTGTGGCAAGAAGAAAGGGTGTTTGTTTTTTTTTCTGTTCTGTAATACAGATATGGGTAAGGGAGGGCATATTCCGCATTCCTGTTTTAATAAGATTTGTTTTTAGATTACGAGTGCTCCGCAATATGCCTAACGCAAAGTTGATATGAGTCCATGTCTCTGGATATATTTCACATTCATTGTCATATTCATTGTTCGAAATCAGTGAGTTTACAGTCATGGTAAAACATAATCATGCAGTGACCCAGTTAACACCTAAGCAACCATTGTGAGCAGACTCGGGATAACGTGCTTGTTGACGGTGAAACAGAAAATAAAGGCAATGATATTAAATTTCATTTTCTTTCCTGTGGTCGGCTTGCATGTTAGAAAAGTGTCAGCAGATTCTTCACAATATTATGATATCAGATAGACATTCTCTGCTTTAATATGTATGGCCACAAGGACAGCACTGTACTGTGTTCACCATTTGAGGAACAGGAGATTTGATTGACGTTTAAAGAAACAGTAACATACTTCAAATATAGCAGGTTGAATGTTTCTACAGTACTGTGCAAAAGTCTTAGGTGGCCAAAAAAAACATTAAGGCCATTTTTCTGGGCAGGAAGTGTATATTTGCTCAGGAAAATAAACACAGTTTCACATTTTAACATGTACAAATAAACAGTAATACAGTAAAAAATTTTTACCAACTGTTACTGCTCTCTGGTTGGGTGGCTAAAAGATTGTTACCTTGGTTCCCAAACCTTACCGTGACAACAACTCAGCTGTTCAAATATTACCAGCAGCTGACGTAATTAATTCACTTAATAAGCTGACTAACTTTGAGGTATTCATTAGGCAAACAAGGTGCACTCACCGTTAAGTTCAACAAATAGATGGGCGAAATTGCAAATTCTGCTGCTAGTTTAGGAGACGTTTCGGAATATGTAAACTGACACACTTTGACCGAAAAAGTCACAGTTTTACAGCAACATAAATATAACTTTCTTTTCCTGCCTAAGTCTTCTGGACATTACCATCATTATTATGTGTTTGGGGGGAGCACCAAGCATAATTTTGGTTGATTTAGCGTTTGGCTCTGCTGTGGGTAGAGTGTGTTCTTTTGCTGGTCTTGTCTTGAGGTAGATCACCTCTCACAGGCAGCGGGTGCTTCTGCTTTCCTCACCCTCTGCTTAGATTGTCAAGGCGTTGGAGCATCTACACAGAAATCTGCAGGTGATCCACCGTGGTAAGAAAATACCTGTGGTCTGTTGGTGATGTTCATCAGCAGTGTTTAAAACCTACCTTGTTAATGATTTGAGAGCTCTTTAGACAATAGAATAATGGTCAGATAGCTGACCTACGGCTTTTATAAATTGTTGTGTGTGTTCAACAATTCTAAATAAATAAGTGAATCTTTTCAACATGCAAACTCATTTTTTTTGCTCCTCCTCTGGTGTTAGGGTTCCTTGACGGTTCTGTTTATGTCCTTTCCAGACGTGAAACCTTCCAATGTTCTCATCAACACTCAGGGTCAGGTGAAGATGTGTGACTTTGGGATCAGTGGCTACCTGGTAGACTCTGTTGCCAAGACGATGGACGCTGGATGCAAACCATACATGGCGGTGAGTGGGCAGAGTTGGGGGGGCTACAGTTTGCTGACAGCAAATAGGGTCTGAGGGACACCGCGTGTGAGTGAGTGAGTGAGTGTGTGTGGGGGGGGTCTGATTGTACCTCTGTCATTGTTGTTCTGCAGCCAGAGAGGATAAATCCAGAGCTCAACCAAAAGGGCTACAATGTCAAGTCTGACATCTGGAGTTTAGGCATCACAATGGTGGGTATTTCAGTCTTGCTTTGTCTCCCTTACTCTCAATCTGCTCACTTTTATGTTGCTGTACTGCTGCAGGTTTAGCGGAAGTGGCTTGTTCTTCTGACGCATAGGGGTTCAGTGGTTAGCACTGTTGCCTTAGACCTCCAGGATTGAGGGTTGAAATCCCACCTCTGGCTCTCTGTGTGTGGGGTTTGTATGTGCTTCTCAGGTTTCCTCCTGGTACTCTGCTTTCCTCCTGTAGGCCAAAGATGTGGCATTTTTAAGTTGCCTGTATTGTGTGACTGTGCCTTGCTATGAGATGGCACTCCACCCAGGGTGTCCGCTGTCTAGGTTAGGCTCCCGGCCCCCCTCCTTTGAGACTGTGCATAGGATAAATGGAAAATGAATTGACTCTCTTTCTGCCCACATATCAACTTGCAAAACGGAATCCATGGATGTCATGGAACAAGTGTTTGTTGTGTGTGCATTGTCAATATGTTCACGTCTGCCTGTCCCCCCCCCCCCCCCCCCCCCCCCCCGGTCCCGCCCCCCGGTCCCCCCCCCCCGCCCCCCCCCGCCGCCCCCCTCCCCCCCGCCCCCGCTGCCGCGCGGGCGGCGTCCCCCCCGCCCCCCGC
>JAACJT020000037.1:6164763-6177803 GCA_009936485.2 Gymnarchus niloticus
TCTCCATGGCTTCTCCAGACCCTTTCACGTCTGTCACATGTGCTCAGGGTGAACCTGCTCTCATCTGTGAAAAGCACTGGGCGCCAGTGGCGGACCTGCTAATTCTGGTATTCTATGGCAAATGCCAATCGAGCGCCACGGTGCCAGGCAGTGAGCACAGGGCCCACTAGAGGATGTCGGGCCCTCAGGCCACCCTCATGAAGTCTGTTTCTGATTGTTTAGTCAGAGACATTCACACCAGTGGTCTGCTGGAGGTCATTTTGTAGGGCTCTGGCAGTGCTACCTGTTGGACTACCTGTGCAACCTCTGTAGGGTCCAGGTATTGCCTCATGCTACCAGTAGTGACACTGACCCTAGCCAAATGCAAAACTAGTGAAAAAACGGTCAGAAAAGATGAGGAGGGGAAAATGTCAGTGGCCTCCACCTGTAAAACCATTCCTGTTTTAGGGGTCGTCTCATTGTTGCCCCTATAGTGCACCTGTTGTTAATTTTATTAACACCAAAGCAGCTGAAACTGATTAACAACCCCCTCTGCTACTTAACTGATGAGATCAATATCCCAGAAGTTTCATTGACTTGATGCTATACTCTGATTAAAAGGTGTTAATTTTTTTGAGCAGTGTATATATATTCCATGCAAAAATTTAAGGGCCGAAAGTGATTTTTTGGTCAGTCAGTTCATTTGCAAAGTGCTAGTAAGTGGAGGAAACGATCTATTGTAAATTTACTCGTCTGAGAGTTCAACATTGTGAGAGTCCGTGTTATGTACTTGTTCAAAGTTTAGGTTATAAGATGGCTTGTTTAATATTTATATTATTTGAAGACTTTGAGTTGGACAATTAAATTTTCATTTTGGTAGGGCCCTAGTACGTATGTTGATTGTTGGCATATGAAAGCAGCTGTTGCAGTATATTCTTAAAGCATCATCCCCTTTAGCATATGCAGATCTATTGCTGTACGCAATCTACAGGTCTTAAGGCAAAAAGTTTCAATCACTATATTATAAAGTGGGGTATGCAATTATATCCTGCCATTGCTCTTATTTGTAATAATAAGCCCCAAAAAATCATCCACTTCTAACTGCTTATCCTGGTTAGGCTGGTGGCCAGGGGGGGCTGCGCCCAGGCAGAAGGTGCCAGTCTGTCACAGGACACACATACAATCATGGGCTATGGACAATTTTAGAGTACTGATTAGCTCAAATACATGTCTATGTTCTGTATGAGGAAACTCAGTGGGAGACGATGCAAATTCCATATACTCGCTGCCAAGGCAGGATTTCAGTTCCCAACACTGGTGGTGTGAGACATCAATGCTATCCGTTGAGTCACTGTGCCCCCCACCAAGACAAAACCATATTAGATTAGTCTACATTGAAGAAGGACAGTGTTGTAAAGCTGTAAGATGACTGCGCAGTGAAGGACAGTGTTCTTTGAAGATAGTCAAGCAAAGATGATGTCAGCCAAATATCAGACTGTATGGAGATTCCTAAATGCCTCTATGGCAATAAATAATAAAAAGAATTTGAAGAATAAATGTCAAGTTCAAAAAAAACATGTTACGAAAATCTTTTGCTTGGTGGTTTGAATTCCAGAAGAGTCTGTAAGTATGCCTTGTGCATCAAGGAACCATTTTTATTTTCACTGAGTGATGAATTGATGGAATGATGGAGTATATCGATAAGGACAATACAAATACAAATCTGCAGACCTCCTTCATCATTGCTGTTTTATTGGAAAAATAAGACATACAACAATAAGAATCATTATAATAATCTGTTTATAAAAATCTGTATGGTTCATGGTATTTTCAATACAGCAAGAAGACTGTTACAAAAAAAAGGATTGCACTTGGGAAGGGCATTCTGACAGAGACTACAGTTCTGTGAGGCCTTTGGAAACAGGAGAAGGTCACTACCAGAAACCTCCGGCATCTCTCCAGACAAACTCGAGTGGTGCATAAGTTTAAGCCCAGTTTGGGGATGTCACGTTGTGTTGACCTTTCAACCTCACCCTTTAAATGTCCTCAAAGTTCCCTCAACCCAAATAATATATCCCGCTAATTGTATTTAATTGCAAGAGTTGATATAAAGTGTTGTTAAGATGTAATTCTCACTTAGAGTGGATACATCTGTCGCACATGCAGGATACATTAACAGCAGAAGTGAGAGAAGATTTATGTGTTCAGTGTGTTTTATTCTACACAAATTGTTGCGATCATTCGTTGAATTGCCTACTTAAGGAAGACAATGTTTACACTGGGCAGGGAGCAACGCACACACGTTGTGTGCATTTAAGTACCAAGCAGAGCTTTGTGTAGATGGAGGGCTGTGATGAAGCTGCTGTAAATGTACCAGGTGACTTCCTACGGAGCAGAACCCACAACTAACTCATCTGGATTGATTTGGCTATTGTGGTGCCATGCTCAAGTGTCAATTTATTACTCCAGAACGTTCTGTTGGAGGTCCACAGAATCGGTGCTATAGTCTACACAACAAAGACAACACGGAGGAGGGGGTCAGTGTGTCCCAAAGAGACTAAAATGCCCACACAAAAAACGGGGATTGCTGGTCCTCCTTTGATAATCTGAGGGCTTCCTCTGCATGCTCTAAGAAAGGCTAAAGTATACCAGACTAGATAGTGGCATGGACTGCAATTGGGCTTGGAAGAGTGACATGGAAGGTGTATGCCATGGGTGATGTTTACACGTCTATGGTTCCAAGGCAACAAAAAGTTTAATCCTGTAAATTATACATGTGGGTGTGAAATACAAAAGTAACTACTTTCCATCTCCACAGCCTAAGAGAAATACTAATTGTTTTGGGAACCTTTAACTATTTGATGAATGTCTTTAAATAAGTACATTTCATTTACAAACATTTGGCTTTAAAACCGGCTTTTCTCTAAAAAAATCTCCTTAAACGTTTAATTATGACTCACTTAAATTTGGATCACTTTAATGTGAATTTTCAGTGCTTTATAAAGCAGAAGTCTCCACTTTTGTCATGCTTCATTAAGAAATGCTCATACCTTACTAGACACACTGCATTTCTGACAACTAGCCAGTCTCATTGTGCCTCTCTTCAGGTGCTCTTGAGTGAGACAGAACGTGGGGGTGCACATTTAACACCCGTCTTTTATGGAGGGAAATTAAAAGTCGTCTTTCAGACCCCACTGGAAATACAAGGCATACGTCTGATTGTTTTTCACCTGCATATTGTACAAGGGTATTTATATAGCTATACTTCCTGTATAATATACCTATTTCTTTTAAAAGAGGTGGCCTTTTAAAAAGGGTGGTGTCACATTTCAAGGTAATGATAAAATCTGACAAGAGGAAGACAAGCCAAGCCACACGCTATAAATAAGCTCTGTACCATCTTCTCACACACCCCCAGTCACCATGCTTATCCTGCTACCACACAACATAAATGTCAAGTCCTATAAAAATGAAGAGTTGTGTCGCATTCATCTTAATATCTTTTAAAGCAGCTGTATGTATTAAGCTCACTATTAATATGTTCCTCTGTTAAGATACCAGCTCTTTAACAGATTGAGTTTCAGTAAAAAAAAGAACAAAACATGATTGAAGGCATTGTATCACAAAAGCCAATTTTAAAGGGCCTTTTCAATAGCATCTTGACTAGCTGTCAATTCATCGCATTGACTTTGGACTTTTTAGAAGATTCCGCTAGCTGCCTTCAGGGGGGCTGCTATGATGCACACTGCTGTCAGGGGACCTACAGAGATCTGGCCTAACTCAAAACCCAAGACAGCAGTGGACAAGTGAAGGGTTTATCCTATGCTGTGACAGGTCTCTTCTTTTGCCACTACACCAGTGGATATTGTGTATGTATTTGGGGCTATAAAGCAGTGTTGCTATCAACCAGCCTAAATCCATATGATTATGTGCATAAGCTAGACAGGAGACCTTCACTGCTTTATGACGTTAAACTCAATGATGTTAAAAGCATATTTGACACTAGAATGTAAAGTGCTACTTTGTGGTAACTTTTTTCCTCTTAGTATGAATAAATGTAACATTTAGAACATATTGATTAGCAGCAACATCTGATACGGCATTTAAACACAAAAATCATGCTACTTATCGCATCTTGGTCTTGTTATTCAACATGACTGACACACAGTAAGACATGCCTGCTGTTTTCAAGTTTGGACAAAATCCTTTCATTTTGTTTGATTTATTGCTACTCTGCCACTTTGTTCAAAACACATGCACAACCTTTTCCTGGAGAATTACTACCATCTCCCTCACTTTTAACCCTGTGCACAATATCAGAGTTAATTTTTTTCGGTCCTTCTTGTAAGAGAAACAAAGTTTATTTCCTAACTCTTAACATATCTCGCAGCGATACTTCACCGGGGCTTCTGTACACAGTTGAGAATCTCCCTTCCCATCATCTGTGCGTTTATATCTCAGACTCCCGTCTCAATAAAACAGACTCTAGAGGTGTCACAACCAGATCGTGTTCCGATTCTGACGTCTTCCTTATGTTTGTCTCTGCAGCTTCTGCGGTGCCGCTGTTGCTACCCTCATTGTTGTCTTCCATCTCCTCATTGTCTGTCAGCGCCACTTCGTTTTCATAGCAAAACGAGTTGGAGCTGGACGAGCTGTCTTCCCTATCGGCAAGCTCCCGGGCACAGCACACTGGAGTGCTGGGCACCTCATAGGTCATGTGGAACCGTGAGTAGTCAATCTTGTAGGAGTTCTTCTCCTCAAAGAGCACAGGCTCAAAGCGGTGTCCCCAGAGGATCTCCCCTGCCAGGTAGGAGCTACGAAACTGAGTCGTCATGGCCGTGGCCTCCACCATGCCCTCCAGAATGACCACAATCTCAAACTCGGAATTCTCCAGTTCCGCCTTGCTCATTTCGTAGAAGGGGCTATCCTCGTCGATCTCATGTACGATGGTGATGGGAGAAACAAGGAAGACGCGGTCCATGCCACTGTCAAAGCCCACATCGATATCCATTTGATCCAAGGGGATATACTCCCCTTCAGCGGTGGTCCGGGACTTGAGGAGCTGAGCCCTAACGTGAGCCTCTACCATTTGGCTCCTGCGTAGGTTGCCAACCCTCCACATAAGGCATAGCTTGTTGTCCCGCATTGCTATCGTAGCATTGTGGCTAAACAGCAGAGTCTCATTGCGCTTTTTGGGCTTGGCCATCTTAACCATGATGACGCCGACGATGAAGGTGTTAATGATGCAGCCCACAATGCACTGACAGCTCACCATGAAGACTGCGATGGGGCACTCATCGGTCACATAGCGATAACCATAGCCAATCGTGGTTTGCGTCTCCACGGAGAAGATGAAGGCTGCCGCGAAGCTGTCGACGTTGCTGAAGCACTGCTGCGTGCTGTTGCCTAGGTCACCATAGAAGAGGGCCACCAGCCAGAACACGTAGCCGAAGGCCAGCCACGAGAGCACGAAGGACGAGCAGAAGATGATGAGCATCCATCGCCAACGGATGTCCACACAGGTGGTGAAAATGTCCACCAGGTAGCGCTGACCCATCTCGCTCATGTTGATAAAGCGCACATTGCAGTGTCCATCCTTCTTGACAAAACGACTCGGGGCCCGCTGCCACTTGTGCATCTTGCCTTCGTTTTTCCCATAGCCATTGCGCATGGCCAGAGTGGCTAGCCTGAGGCCGTCTTCATCGGAGGACACGATACTGTAGCAGCTGGCTCGCATGCTTCCCATGACTTCCACCTGGGAGGGCTGTGCCACTTCTGCTTTGGAGAACAGTCTGAGTTTTTGGAAAAACCTTTGGAGAAACAGTTTTGAATCCTCGGAAGACCAACGCCGGAAGAAAGGAGGGACAGCTGAGGTTTGGTGATGGTGCCTCTCTGCCCTGTGCTGTGCCCTGGCTAGGCCAAGGAAATCCAGCGGTAGTGAGACTCAGTCCTCTCTCATCTGCCCTTTGCACCTTAGCAAGAAAGGGAACTCTGTAGATGAGATAAACAGAAAGCAACTGTGACAAACAGCCGGTAGGAAGCTTATTTAGATATAGATATTTACCCAGACGCGAGGTCCCTCATTTGACATCTTACATTCTAAAGTTTTTACCCAGCATCCTTCTTCTATAAAAAAGCCACTAAAATGGTTTCTTTAAAATGCTTGCTGGATAACAAACTGTATATATTATTGTTAGCATCTCCCAACATAGTTAATGTAGACTTTGCTTAGCCACAGAAGTTTGCTGCATACTCCAATTTGATGGTTTTGATGTTGTTGATTCACAGTCTGTTGAACCGTCTATGCAGCTGTGTTTCTATCACATTAACCCTTAAAAAGACACTTTGCTGCTCCCAAGGATCTATCAGGTTTTGACATTTCTTATGAAGTTATGATTAATTATCAGGTCATTGACTATGATGTAATAACAGGAAGTTTTATATGTAGTTATGAAAACATGAAGATCATTCTAACAATACATTTCTTTCTTTAACCCAGTCTGATTTTTAACAACAAAATTACAAATGAAACAGAAAAAACAAATGCAAATTAGAGATATGAAGGCACATACAGATCAGTACTCTTCCAGAGAAAACATGAAATTCACACGTGGAAACGTGTTTTTCAAATGTGAAAACCTGATTTCTTCTGTAAGGATAACCTGATGTATACTACACCAAAACAAGTAACTAACTGGAAAAACGTGCGGTTAATTCAGACTGCTGCTTTGGGTGGACTGTTACGTATCCCTTAGGGCAGAAAAAGTTACTCCCAATTCAAATCACAACAAAACAACTGTAATTTTATCAAGTTCTTTTTTAACTGTCAAGATCTTACTGAAATCTCATTTTGATGTTTCTTTCTGCTCTGCAGATCTTAGAGGACACTCAGCGTTCAGCAAAATCTCAGGGTTTTACAGTATTTGTCTTGTTCAATGCATTCATCTAATATTCCATCCATCCGTCATCTGTTTATTCGCATTTAGGTTTATGTGGAGGGGACCTAATCCATTCTTCATTTAATTGCCTCAGATATAATATTTCCTGATTCATCTTGTTCCAGACCATAACTGTAGAAAAAAAATATTGAAAATATGTAATATGTATATTTCAGATGCTTTGATTTATTGTTACGGTCACGTGGCTGATATGTGGGGAGGGTAAAGGACCCCCATTTCCCAGTTTTAAATCAGTTTGACGTGGCATTCTTTCCCCTACGTCATGCCCGGCTCTTTTCAACCCAAACCCCCAAACCCTAACTAACACTAATTAACCAGCTGTCACAACGTGAACAAATGGAAGTATCAAGTTAACTGTGTGGTTTGACCAGGTTCATTTTACACAGAGACAATAGACAGAACAATGGCCAACAGGTTTCAATGTAACCGCTCAGACACATATCCAAACCAAATCTCTCTGCAGGGCAAGCCTAAAATGGCAAACTCTTAACAGGAACGACTCTGAGGGACGACCCACCCAAGGTTCAATACGTGTATTCAATATTGTGCGGACTCATTCCGCACACGGGATAAGACTCCTACTAAGCCATTTTCATAGTTACCTGTTCGTCGTGCGGCCACTTTTGCTGTATCAGGCAATGCCCTCACGTGGCCAGCCGTGGTGATGTCAGTCCTCAGCATCAAACTTTCGGTATTCACAGCCAAAATATGAAGAACCACACCAAACAGAAGATCCTACAGAAAATCAGACACACCTAGTCATAAAAAAACCCCGAAGCTAAGACTGAGACAACGTTATTCTTCTGTGTCTTTATGTAGCGTGACAGGTGTGAAAAAGACCAAGATCAAACAAAACCATTTATTTCAGGCCAGCAGGCAATGTTAATCGACCTATTTCATTAATACCAAGGTAAATAAAACACTTCTGTTCTTAGTGGTGTTGAGTTCCGTGATTTCTGTGAAATGCCAAAGCGACCTATCTACTTGCCCTGTCCCCACCCCCGAATCGGTATTTGTGTTCTTGTGTGAGTAATTAAAGCATGCAGATGAAGCGAATGGAAAATTGTTACATAAACCCGTCTATTTTTTGCTTTAAAGATCAATTATCTTTTCGGCCAACATCCAACGACCCTCTGTCTTTCAGAATCCTATTAGCTAGTGGTAAAAGTGACACTGGAACAAGACCATCCTAACTGGTGTTCATCTACAGGATTATATTAATGATGAATTGTGAGTTACAATTTCCCTGGCCATCCTTTAGAAAGAAGAAATTAAAAGTAATAAGGTAGCAAAATACACCGTTTTTTGTGCATGGCGTAGAAACTTAGTGGTTGCCGCTTATAACCTGTTATCGTGTTCTGACATCCATACTTCGCCAAACTCAAATCGATTTAACGGTTACAAGAAAACCACAGGTCACATTTCAGTTAAGCAGAAAATCCTCTGGTGCCTAAAAGCGTAATTGTGTCTTCTTTTCCTGAAAATTGTAAATAAAAATATACACCAAGCGTGTATATCAATGACTTGAAGTAAAAAGTTAATATTTTACTGGCCAAAATCAGTTTCCCCTAGAACATAGACGTGGATTTAAGCAGAGATGGTAGGGACATGTTCCGACCAGCGTTCAGGAAACTTGAAAATATCCCTACCAACTTTTAAGCATGTATAATTGGAGAAATTTTTCGCAATTGTTTTGGATGAGCCCGACCAGCTTTCAAAACAGTCCTACGCCCCTGACCTAAAGCTCCGAACTGGGAACAGGTGCATCCAACGTTACGGATGAATAAGCCTTCAGGAGCTCGGATTCATTCATTCTGCCACGGTCCAGAGCTCTATTCAAATCAATTTCAATCATGGACCGTTTGTATTATAAACAGAGCTGAGTTCGGCAATAGTCCAGTGATTAATTGGGGTGAAGTTAGGCCGGGAGTATCTCTTCACATCGTGAGGGGAGGGTCACGTAGCGCTTTTCACCAGCCATGCTGCCGCAAAGCTCCTCCTATATATACCGGATGCTCCGCACCAGATAATATCAACTGTTATTCATGTAGTTTTTTTTTCATGAAGTATCAAATGAATTCCTTTCCCTGCAAGGCCAAATTCTCTTTAAGTTTTAAAACGATCCGTCAGGTATGACAATGTATCTTACCTCATGAATGGAAAGGTTTTTAACTGACCAAAAGCATTCTCTGGAGTCGGTATATTTTGCATTTATCTCATAATTCAAATATATCTTTCTTGATATTGTCGTCTGCTAAAACGGGCTGCTGGCAAAACTTATGCACTGGAATTATAGGCTATATAAAGCTTATTCTATTCTGAATGATGTGTTCTGCTCAAGTTATGTACACTAATGAACACGTGTCTTTCAAAAAATAATGTGTACAAAATATAATATAATTACCAATTTCTTACTGCGTGATAAGCAGCACTAAGACGTGCATCCAAAAAAAAAAAAAAGGTTAAAATAATTTTAAAGTCATCCGCTTCTAATCATATCTAACTGAAGTTTACAATTTATGCCCAAACCTCAGGGGCCATAAAGTAAGCATGCGTGCTTACCTGTTGATCTTTAGGAAGAGAAGTCAGCGCTTGCTTGCCCTTCTAGATTCCGTGATGTTGGTTTGAATATCCGTAATATTTTACACTGTTCTCACTCATTAATAGTGACAATCAGATTTACTTTTTACTTATAGGTCTTCGGGATATCTGAAGGACGATGTCATTCAGATCTGGGAGGGTCTCTAAATAATGCCTTTGGTTTTCCACGCCCACTTTTCACAGTCAGCCAATCGATTTTCGGAAGGGAGGACGTGCGCCGGCCGCCTTTGTCTTGTCCTTTTGCTGCAGTAGCCTGCGTTACAAAAGGAAAGCAGGAGTTTCTATTTAATAACAGCATCTAACTATGCGAGGAGGGGCGTCGTATTAGTTAATAATTGGGTTTTGAAGACAGGAACTCAACTGTGTGATGTACTGTATAAATGTTAAACATCTATTGCGACCTGGTATTGGCGTTTTGAAGATGGATGGCTGGATGAATGTCTATACATTTCATGTATTTTTTCCAAAACGATTTACAACTGTTAACAGAATTGTAAACATAACAAAAATAATCACTACTCTGAATGCATTCGCATAGTAGCTTTAATAACCAGCTACATAATATCTTCTAAGATAATATGAATATAGGAAAACAGAAATATAGCAAGCTACAAATAATTTTAATGGAAATTAGACATACGCCTCTCATGTTTCTGCAGTTTGAAGAAAAAGTTCGTTCGTGATGTTGGACGAGTAGGTTCACGTTTGGACAAGGGACAGACGACGACCAATGTGCTTTTGGCGTGGACTAAACTTTCAACAATTTAGTGGTAGACGTGTGACTTGTGTGACGTTATTTCTCTCTCTCTCTCTCTCTCTCTCTCTCTCTCTCTCATATATATATAAACTTGATACTACTATCAAGTATATATGCACTTCTAAATGTATTATATAAAAGCATATGCATCTATAAATGTACAGCCTCATGTTCCACAGGGAACCAGAAGATATAGACAGATAAATCTATTAATGTGTATATATACACAAGGCAAAATTGTTTATATAGCACAATTCATACAATGTGCTTTTCAATTAAGAAGTTACTATAACTGTAATTTAACACCCCGCAAAATATCATTTATCCTCCCCCAACTAAATGTACATTATATGTATGTCATTAAATGTTTGAACTTGTTACCCAACCCCCATTAGAAACTCTGACCATACGTTCATGGTGATGTCATTCATCCTAATGCCAGGTGACATTGACAGCTTACAGCAATGCAATAAACTAAATGTTGGCCACATGCACCAAGTAAAAATGAGTGTCATATAAACGGGAATGCTACATGGTGTTGTGGGAAGGCTAAGGGAGAGGGTCTCTTGTCTTGATAAAGTGGAGGTTCATCCAGAAGCGAGTTTTTGGAGCAAGTGGTGCCTTTTTGGGGGAGAACATCATTCCTACTACCTCACATCCTTACCCTGGATTCGTGCTCCATCTTGAATGGGTTGAGCTGAGTTTATCCAAAGTAGACAATGATGATGAATTGTACCTGAATGGACTAGAAGGTGCTTACATTCCTGTAGCTGGCACTTTAGAGACATACACCACTGTGGTGTCTTCACAATGCTTAATGTCCTTATACCACCTAAAGATCCATTAGAACTTGGCATCTGCATCATTGGCAGCGATTGTTTCCGCTATGAGAGTGTCTGAGAATACAAACACGGCCACACGTTGAAAACATGCAGGCCTCTAAGTTGATCACAGATAAACTGAGGGCTGTGCAGAGACTTTTTAAGAAGCAGGTGCTGAAAGGCAAAAAAAAAGCGTACACGGGGGGTGCTGCCGGCTAAATCGCATGACCACTGGTGGCACTGGCACTGCTGGTTAAATCGTGCAGCTGGGGGTGCAGAGAGGGAGCGGGTGCTGCTGGCTAAAACATGCAACGGGGGGTGCAGAGAGAGTGGGTGCTGCCAGCTAAAACACATCACTGGAGGGCACAGTTGGTTAAAACGTGCAACTTGGGGTGCGTGGGGGGAGTGGGTGCTGCCAGCTAAATCATGTGACTGGGGGGGTTTGTAGCAATTAGTTATGGTAATTTAGGTTGTGCGGGCAAAAAGCACACCACCAAAATGTAAATCTTTTCAAAGAAACCAGTAATGGAAGCCTGTGCCTCACTAGTATTGTACATTTTTGCAGAAAACACACCCTAAGTCAAGAATTTTTAAGAGAAAATCTAGAACCAGGACGTTTTTGCTGCACCCATCCAATAGTCACAGGGCACTTGGAAAAACATCCAAGGCCTTAAAGGAGCAGTCTGTCTCAGTGAATTAGATTACTGCACAACAGGGGCATTGCTAGGCCCCTTTAGCCCCCCTAAAATGTTATTTAGCCTCCCCAATTTTTTTTTCAAAACTTTATTATACATCAGTTAAAATACAATGGCAGAACTGGAATCCATCAAAACTCAGATTATGCTCAAATACTTGAAACTAAACTGATTCCAACAAATACATAAAAAAAAAAATAACATTCAGAAAGACAATCAGATAAATCATACTCATTTAGGTCCATCAATTACAGTATTTCGCCAATCAAACAAACTGCAGAACTTTAAAATTTGCTAGATTCAACTCCATTAGTAAATAATAAAACTCTAATAACAACAATAAATAATTCTATAAGACAAAGCAATAAATATAATATCTTTTATTTAATTTAACATACCGCCATGCTTAAAACACAATAATAAAAATTAAAACCAATATACTGGGCACTTAAATATTTAAATAAATTTAACAATTAGAAAGTAAAAATTGGTGCATTCTCATAAAAAAAAAAAAAAAACCATAAAACACTACCCAGGCTTAAAATCCATTAAAAGTGACATAACCCACACTGTAAAAAATTTCTGTAAAAATAAATAAATAAATAAAACAGTAAAGAACTGGCAGCAGAGTTTCCAGCAAATTATCGTGAAATTAACAGCATTTAGTTGTTGCTGAGATTTACAGGTTGCTACTGTTTTTATGTAGATTATAATAACCGTTTTTCCTTGTTTTTTATAGTGACTGCAATACAAATAGCAGTTATTTTTGTTTTATTGCTTTTCCTGAGAGACACACCAACATAAAAATTGAGGTACAAAGAAAAAAAAAAAAAAAAAGTATTTTTTCTGAACCAAAGAGCAACTTCAAGTCTCATGTTGAAACATGGTACTGCTTTCCTGCCAAAATAACCTAGTGCCTTCCTCAGTGAAGAAATGAAATAAGGCTTTCTTTCCAATGTCACATGAAGAAAAAAAAAAAAAAAAACATTTCAAAAATGTATTACTTGAGAGCATTTGCACATAAGAAACACAGCCTCTGTAAGTATTGCATTTATAGGTTAAATCAGTGTACCGGGTTCGACTCCCGGTATGGGAAGCCTCGCTTTAGGTCCCCCGGGAGCGCCTTCCACAGCAACCGCTGTCGCGCTCCACCTTCCCCGAGGCGTCGGAGAAACTCGCCCCGCTCCCGAGTGCGTCTCCGCGGTGGAGGTGCGCCTATTTCAGATGA